>OY978220.1:23753420-24175716 GCA_963854785.1 Vaccinium vitis-idaea
TATGGAGGCATATATGATATATTTGATTGCATTTTATGATAAATTAATAGTTGTTTATATACACGATAAATTTAAAATACATGGTAATATATATATATATGGACCCCATTCTAATAAGGGTCCCTTATATTAAAATTCCATGCGGACCTACCCCTTTTTCAACTTTTCGGACTAAATTTCAATGATCCGAACCGCTCAATGTTTTTAAAATGTGTTTTCAAGGGCCTACGTGAGGAATCTCCAAAAAAAAAATACCCGAAAGGGCTTGATCCAAGCAGTTACCAATAAAAACTATATATGTACAGTTTTTTTGTTATCAAAAATTGCTTAAATCAAGCCCTTCCGGGTATTTGTTTTTTAAGATTCCATGCGTAGGTCCTTGAAAACACATTTTAAAAACATTGAATGGTTTGGATCGTTGAAATTTAATCCGAAAAGTAAAAAATGGGTAGGTCCGCATGGAATTTTTAAATAAGGGACCCTTATTGAAAGTTTTTTGTATATATATATATATATATCGGCTCCCTCACAAAAAAAAGTGCGGGAAAACAGTTGTGAGCCGTTGGATCACGTGAAGGGCATAGGATCCAACGGCCCACAACTGTTTTCCCGCATTTTTTTTGTGAGGGAGCCCTCGTAGGAAACTTCTTGTATATATATATATATATACAGTCCCGATCCCTTAAGGGATCCCTTAAATGGGATTCCGTGCGGACTTGGCCCTTTTTCAACTTTCCGGATCAAATTTTGACGATCCGAACCGCTCAATGTTTTTAAAATGCATTTTCCAAGGCCTACGCGGAAAATCGATAGCGTTTTTAACAAAAACTGATCCGATCAAGCCCTTCCGGGTTTTTTTTTTTGAAGATTTTCCGCTTAGGCCTTGGAAAATGCATTTTAAAAACATTGAGCGGTTCGGATCGTCAAAATTTGGCTCGGAAAGGTGAGGTCCGCACGGAATCCCATTTAAGGGATCCCTTATTAGATCATTTGTGTATATATATATATATAGATTGGCCTAAGTAACAATTTATTAGGGATAAGGGAAAGGCTTCTAACAAAAAATTGGAAATTACAACCATAGGGACAAAGCCCATTTACACCTAAGGCCCTAAAAATCTAGATAAAACAAAATACAGATCAAACACCCCAAAGGCCAAATAATACCCCAATGTTTGCGGTTTTTGGTAAATTTGTTATATTTGTTTGCGGTTTTATTAAAAATTCGTAACATAAATTATAGTTCACAATTAATTGTTATAAACTCATGGTATTTGCAAATTTATCATGGCAAATATATACATTCACATAAAATAAAATGTGCCCATTCATTTGCATATTAATGAATCTATCATAATCTACCTTGATTTTTTTATAATACTATATGCTATATGCTATGAATTTATCAGAAAATCGCAAACAAATATAACAAATTTATTATGTATATAACAATAACAAATTTACAATAGACTACGATAAATTTATCATATTCAGGAATTGTTAGGTAAGGTAATGAATGTGGCTTAAAAAATTGGAGGTTGGAGATAGAGATAGATAGTTGCACTAAATACATGTATAACAAATGTTTCCAACAAGTCTCCAACACACTCACATGGTGTGTGAAACCCACACACACTTCACACTCCACACACACTTGAGTGTGTTGGAACTTTTTAGAAACATTTTTGTACATGTATCATTTTTGAATAAAATTATGTCCTTAATTAATTAGGGTATTATTGGGTTTCTTTTTTATGTAAAGATGAAAACTTAAGTACGGAAAATTTCCTATCCGGACCCCCGGATTTAAGGAAAAAATTAAATTTTTCACTTTTAAAAATTGTTTTTGGAAAATCCAAACCGTCCAATGTGTTCAGAAGTACAGTTTTGCGAAAAACTGCTTGGATCAAACCCTTCCCCGTTTTTTTTTTTTTTTTGAAGATTTCCCGCTTGGACCCTTGAAAACACCTTCTGAACACATTGGACGGTTCGGATCGTCAAAAAAATACTGGGATCATGGAGGACCGGAGGTCCGGAGGAGAAGCTCTCCCAACTTAAGTATTCAAACCAACTAAAATGAAGAATTAAATATTAGTAGAGTTTAGGAGCAATAATTAAGTTTTTCTTTACTTCGTACAGAAAACTCTAGATAATAAATTCTGAGTGTCATTGTGGCATTGTCAATATATCATAGTGGACGATAAGGTTGCGAATGAACCAAGCTGTCCGTGAACTGTTCGAGGCTCGACGCGGTAAAAGCTCGTTCGAGTTTGATTCAAGTACTAAATGAGCCGAACCTAAACTTGTCATTATTTGGCTCGATTAGACTTGCGAACCTAGAGTATATATGCATATCTCATAAAAATATCACATATAAGCTTGAACATGTATAAACTTCAACATGTGCGTCATGAAAATTATATAACTTCTCCATGTATAAACTTTTAAAAGTACTATAAACTTAAATTCTAATACGTTTTTATAATTTTTATATGTGTATGTACTTATTTATGTATAAAACATAAAATTCATTTGAAGTTTTAGACTTGTATGAGAGCATAAATATCTAACATTTTTTACTAGTTAAGACTCATGAACAAGTTCAAGTTCGACTCAAACATAGGCAAGCTCGGCTCGTCAAATTTTCATTTAGCTCGAGCTCGGCTCGAGTTTGTTTAAAAATTAAACAAACAAACTTGGACATTCTAAAGCTCGGCTCGATTTGGTTCATTTGCAACTCTAGTGGACGAGCTCCTCCATGTATCGCATCATGCATTAAAATATAATGTACCGATCGTGTTCGGGGACCCACTTTTGGGTCCCACAAGAGTGATCCGAACCGTTCATTATTCTTAAAATATTTTTCCGAGGGGCCCCACAAAATTTCAGCTCAATCGGACGGTTAGAAGTGCTCGAACCAAAGTCCCTCCGTTTCACACAAAAAAAATTTGGTTGAAACGGTGGGACTTTGGTTCGAGCACTTCTAACTGTCCGATTGAGCTGAAATTTTGTGGGCCCCCTCGGAAAAATGTTTTAAGAATAATGAACGGTTCGGATCACTCGTGTAGGACCCAAAAGTGGGTCTCCAAATACGATCGGTACATTTTATGGACACTACCCTCTGTACCCATATGTTTACCGCTCATTTTGTATTCATTTGCTTGTTCCCGTTAGTTGAAGCCTTGAATAGGGAAAATTTGAAAAGTACCCCTAAAGTTGTCCCCTAAAAATCTAAACTATAGTTACGGACTAAAAAAAAAAAAAAAATCTAAACTATAGTTTATTCAAATTAAACCCCAAACCTTACAGAATGTCATTAATTTCAGCACCCAATGTCAATTTTTGTCCAATATCAACACTCTCTCTCTCTTTCTCTCCCTGCACGCGTAACTCAATAGTTGCCCTCTACTTTTTCACTACCTCAACCCTCCTTTATTTCTTCGCTACCTCAACCCTCCTCTCACCCCTATCATTTTCTCTACAAAATCTACGATATGAACAAACCACAAAACTAGTAAAGCCAAGACTAGAACAAAAGCCCACAACTAATTATTAATATGTAACAAACCACAAAACTGGTAAAATCCAATAGTGGGACCACATTTCAAAAGTACTAAACTACAACAACTGAAGTCATACACAATAACTTGCCGAAGCACCAAAAAAAGAAGAAGTCATACACAATAAATACCCTCCTCTTCATGAATTTTCATCGAAACCCCACCACCGCTGTCATATACACTTACCAAGTTATCTTCCACTTAAATTGTAGCCCTAACGGCATCCATGGATGGGATCTGCTGCTCATTTTCGGTAGCGTACACAAGGATTTTTATCAAAGATTTTCTGAAGGCCGGGGGCATATGTTATGTATTGATGGACCATTTCATTGTTTTCGTAGACCTGGTGGTGCTTCTTGATCAGGTCTGCGGTTAGGTATCTATTGGAAGAGACTATCAGAGCCATTGAATATTTGAACGTTGATATGTAATTACTGATTACATATAAAATTAACAAATCCAATAATTGATTGACACATAATCAAAAATGCCAAACGTTGGCAATTATCTGTCAATGAAGATACACTGGATTAAAAGAATACATTGGAATAAATACGATGTCGTATTATCTCTTAAAATCAAAAAGCAGTTATTGACAGTTACAAGTCAAGGATAAAATAAAAACTGGCTTCGAAGCCATGATGTTAATTGCTGAACACGTAAACTCCACGTGTAAAATTGTGAAACGGAATCGATAGCAGTTAGAACACGTGGAGTATTTCTTGAGAGGCAGTTATTTCCCTTAACTCGTAATCATTTGAGTTAGTGTAAAGTAACTGTGCAGATTCAAAATAAAAGCTTATGGAAGAAGAATTGGAAGAATTCAAATTCAGACGTGGAAGAGGGAAGAAACTGCCAACTCGAAGAGTAGAAGTTAGAGTTCGAAGCAAGCCAAGTTCAAATTCGTTTGAAGCGGGAAGTTCAAACTGCAAGCAGCGTCTATAAATAGAAGAAATTGAAGAGTAAAAAACCCCCCGGACAAATCTTCAACAAACAGCTATCAAAAAACTGATGCTTGGTTTGTTCATTGGCAAAGTAGTTTAGGATTTCGAACTCAGTTCGAAGTAGATTAGGAAGTAGTTAGGATTAACCTTGATTGTTCTTGTAACAATCACCTGTTCGAAGTTCTTGTTCTTGTATTTGAAGTTGGAGGCAATTTCGAAGTAAGTTTACCTTTGATTTATCAATCGAAGTATCTTGTTTCTTTGTTGTTCTTTGATTTCCTAAGTATATTGGTTTGTATTTCTTCACTTATTAAGAAAAATCCTCTTAATTGAGGTAATTGAACCAACACAACACAATCGCCTGATTATATTTGGTTTTTCCAAACTTAATCTGAGGGAGAAGATTGAAACTCTCTCTGGCACGCTCGCACTCGATTATTTTGCTATAAAGAAGTAAAAGAACAACGAAACAATTACACGATGGGGAATTAGCGATAAAACCTATTAATTTGAATTTTACTCCACTGTCGAACTTTGAATTGTACTGTTTAAAGCTAATTTCTAGCAAATTTATTTATGACAAACCAGAAATTGTTTCACAAATATACATGTAGTTGTTCGTCCAACAATGCGCTGGACCGAACACCTTAACCAAACTATGAAAAAAAAAAAGTGTTAGCCTAAAACAAAGTCAAATATTGTCACTGTAGATTAGTAGGTCATTTTTTTAAAATAAAAATTAGCAGGTCATTCGATGTCTACACAAGAATAACTGAACCGAACACCTTAACCAAACCATAAAAAAATGTGTTAGCATAAAACAAAGTCAAATATTTGTCAATGTAGGTAGATCATTTTTTTAAAATGAAAATTAGCAGGTCATTCAATGTCTACATAAGTAATAGACCCAAATTACATGGGAATTTAGCGGTGGGATGTAGAATTCAAAAGGAGATAATATTCATACTTCTAGTACACTAACTGACTAGTTCTAATCATGCACTAAGTCCATTATATCCGTCATAAACATTTAGGGTCACTCTTGCCAAACCCAATTTCTAGACTTGAACATAAAATTTTCTACCGGGGCCATAAGCAGTAATTCGAAAGGTCCGATGGCAGGGGTACAAACCATGTATCAAGTGGGTCCCACATGAACAATCCAAACCGTTCATTGATCTTAGAATGATCGTTCGTGGGACCACGCGAGAGAGTAGCTCAATCGGACATGCGTCAGTGCTTGATCCAAAATCCCCCCATTTCATTCTAAGATCAATGAACGGCTCAAATTGTTCATGTGGGACCCACCTGAGCCAATTGGTACATGGTCTGTACCCCTGCCTCGCCTCTGTACTTGTAGCAGCGCTCGGGCCATAAGTACAACACCAAAATTTAACCGCCTATACTAAAAATTAGCTCATAGTGGCGTAATTAAATTAAGGGTCTTTCTATTGACAGCTCACTGGACTTGGACTGACCATAAGTAAAAAGTAAGAAAAAAATACACACATTCATGTGTACTTTCTAATTTTTTAAATACGCTTTCACACACTTATATACACTTTTCCTTATTAAAGGGAAATGATTTTCACACTCCCTTCCTTTTATCCATTTGCACTCCCTTTTTTTTTTCTTTTTCTTTATTCATATTGGAACTGCTATACTACCCTTACCTAGTGAGTCACTTATTTTCATATGAAGCGCAATTTGATACTTTCAAGTGAATAAAGACGTAAAACGGAGTGCCAATGTCTAAAAACGAGGTATGAAAATCATTTTCCTTAAATTTAACTATCTCGAACAACCGTAAGGTAATCATAAATTTAACTTGGCATCCGTAGATGGACCATGTTGACAGCTTAAAATTGAAAAACAAGCACAGGAAATTCAGGTACTAAAGATTTCATACCTCGCACAAATGACTTTCATGCTCAAATCCAATACAGTCACAGACACACGCACAACAAAGCATCTGCTAGGAAGTCAAATTGAGCCATTTTTCGGTGCCTATGATCACAACCAAAGCTGGTCTGTCCAAATGCAGAGGATATTTACATGATCTGCTATTGTTCCAAAAGAAAAAAGCGATGCGCAGGGATAACATTGTTAAAGATGAAGAGAGATCGATCAAGGGGGAGAATTGTTTGATTCTCCTGGTACATGAGCGAACAGATTGAGTTCGCCCCACATCCGCCTTTGAGTCTCCTCTCCAGATACGTTGAGTCAACAGGCTGCAATTGGCATGAGAACAGGCTGCAACTACCATGAAGCTATGCGCTTGTCCTGCTGCATATGGAGGAACTTCTGAAGCAATTTCAATATAGCTACCCTCCCTGCAATAACGGGGTTATAGACCAAAAAGTGGGCTTCCCATTGTAATGGAATAAGTAACTTATCAGCAGTGGTGGATAGTTGTGCTTCAATTAGATTCATCCAGAAATCAGACTCCATTTTTATTTTATTTTTGCTTGGCAACAATCGATTTCAATCTCAATGATGGGTAAAGAATGGTCCCAGTGATTACCACAACGTTTTGCTACTCCAGCAGAAAAAGCAGTGACGTTAAGTCCTAATACTACATAAATATATGGTATTCATGTTATACACATAACTAAGCTGGGAGCATGGACCAATTAAGTGAACCCAAAGAGAGCTCAAGCTCAGCTTGTTCGACAGATGAACAAAAATACTACCTATCAATTATCATATTCAATGTCAAAATGTTTACCCTACATTCAATGCAAGAAGTCCGCTAGGAAAATCCAAGGCATCCTAGACATCCAGAAACTCAAATCCTACAACGTCTTGGCCACCCTACAATGTAGAAGAAGAAAAGAAGCATGCTTGCCATGTACATTCAAGGCCATGTTTATTTCTCACAGACAAATAAAGGAATGCAAATATCTACTAATAAACAAGGATTCATTTCAAGTTAGAAGGATCGATGCCTGGTTGTACTCACAGCAAAACAGAAAGTCCGTGTAAAATAAACCCTTTTCAACTATATTTACCTACTCTTAAATCTTCATCTCTCCCTTCTCTTACGCCCTGTTTGTTAAAGGGATATGTATATGAGGGGGGAAGAGGGATATAATAAGAGGGGGATATAGAAGTGGATATAGTTAGAGGGGTATTATTTTAGAAGGGGAGATTAAAAGTTATTGTGTTTGTTTTGTTGTTGTAGAAGGAGGATATGAGGGGTTGTATAATGTAAAATGTCCATTTTATCCCAAATAAACAAATCAAAAAGTAATGCAATGGTGGGGTGTGGGGCATGTGGTAGTGGCTAACCTCCACCTTTTTCTCTCTCGCTCTCCAGCCAAGCAACCTGCTCCTCTCTCTCTGATGATGATTTCATGACGCAAGGTGGGACCAAATGGGGGTGTTTTGGTGAAAAGGGGCCGGATATGATAAAGGCTGGGGTGGGGGTGCTTAAATATAAGCCCCCTGCAGAGTGATATACAAATCCTTTCTATAAAATATCTTGCCTTCAAAAACTAGACAAACAAGGGATATACACCGATGGGATATGTATATCCACCTTCTCCTTATATCCCCCTTCCATATCATGCTGCCAAACAGGGTGTTAAATCTTAATGTCTCTTAAAAAGCAACCAAAAGAGGAACACTTGTCTCATCAATTTAGGGCATTGGATTGCTTCAAACGTTTTTTAATAGAGATTGAATCAGAAAGGAAAAACTTTAAAAATCCTTCGTATTGATCATGATCACGAATACTTGTCTCATCAACTTCAAGGACTATGTGAGAACAATTCTAGGAACACTGCAACAAAATGGTGTTGCAAAGAGAAGGAATCGAACCTTACTGGATATGGTTAGGTCAATGATGGCGCAAGCTAACCTCATAATACCCTCTCACTGAAATAGCACGGCAGCTCTAGCTTAACAAAGAATCCCAAGTATCATGGTAGAACCAAACATAGATGTTTGTTTTCACTAAATTTGGGTTATGGTTGCGCGAGGGGAGGTGACTCAACATCATATCTCCACCAGTAGGATGGTGGCTGACCCACTTACAAAAGCTACTAGTAGAGAATCTCATGTTGGTAGTATGGGACTTTGTAGGCTTTGATATGTATTGTAGACACCTTATCAACTTATGTTCTTTGTGAGATGTTTTGTTTATAAGAATCTTATGCATTCGAGATGTTGGTGTGATTTCTATGGCATGATGCATACTAAAATCTTGCACATAAACATATGTCACTAGGCTTGAGAACAATGAGAAGAGATTAGTTTGCAGCCTCACCAACATGTGTGAGTGGGAGATGTAGGTCAACACCCATGTGGGGGTAGTGACAAACTTCCACCTCTCAAGCAACATGTCTTTCCCTCGAACCTAGATGTAAGGTTCTTGTCTTCCTTGTTTTACAAATGCATATCCACTTGTCACCTCATGCCTTGCATGTGTAAGGGGAAGGTGCATATGTATGTCTTGTCCCATCTTGTCTTAGACACATGATATAGTACGTACATGAGAGACAAAATGATAAGGTGGGGTTTTGCTATAGTGTGGCTAGTACTCTTCAGTCTTCTCTTAGGGTATCTTTCTTAGAGGCAATCTTGAACCTTGGAATTTGGAGTGTGGAAGAACAAGAGGCTCTAGTAATCTCCATCTAGACGGGTGGTTCGCAAGCACGTGGGAGGCTCGTAATCAAGCAACCGATCCAAGTGGGTATGTACAATTTCCGCTAAAGAGGTATTTGAATATATCCCTTCCCTATTAATATCTAGGGTAATTGACAAAGAAAAACCCTCCATCTATCACTTGGGGATTGATAAACCCCCTTCATCTATTTTACGTATCAATCACCCCCGTAATCTTCATTAAACAGCCCAATAGATGAAGGGTTTTTTTTTTTTTTTTTGTCAATTACCCTAATATTAAGAGTAAGAAAATCAAAAACTGATTTTACTCCCTTCACTAAATATTATAATACTCCCATCCCTTTTAAAGTTCTAACTCTTTATGAGAGCATCCATTTAGTGCACTTATGTTCAAACACAAACGAATTGATTACCACATGGCCACTTTATCCCTAATTTTAAGAGTATTCTGTATTCATAAAATCATTTTTAAGGGTAGTTTGGGAAAACTACAAATTAAATGCATTGACTTTTCAAAGTAGAAATGAATTTTTGGGACATCCCAAATCGGATAAGGACACTCACGTAAAGTTGATGCAAGCACAAGAATCTACATAAAAATTTGATTGTTTTTATAAAGGAGCAACCCTTCCAACCCAAAACCCAGCAACAACTTATAAATAGGGCAGGGCATGGTAAGTAGGTAACCATTGAAAAATTGACACAGACAGGAATACTAAGAATTGGGAACTGAAGCATAGTGAGCTGACCTTGGTAAATCAGGGAGTACTAATTGCAAGAATCACATTTTTGTGGACATTATCAACTTAGTTTTCTTCTCTGCTGGCTTAAGAATTTGGAATGAGCACATCAAATTTTCGTCAACAATCATCATTGCCCCAGCATTGTCGAATTCGCCACAGTAGTTAGGGGCTGAGAATATGGTCACAAGCTGCCTTTCAGCAAAGAATTCATAACCATCTTCCACGACCTATTTCAAAAAAAAGTCAGCACCCATAATAACCAGTCAAAAAACAAACAACAAACATCAATATAGTCAACCTGATGGGCACGACAAACAAGATCCAAATCATGTTTGGTTAAGAACTCCGACACTCGATCAGGACCAAATGTGAATGAAACTCCCCTATCGTTCATTCCCCATCCCTTCACATCTCTGCTAGGATCCGACCATAGTAAATCACAGAGTAAACCAGTGTCAGGAACAGCAGTTGGACGGGGTAAGTTTCTAATCTGATCCAAGTTAGTCAGATCAGGGGAAAGGCCACCATGCATGCACAATATTCTGTCATCAATTAGCGCAGCCACAGGAAGACAATTGAAACAATCAGTAAAGGACTTCCATATTTTCACATTGAAACGGCGCTTGCATTCATCAAAAAATCCATAGATGCGATTAATAGAAGCACATTCGTGGTTTCCCCTCAGAAGAAAGAAGTTCTCTGGATATCTAATTTTAAAGGCAAGCAAGAGGCAAATTGTTTCCAAACTCTGCTTGCCGCGATCTACGTAATCCCCTAAAAATAGGTAATTGGCTTGAGGAGGGAAACCACCATATTCAAAGAGCCTTAATAAATCACTGTATTGCCCATGAATGTCCCCTGAAACAAAATGAGAACCATTGCAAGGTCAGGTAAATATAAAGATTGTGAGGCACTGCAAGGAACTGCTGCTTCTGCCTTGTTTATATGTTACTAGTGCACTCCAATTACATTTTACAACAACAAACCACGATTCAATAAATTATACTCAGTTTCACATTTTGTATTGAATTGTTGGCAACTACACCAACAATGATCACAGCCATAGGTGAGGAAGAGCAAGTGGGGTTAATGGAACCCGCTGAATTTCCAGATATCTTCATTGCTGTTTCACTTTTGCAAATTATTTACAATTTTGACCCTGCAGAAATTATAGGATTGCCCCATGCACCCTACAAATTAGAAAAATTGGCATACGTCATTTATCCCACTCCTTTTCTACTCGTTCGCAAATCATAAACTACACTCCACAAGGTCACCTCACGAACAATACATGTTTTCTCGAGACAACAAAATATGAGTAAGATTGCTATTGCCAGATTACTGTACTAGGTAACTTCAGTCTTTGCTTAGTGAAACCGTAGAACTTAATCCTTCGCCAGAGTCTTTTGTAAAACCAAATTTCTACCTTATCAATAAATGTCTAAGATATTGTGTTTCTCATTGTTGAAAGAAAAATTTCCTGTTTATTAAATGGAAAAGCACATCAGCTATGGCTTTACTTCAGATTTAATCCCACTGAGCTTGAATCCTGGCGTCAATCCTAAGTTAAAGCTACAAGCCTACAACTGCTACTGTGCTTCTCTTCTGAACCCAAATGCAGCTACCTCTCCTCTATAATCCTACTCTCAGCGCAGAGTCCACATAAAAAAAGAAAAAAATTCAACTCCTTGTGACTTCCTAAATCAAAGAAAGTTCCGAGTGAATTCAAAACTAGTCGACCCTTTTAATCAAACTACAAAACAGAACTCCTCAAAATCTCATAAATCAGAAACCCAAATAAAAAACATCAAAACAAAAAACTTATGCTGAACTCAACACTAAATCTTAAAGCAAAATGAACCATTTTAGCATAGAATTGTACCGCAAATTTTGATGGGGACTCGAAGTTCGAGTAGATTGGGCTGTTGCATGAAGATGTCGCGAGAAGCAACACACAGCTGCTTGATCTCCGACTCTGAAACCTGGACGAACTTCCCTGGCTTCGTCGATCGATTTTGAATCAGCCGTTCGATCAGCTTGTCCAGCACTGCCGCGTCCATTCGTCCAAACGGCGCTGGCAGTTTTCCACGCGACGACTAAAAGTAAACGAAACCCTACTTTGCTCTATGAGATTTGCCCTTTTGAATGTCAGTTTCCGTCGTGATTTTTTTGCTTGAATGGAGAAAAGGAATACTGTGGAACACGAGGCGACGGAAAGAGGGAGAGAAAATGAATTCAACTTTACTGAAGGTGGTTTCAACTCTCGAAATGTAACGTTTTTTTTTTTTTTTTTTTGAACATCGAAATAATCCCATTTAAAAATGGAAAAAATAGTCATACACTATATTTTGCCCAAAAGGAAAGACAAACTTTTACAATCAATCATAAAAATATTATTTTCAATATTGATCTAACAAAAGAATAAAACTCATCTATTGTCTTCCTATTTCGGACATAAAATACTCAAGCCTCCCACTTACCTCACAAGAGACCCGTCTTATTCCAATCCTCCTCCCGAGTCCTCACACACTCTTTCTCTCTCTCTCTTCCCCATCTCTCTCTATACTCCCTCTCCTAGAAAAATTAAAAATGTACGTAATCAAAGTAACATGACAAAATGAGAAAGATCATTAAATCTAAAAAGGAATTGAAGCAATCCCAGGCTCCCCACCTTCTCCATGCGACATTGAGCCGTCCTCTTCTTAAACCGATTCTAGCAATCTGGGCGGCAATCGATCACTGGGCCCCCTCCTGAAAACACAATTTAACATATTTAGTACATTTAATTTGCAAATTCATATGTATCCCTTTCGTGTATAAACATGCATTTATACGTTACCTAAGAAAGGAGATTTGATCCTTTCTCACTTTCTCGTATAAAACCGCAAGACTAATAACTTGGTTTGCTCAAGAGTTTTGAAAATTAAAATTTTCAAAAATTAGTGACATTTCACTAATTTTTTTGGTTG
This sequence comes from Vaccinium vitis-idaea, assembly GCA_963854785.1. Classification (NCBI taxonomy): domain Eukaryota; kingdom Viridiplantae; phylum Streptophyta; class Magnoliopsida; order Ericales; family Ericaceae; genus Vaccinium; species Vaccinium vitis-idaea. The sequence continues at coordinate 23,766,266 of OY978220.1, forward strand.
TCGGATGGTCGACTGGAGGTGAGAGTTGATTTTTTTGAATTTTATGTACGAAAGTAGAACTTTTTTAAATTAGTGACATTTCACTAATTTTTTGATTGCCGGAAGTGGCCGGCTGAACGTGGGACAGTGATCGGCCGGAGGTAGGAGTTGATTTTTTGAATTTTCTGTACGAAATTAGAACTTTTAAAAATTAGTGAAATCTCACTAATTTGACTAATTTTTTTGGGCCGCCGAAAGTGGTCGGCCGGAGGTGGGGTAGTGGTTGGAGGGAGTTAGAGTTGATTTTTTTGAATTTTCTGTACGAAATTAGAACTTTTAAAAATTAGTGAAATGTCACTAATTTTTTGGGTCGTCGGAAGTGGTCGGAGGTGGGGGTGGTGCTCGGCCAGGAGACAAGAGTTGATTTTTTTTCTTACTTTTCTGTGGGAAATTAGAATTTTAAAAAATTCATGAAATCTCACTAATTTTTTTGGACCGGTGGAAGCAGTCGATCAGAGGTGGGGTAGTGGTCGGCGAGAGGTGGGAGATGATTTTTTTGAATTTTCTGTACGAAATTAGAACTTTCAAAATTAGTGAAATGTCACTAATTTTTTGGGTTGTTGGAAGTGGTCATCGGAGGTGGGGCGGTGGCCGGGAAGGAGGAGCTGATTTTTTTGAATCTTCTGTATGAAATTAGAACTTTTAAAAATTAGTGACATTTCACTAATTTTTTTTTGGTCTTTATATTCGATTGCAAAAGTTTCTTATCTTTCCTTCTATTTAAAAATGTCAAATGTTTTGAATTTTTGGCTAAGCGGCCCTTTAAAAATACTTTTATCAGCCCAAACCAAAAAATATACTTATCAACAAAGGGAAATAAGAGATTGCCCTTTTTTTTTCCTCATCAAAATTCTAAGATTGTGATTACCGAAACTACAATGGCTCGAATTTCTTTTAATTTTTGGCAAGTAAAGATATGGCCTATAGGAAGAAGCAAGCACCGTAGCTGTAATATCCCAAATTTTCAAAAAAATAAAATTTGTGATATTTGTAAATACTAATTTTCCTAATTTAATTTTTACCCAATTTTGACTTTAGTTGACCATTTGCGGGTCTCTTATTTATTTATTTATTTATTTATTTTCCTTTAGACGAGTTAGTGCTCGAGGTGCACAGAATGATTTCAACTGACTTGTCACCAGTGGGCCCGGACGAACGGCCAGAATAATGTGCGTAATGCGGAGGATGATTTTGAGCTACACAGATGACACTAGCACGACTACTATAGTTGTGGGACCCGAGTCAACCAGATACGCTCACCTGGCGAGCGCATTGTAATGCGTGTTCTACTTTCAAGATTTTTCCAAACGATTCTGAGCACATGGTGACGTTGCCCACGATTTTCCAAGTTCGCATGAATAATTTGGTAATTTTCTGAGACCGAAACCCGGACAGTTCGAACACTGCTCGGAGTAAATTATACTGCATTATATCATGTCGTGCTTCGCGCCTCACCCATTCCCCACGCCTGCTACCCACCACTCATCCCACCTACCACACTTCACTCCACCTCACTCATTCCACCTACCACACTTCACTCCACCTCACTCATCCCACCTACCACACTCCACCTACCACCCCATTTCCCCTACATAAACCCACCACCCCTTTTCCCTCATTATTTTCGGTAGAGAAAGAGGGAGAGATTGAGAAATTCTGGAAAAGAAGAAGGAAGGAGGAGAAGAAGAGAAAAAGAGGAGAGAGATCACCACCACGCTTTCCTATTCTCGTCCACAACACGCATCCATTTTCATGGCCAATTTCCTCCTAGGTAAAGTCGTTTTTAGGCTTAAGTTTCTAAACAAAAGTTGTAGAGGGCGTCGAGTACTTCGATTTCGGTATAAGAATCATCCAAATCGGTTGAGTTTTGAGTGAGTTATAGCCTTCCAAAGTTCAGTAAAAATCTCGGGTACATTTTCCAGACAGCTCTCTGCTCTTCCGTAAATCTCCATTTTTCTCCTCGTTAAAGTGGATTTCGGGTTTAGATTCCTTCACGAAGATTGTAGATCACTTCAAGCCCTTCGTTTTAGGTTCAAGAATCACTCGAAACGGTTGAGAGATGACCACGTTATTGCGGCCCGAAGTTTCCGGTCTAGTCAAACCGAGCAGCTCACTGAACCTTTACAAATCTTCATTTTTCTCATTGTTGGAGTGCGTTTTAGGCTTAGACTTCTTCATCAACGTTGTAGAGCACTTCGAGAGCTTCGTTTTAGACACAAGAATCGCTGGAAACGGACGAGGTTTGAACCCGATATCGCAGCCCAAAGATTCTGTTCGCGATGGAGTTCTTCATTGCCACTCGAAATGCCACCGGACTTTACCGTCGAGCTTTTCGTCCGGACCAAAGGTAGAAACTCGTACCCAACCTATTCCAAGCTTTTGAATGAGTTAGAATAGTCTAGGAGTAGTTTATAGTTGATGGGTTAAAGCCCCAAGTCAAGGGTTTCACGAAACCCGAGCCAAAACGCGATATACCCTTTTGACCCGAAACTTTATTTTCGTGCTTAGTAAACTGATTCATTGTGGTTCATGTTGTTAATTATTCCAAGCATGTTTAATACTTTACTAACTGTTTATATGAGTTTCTCCATGAATTTATTGTGCTTAACCTTGTTCTTGATCGTTGTGTTAAAGTTAGGGGTTTAAAGTGTAATTTTGTGAAATTTGGTGTGCGTACTTGTGTATTATTTACGAAACCTATTTTTTATCAACTAAATGTCACTACTGGAAATTTAGGAGTGTAACGAAATGACTAGAATGCCCTTCGGGTGTAAAATGACCATTTTGCCCTTGTGTGTGTAAATTACATAATTTGTAGTTTTGTACTTAGTAAGAAAATCAAGGAGTTGCGTTTTGTGACAAGTTAGGACTTTACTAACTAAAATAAAGTATTTTTACGTATTTACCCTTGTCGGTGGCAAAATTACATTCTTGCCCTTGTATTACGTTAATTTACAAAAAGGCCCCCAGAGTTTGTAAAATTACACTAAGGACCTTAGAGTCGTGAAATTGCATCGAACACCTGTGTACTTACTTAAAATGACGTTGGTGACCCTTACTTTCTTTAAATTACGTTTTGACCCCAATAGTTTAGTAAATTACGTTTTGGTCCCTGTAGTTTGAATCTATTACGTTTAGACCCCGTTATTTTCGATTACTTGAATTTCGTGAACTTGTGAATCGAGATATTTGGTTGTGACCCTTGTGATATCGTTATCACGTTGCTTCTACTGTTAAAAGCACTTTTCATAAACGTGTTGAATGCTAGAATGGACAACTAGGTTCCCGGGTTGGGTGATCGTGCGCGGATATCACATAGACGATAAGGTTAACGGAAAAGTGAATTGGAATCGATTATTGGGGAGTCACCCCGAGATTTGTTGAATGGCAGTCAGCCAAGTGATGAATTGATTATGGGGAGTCACCCCGAGATTTGTTGAATGACAGTCAGCCAAGTGATTTCGTTTTGGAGGAATATTTGGCAGCCTGCCAGGATTTCGAAACCCTAGGATATGACAATCTGTGATTACTTCATTTGAATTCTGAGGCGTTAAAAGGGTGGATGTATTATAGACCGAGTCACGGCTATATACCTACAGGAGCTGACAGTTGTCACTCGTAGCCCAGTGGTACAGTCAGTCCCTGGGAAATTCATCCTTGCGAGGCGGCTGACGGTTGGATTAAGTAAGTAACTTATACCTTCCGTCGGGGCTCCTAGTCAGGGCGAGCAAGGGGGGAGTATATCACGGATTGGTCATAGTCCTTAGTGGTTATTTGGGAGGAAAGTTCTCTAGGTTGAGAACTTAGATGAACATGTAAGTTAATGGCTAGTAATGAAATCAGCTATGTGTTTAATTTATGCTTTACGATTTATTTCCTATTTATTCCTTTAATTACTGCGTTTCAATCATATATGTTTTTTACGTGCATGTTAAGCAAGGGTTGGGAGGGTTAGAGTAGCTATTGAGTGATTTATCGCTCACGGTGTTACACTTCGTGTGACCCTGGCATAATACCATGATGTTGCTTTGCGACTCGGACGTATTATGTCAGATTGTGATCAAGCAGGTACCGTTGGTGCCGCAGGAGACGATTATTTCGGAGCCGAGAGTTTTTTCGGCAGAACAAGCTCAGGAGGAGCCGTGGAATCCAGAGTTAAACCTTAATCTGTAGAACCCACCCCCTTTTATTTTAATGTTGGATCTGTAATATTAATTTCTCAAACCGTACTAAGTATTTTGTAATGGGCTGCACTTCACGTTTTCCAACGTGCACTCTGATGGAAACTCTTTTTATTAAATTAATCCTTATTAGTTATCTTAATTAATGCTTCCGAATTATCGGGGCGTTACAGTAGCAGCACCGTAGCTTCCTCTAGGCATGACCAATGGATTTCAACTAACTATCGATAAGAACTTAGAGCATCTCCAGCCTTGACCCAAATTTACAACCCAAATTTTTCCCCATATTTGGGTGTAAATTTGGGTAAATCCTCAGTTTGGGTTTGTCCCTCCAATGCCAAATTGCACTTTTACCCAAATATATATATATATATATTTTTAATATTTGTTTCTCAAACTCTCTCACTTTCTCTCTCTCATCTTCATCTCCACTACCAATGCCCACCCCTCCACCATCAACACCCTCTCACATTGCCGTCGATCTCCCGTCGTCGCCACAAGATTCTCACCGTGAACCCCCCCCCCCCCCCCCCCCCAAATCTCAGTTTTAGGGCTTGTGGATGACGATGGCAGTGACAGTGGCGATGGTGATTGTGGTGACAATGACGGTGTCTATGACGGTGACAATGTTGGTGGCTACGGTGGTGACGGTGGCTATGGCGGTGAGATGACGATGCTCCGTTGTTCATCCATGGCAAAATGGTAAAAGTGTAATTTAGGAATGGGGAGGAGATAACTGTTGGAGAAATGGGTAGAGTTCTGGGTTGTCCCCAATTTGGGGGAAGAAATAGGTAAAACTCAAAATAAGGAAGGGTTTGGGCCATACATTGGAGAGAGGTTTTGGAGGTTTTTGCCCAAATTTCAAATTTGGGTCATAAAATGGGGCAAGGCTGGAGATGCTCTTATCTGAGTTTTTTTGAGACCAAAAGCAAGGTCAAATGGTGCTAAAAGTTTCTAGGGTTGGTGCTTTACATATCTCTAGAATTGGGAAGAAGATGTGTGTATCATTGGGGGATAAGCAAAGGGAGCTCCACATTATCAAATGAGTGGTCACTTGAACACCCTAAATTTGTTTTATTCAGAATACATGTAATATTTTTAATTTTATTTTACTTTAGGCCTTTTGAACACCCAACTTCAAAAAAATTTGAACACCCTACACATAAATTTTTGAACACCTAACCCAAAAAATCAGCCAACAAATCAATCCAATGTAAACAACCCAATTAAAAGCCATTGGCGGCTCCTTTAGCTTCTCATACACGGACAATTGAACAACCTAAACTCATTTATATTTTATATTACATGTAATAATATTATCCGAGTTTATTTGAGCGCTTAGTTCTATACTGTGGACATCCATATCAATGAGGATATTCACAATTGAACACTTGATATATTAGCTCAAAACAAAGTACACACTTTTAATTATACAAATTACAAAAATTAGAGACAGAAAAAGTATCTATTGGTATCGATATATTATTCTCTGATATTTCTCCGAATAATAATCAACTATGTCTCAAAAAATAAGAGCATATGTCAAAAAAAAAATCCGTGTGAAGCTATTCGCCACACAATTTCCTACACTAAAAACTAATGTTTTATGCGTTGATTTAATTTTGCTTGGTCTAAAATAGAATTTGCCGAGAACATAAAATTATGACATCTTACGTATTTTTGTATTATTTGGTCACATTTTTCACACTATTATATAACAATTTGGGTATATATGGCTAGTTAGTAGACTTAAGGTAATTTTTGAACACCCTATTCAAAATTCATGGAGCCGCCACTGAGAATAAGATGACAAATTTTTATTTTTTTTGTTAACATGGTTTATGCCATTGTGCATTCATACACTTGGTGGAGGTAAAGTGTCAAGTTCTAAACCTTAAGTGGTAAAGTGAATATGATCCATAATTGATGTATGTTTACTGTAAATTACTCCCTTTATTTTGTTCTCAACTAGTCTACTTTTGAGAGAGAGAGAGAGAGAGAGAGAGAGAGAGAGAGAGGCAAGGGAGATTGTGACTAATTGATAATAAACGAAAATGATTCGCGTACACCAGGATGCGTACCCCACTTGCACACCAGCACATCCCGACCGTCCAAAAGCTTTTTTCGATGTTTGAGATTTAAAATGAATTCTTACCGGTAAGAATTAACTCTTACCGGTAAGAATTTATTTCAAATCCGGACCATTGATTCTTGAAATTGTTGGAAATTATCAAAATAAATGGGTTTTTATTTGGGGTTTTATCAAAATATTCCTTGTGCCTTTTTAGAAAGCTTTTTTTTGTTGTGTTTTGGTTTTGTCCCACATTGGCTAGTGAGGAAAAGGTTGAGTGGTTTATATATGGGAACATTTCTATAATGTTCACATAGTGTTAAGTAGAAAGGCACTTATGGTGTTGCGCGCATTACCGGCGTAGCCGGTGATGTAACACACTCATACGCACCCGCACCCGAGCGTGCGTGAGCGTGGCAGTGAGCTGTGTGGCTGCAATGTGGCGCTTTGATGGCGCACTTTGCACTTAGCACGTGGCGTACAGGTCGGAACGGATTGGTATTGATACCAGTGAAACTGGGTATCAATACCTTTGGGCTATCCCGTGAACAGAATGTTTCTGTATCAATACCTCGGTTCCCATATGAATACCAGCGGGCTAACTCGCGAACAGAATGTTTCTGTATCAATACCCCGGTTTGGGGTATCAATACCAGCGCGTCTGCACGCGGATTTCAGACATTGGTTCGTGAACGGATGCAACTCAAAACGGAGAGTTATGACCCAAACTCAAGTCTATTCACTAAGGGGCGTGTCCTAAAGTGAAAAGGTACATTTGGGACTATAAATAACACCCAAATTACATTCACTTGACACCGAATTCTAGCCTTGTTACTCTGCCAAAATATCTACAGATCGCTTTCTAGTTTTGCTGTACCGTTACTCTGCAGAAACGGTGCCAGCAATCCTTGGTTCATTTGATCACAAATTCGACTCGGTATTTTGTCTGTCCTTCGTTTGTGCGGACGCAGGTAGAAGATCATTGAATTGATCGGGCTTCGTTGTATCCTCGGACAGATTCGCGATCAACCCGGTGCACACCAAACGGTGGGGGCGAATACTGTTTTCGGAAAGCAACTCAGTAACGTGCCTCGAAGCAAGTTCCATCATCAAGAAGTTCAGTTTCTCGAAGACTCCCGGATTTTTGCACCAACAATCGTAAACAGTATTTCAGAATGGCGTCAACATCAAGGTCTCTGCGACAATTGACACAGGATTTCATGAAATTGGACAAGTTTGATGGCGGGAATTTCAGGCGTTGGCAAAAGAAGATGCACTTCATGCTCATGACACTGAATGTTGTGTATGTTCTCACTGCACCGTATCCGGAAGAGAAAGAAGATGAGACTTTGGAAGAGATACGGGTGAGGATGAAATTTGAGAATGATGACTACATCTGCAAGGGGCACATTCTAAATGCACTCTCGGACACACTGTTCGATGTGTATTCGAATACGGAGACAGCAAAGGAGATGTGGGATTCATTGGAGGGCCGCTACTTGACAGAGGATGCAACAAGCAAAAAGTTTCTGGTCAGTCAGTTTATGAGTTATAAAATGGTAGACAACAAGTCAGAGATTGACCAGTTGCATGATATTCAGCATATTCTAAACCAGTTTAAGATTAAGAACATGAACATGGATGAATCGATCGTGGTGTTTTCTGTGATCGATAAACCTCCTCCTTCCTGGAAAGACTATAAGAAAAGATGAATCGATCGTGGTGTCTTCTGTGATCGATAAACTTCCTCCTTCCTGGAAAGACTATAAGAAAAGTCTTAAGCACCAAACCGAGGAAGTTACGCTGGAACAATTGGTTGTTCATCTCACTGTGGAGGAACAGACAAGGCGTCAAGAGAAGGAAGAACTTGGGGCTGGTACCTCCAAGGTTCATGTGGTGGAAGAAGGAAAAGGTTCCAACAAGGGTAAACATAAGAAACAGAAAGTCCGGCGAGGCTACGACCGGGGCGATGACCCGAAAGGGAAAAAGCCAAAGGTTGAGTGTTGGCGTTGTGGTCAGCCGGGGCACTTCAAAAAGGATTGCAAGTCTAAGAAGAAGAAGGATCCAAAGGCATCGGGTCCAAAGGGTAAATTTCTGGCTGTTGTGTCCAAAATTAACATGGTTGGGGATGCCGGAAACTGGTGGATGGACTCAGGGGCTACAAAGCATGTTTGCATTGATAAGAGGTTCTTCACTGACTATGAAGTGGTTGATGATGGTTCATTTCTCTACATGGGGAATTCGTCTACCGCTCATATCAAAGGCAAGGGCAACGTGGATTTGGAATTCACTTCTGGGAATGTTTTGACTTTGACTGATGTTTACCATGTACCAGAAGTTAGGAAAAATCTTGTATCTGGTAGTCTTCTTGATAAGCATGGTTTTAGGCTAGTGTTTGAGGCGAACAAATTTGTTCTGTCTAAGAATGTCACATTTGTTGGAAAAGGCTATGTTTGTGAGGGCATGTACAAACTCAACGTTAATAACACATTCACAGTTTCTGCTTACTTGCTTGATTCTCTTTCTTTATGGCATAATCGTTTAGGACATGTTAATACTAGGAAGATGGATATGATGGTTAAATTAGATTTAATTCCTAAGTATGATGTTGATATGGTTGATAAATGCAATGTGTGTTCACTTACTAAAATCACTAGAGTTCCATTTCCTAAAATTGTTAGAACTACAACTTTGTTAGAACTTGTTCATAGTAATGTATGTGACATGCATAGCACCCCTACTAGAGGAGGCAAGCAATACTTTGTAACTTTTATAGATGATTTTTCTAAGTATTGTCATGTTCATTTGTTGCACTCAAAAGATGAGGTTCTAGAAAAGTTTATCACTTTCAAAACTGAAGTTGAAAATCAATGTGGAAAAACAATAAAGCGTTTAAGGTCTGATAGGGGTGGTGAATATTATTTTCCTGATTACTGTGAGTCAGTAGGCATAATTCATGAGAAAACGACACCATATACTCCACAACAAAATGGAGTGGCTGAACGGAAAAATCGGACTTTAACAGAGATGGTTAATGCTATGCTTAGCAAATCAGGATTAGGCACTAGTTTGTGGGGCGAAGCCATACTTACCGCTGCTTACATCTTGAAAAGGGTATCTCTCAAGAAGTCACAAATAACTCCATATGAGTTATGGAAAAAGAAGAAACCTAACCTAAGTTATTTAAAAACTTGGGGTTGTAGAGCACTTGTGAGATTGCCAAAACCCAAAAAGAAGAAATTGGGTGAAAAAGGAATTGAATGTATATTCCTTGGTTATGCTTTACATAGTAAGGCATATAGGTTTCTTGTTTCCGAGTCAAATGATTCGTATGGGGTTAATACCATAATTGAATCAAGGGATGCTGTGTTTTATGAAAATAGGTTTGTTCCTATTCCGAAAGAGGTTAATGAAGAGAATGAACCAATCTCTTATGGGCCTGAAACAGAGGCAGAACCTACGAAACAGGTCGAACTTAGGAGAAGTAAAAGGGCTCGGGTTGCTAAGTCCTTTGGTCCTGACTTTATAGTGTATTTAGTTGAAGGAACTAGAGACAGTACTTGTAATCATACCATGATTTCATATCATGTGGAATCGGATCCCTTGACCTTTGGAGAGGCTATGAAATCGCAAGACTGTGCTTTCTGGAAAGAAGCAATCCAAGATGAAATGGATTCCATTATGGGTAACGATACATGGATTCTTGCTGATTTGCCACCAGGTTCCAAGGCCATTGGTTGTAAATGGATTTTCAAGAAGAAAATGAAAGTTGATGGCACGATAGACAAATTTAAGGCACGGTTGGTTGCCAAGGGCTTTACACAAAAGGAATGTATTGATTACTTCGATACCTATGCACCGGTAGCAAGAATCTCTACTATTAGAGTTCTTCTTGCTATAGCTTCGATACATAAACTTCATATTCACCAAATGGATGTAAAGACTGCTTTTTTGAATGGTGAATTGGATGAAGAAATATACATGAAGCAACCGGAAGGGTTTGTTGTGCAAGGACAAGAACACAAAGTATGCAAACTTGTTAAGTCTCTGTACGGACTTAAACAAGCACCTAAACAGTGGCATGAAAAGTTTGATAAGGTAATTGTATCAAACAGATTTAGGATACACCAATCAGATAAATGTGTTTATAGCAAATTTACTGAAAATTGAGGTGTAATCGTGTGTTTGTATGTGGATGATATGCTTATCTTTGAGACTGATTTAGATAGCATACAAAGCACAAAGGATATGCTTTCATCTAGTTTTAGCATGAAAGATATGGGTGTAGCTGATGTAATTCTAGGAATTAGAATTACAAGGCAAGGATGAAATATAGTTCTTTCTCAATCTCATTATATTGAGAAGATACTAAAGAAGTTTAATCACCTTGATTGTACTCCGATTTCTACACCCTATGATCCACATGTAAAGTTGTATCCTAATACAGGTAGAGCAGTGTCACAACTAGATTATTCTAGAGTGATAGGAAGCTTGATGTATGCCATGACATCTACTCGGCCGGACATTGCTTATGCGGTGGGTAAACTGAGTAGGTATACGCATAACCCGAGTGATATACATTGCAATGCGGTTAATCGGGTTTTGAGGTATTTAAAGAAAACTATAGACTATGGGATAGTCTATAGTGGGTATCCATCGGTTCTAGAAGGATACACGGATGCTAGCTGGATAGCCGAGAATGAAGATCACTTGTCTACAAGTGGATGGGTCTTCACTCTGGGTGGTGGAGCGGTTTCTTGGGGATCAAAGAAACAGAGCATAATTACAGACTCGACTATGGCAGCCGAGTTTGTGGCACTAGCATCGGGTAGCAAAGAGGCTAAATGGCTAAGGAGTATGTTATGGGAGATACCCATGTGGCCAAAACCTATGCCATCGATATCTTTGCATTGTGATTGTCAGCACTATCACGGGCTTACAGCCAGGTATATAATGGGAAGTCCAGGCATATAGGACTTCGACATAGCTATGTGAGGAATTTGATAACCGATGGGGTGATAACCATTGATTATGTCAAGTCAGGTCAAAACCTGGCGGATCCTTTAACAAAAGGTCTTGCAAGAGATTTGGTGTGAAAAACATCACAGGGGATGGGACTTAAGCCCACTAAAATATAATCAGTCCTGGTGGAAACTCGACCCAACGCTTGTTTAGCTTCAAGTCCTTGGGTTCAATGAGCAAACTACACCATAAGTCGTGATGGCAAGCACTTACTGGTTACACCCATCCTATGGTAAAGTGTTTGGTACCTGTAATTTAAAAGGAGGAGGTGAGCTACTTAGCTCTTAATAGACTTCTAACGGTTTAGTTAGGCGAAAGCTGTTGTTACAGGGGTTTTCTTAAAAGTCTACCTATATGAGTGTGAGGGTGGTGCCGCCTTATATAGGTTCACGGGCTAGAACTTTAGAGCACTCACGAAATAGGATATAGACACACGGCCAATCCACGTGTCGGCAATTTTTGAATACCTGAGTTAGGTAAGATGCGTGCGTGAAACGTGTCCGGTTGGTCACTAAGGATCGCTGGTTAAAAGACAAGTCTACCATGCGTTCTGACTAACTTTGATGTGTTTCACTAGGTGATGGTTAATATCGTGAGATACCTTCATTGATGCACAAGTCTTTTCAAAGGAACCAAGGCTACATCTTTATTTTGAAAATTGTGGGGGATTGTTGGAAATTATCAAAATAAATGGGTTTTTATTTGGGGTTTTATCAAAATATTCCTTGTGCCTTTTTAGAAAGTTTTTTTTGTTGTGTTTTGGTTTTGTCCCACATTGGCTAGTAAGGAAAAGGTTGAGTGGTTTATATATGGGAACATTTCTATAATGTTCACATAGTGTTAAGTAGCAAGGCACCTATGGTGTTGCGCGCATTACCGGCGTAGCCGGTGATGTAACACACTCATACGCACCCGCACCCGCGCGTGCGTGAGCGTGGCAGTGAGCTGTGTGGCTGCAATGTGACGCTTTGATGGTGCACTTAGCACGTGGCGTACGGGTCGGAACGGATTGGTATTGATACCAGTGAAACTGGGTATCAATACCTTTGGGCTATCCCGCGAACAGAATGTTTCTGTATCAATACCTCGGTTTGGGGTATCAATACCAGCGCGTCTGGGCGCTGATTTCGGACATTGGTTCGTGAACGGATGCAACTCAAAACGGAGAGTTATGACCCAAACTCAAGTCTATTCACTAAGGGGCGTATCCTAAAGTGAAAAGGTACATTTGGGACTATAAATAACACCCAAATTACATTCACTTGACACCGAATTCTAGCCTTGTTACTCTGCCAAAATATCTACAGATCGCTTTCTAGTTTTGCTGTACCGTTACTCTGCAGAAACGGTGCCAGCAATCCTTGGTTCATTTGATCACAAATTCGACTCGGTATTCTGTTTGTCCTTCGTTTGTGCGGACGCATGTAGAAGATCATTGAATTGATCGGGCTTCGTTGTATCCTCGGACAGATTCGCTATCAACCCAGTGCACACCAAATGGTGGGGGCGAATACTATTTTTGGAAAGCGACTCAGTAACGTGCCTCGAAGCAAGTTCCATCATCAAAAAGTTCAGTTTCTCGAAGACTCCCAAATTTTTGCACCAACAGAAATGGACGATCGGGATGTGCTGGTGTGCATTTGGGGTGCGCGTATGTGGTGTGCGCGTAGCAGCGTTCGATCATAAAATATTAAAATCAAACAGCTAAAAATGATGACAAAAGAAAATAAAACAAGTTGAAAGCATCTGTTTTTCATCAAACTTTATCCACGTTTTTTCACAATATTATAATGATGGTGATGACAAGGATCACAGTCACCACAGTGTTAACAACCATGGACTTTTACTGCCAAAGCAGAGCTTTTGTATGTTGAAGCAAATTTTGTGACAAAGAAGCTAAAGGGCCTAACGAATAAAGTGGTTAATCTAGGTTTGATTTGCAGACTAGGCATAGCTTGGCTAAGAAATTACTAAAAAAAGGGCACTGATTCCAGTGGCCTTTCTTAGCTCATCTTATTGACTTTTATCAGCGTAGATTTGCTGGAGATACTGTACCAACGTGGCAAATTAAAGTGCTACGCCTATTTGCGGTAATAATATGTATGGCTACTTTATCGTGAAATGTTCTGCTTCTTTTTTTGGTTTAAAATGTTACGTTTCTTTGTGGTAAAATGTTACGCCTCTTTGTACCGATCGTTATGTATTTTTTTGGTAAATGTAATGGGTTGCATATCAGTCTCATTTGCTAGCACTTATAATCTAACTTATTTTACTTTAAAAAAGCTATTGACGATAGTGTGTTAACAATTATGAATAATTATTTGCTTGACTTTTCTAGCTTACTTGATGCAAAAATAATAGCTAGATTATTTAAGCTCCAATTTGATTTTTTTTTATACTTATTTTAAGTTGTTAAAATATGAATGGACAAAATAATCGTAAAGTGAATAATTTATTCTTACTCATATTTTAAGGGTAATATAGAAATTTTCTTATAAAAAACTACTATTTGACAACTTATTTAAAAATTTTTAAGCGAACAATCTAAAGAGTTATAATCTAAAAATCTGTTTGTAAAATTTAAGACCCAGAAAGAATGAGCAAAACACAAAACACAAAGCACAGCAAACTTGTTTGGCAAACAATTGCTTAATGCTTATTCTGTTTATCGATGTCTTTTTACAAGCGCCCGGAGTTTTCTTCTTATAATGCAAACGGTTTCGGGCCAGTTTGTGTGTATCTCGAATTAATTTCTATAGTCCTTTAACACCTATTGTGAGGTGACCCTAGAAATTGCTAGTGAAGCTAATCGAACTTGAGATCTTAAAAATGAGCAAATCCCAAGTCCCAAACCAAAGCTACGTGACCAACTCTTGAGGTTAACCAACTGAAACCTTTAATGGGAGAGAGATAAAAGAGGAATGGGAGTAAATTATTTGAGATGATTGACTGTCAAAGTTTCGATACTTTGTTTTGGTTTTACTGCTTTACTCTTTATCTCCTCATTCCACATCTGTGAGCCTCTTGTACATGGCAAAATTTTTTTAACGACTTTTGCTTTATTCGGTTAAAGTCCAACTTTTTTTTTTGGTAATTATTAAAGTCCAACTTTTGATTTCTCATTACAACATTATGAACTTTAGACGTTTGCATTTGGGTTTTCATTAGAGCAATCTAAAAATTTTGTGTTAAATTTCCTAAAAGAGCCAGTTTTCTTGCACTCTTGCGATCACGGGCATTATTAGTTGTGGTCAAGCTACTCTACATATCTCATTCTTCTTGTTTCTCCAAACTATCTTCAGTGGGTCTTGTTCAGAAGTCGCATGTATAATATTGACACTTGATATTGCAGATGTCACAGTGAAGAACTCCCTAAAAAAATTAGCTTATTGAACATCGATAACTACTTGAACAACTCTCTACTTTATACTAATGTAAATTGGGTAAAATAATTACTATAGACAAAAATGAGTTGGTTCGCATAGCCATTGTGCCCCGAGATATAAAGTTGATTATATATATAAAGGATATTATTCTACGTTATGTACAATTTCAAATTATTAGAATGGTTTCGGGATGAGGAAAAAAATGTTTAGCTAAATAAGGAGGATACGAGTATGGAGGAACAAAATGCATACTGTAGGGGTCCGGATATACTGAGCACTAGATACGAACAAGTTAAAACGTGATCAGAGATTCCATTTATCGGACGAACGAGACATCTCTAAGGAACGACGCAGAAGGGCTACCAATGAGGAACTCTTCGGTAAATATCTTTAGGAGCTACCACGTTTGTTAGAAATGTTGGGGCTTCGGTTTACTGTCTCGGCATAAGCCGAAAGCGCGTGGAGTCAATCCTACAGTTAACTTTGCATCGAGAGTAATATTGGAGCTTGGCCTATTGGACGAAGAGTTGACTAGCCCAGATATAGCGGAATACTATGTAAGTATTGAAAGATTGAACCCTAGGGTTGATTCAGCAAGACATGGAAGAGGCATGAGTTTGTAACCATTAATTCTGATCATGACGAGTGACGTCAGCCGAACGGCCTATAACACATGTATTATCCCATTCGAAGCATGTGCTCGTGATATATTCCCTCGAGCTCGTCATGACGATGTTAGCCGAGCGGTTACATCACGTGACTAACACGATTGTACTTGAAGAGCAAGTCAAGGATCACCTATAAAAGGTAACCTTCAGCAAGAAAATAAGGTACACAACTTCTACTACTCAAACTCTAGATCTGAGCTCTTCTCCCTTTCTTTCAATGTACTTACTTGACCGTCGGAGGGCTGTTCTGGACTTTGCGGTTCAGTACGGTGCTAACGCGGGTGCTAAGTGTGCAGGACTTAGAGCTCTGGCGAGAGGGAAGTTGATCATCAAGAACAACCATCAGTGAGAGGATCTGATCGAGGAGTTGTAACCCCACACATAAGTTTGCATGTCGATATAATTTCTATAAGATTCACGCAAGTTCTTAAAATGATGTCCTCTAATAAAATACACACATTTTTTTACAGTAAAAGAGATTTAAACCCAAAAATCACGTTGATTGGTTACCTCTAAAAGTCTCATCCACATAGACTTAGACATTTTCCTTCTTTTTTTATTTCCTCTATTGCATTTAGTTTATTTTGCTTTGATAACTCAGTCTTTAAATTTGCGGGTTTACTTCTTCCTATAATGAGCAAAAGGGAATTTGGGGGTCTTTAATTCCAAAAATGATATGGGTACACTTAATTTACACTCCACATGCACATCAAGATGATGTGGCAGATAAGGAGAAGACCAATATGTGGCCCACTTGAAATGATGGGCTTATCCTTGTCTGTCACATCACCTTGGTATGTATATGGAGTGCAAGTTAGGTGTACCATTGCATTGTTGCTTTAATTGAAAAGTTAATTGAGATGCACATAACGATAAAGTTAATCTAAAAATTGTTGCCAAGTTGGTGGGTTATTCCACAAGCCAGGCAGTTGACAATCGAGAGGTAATCCTGTAATTCGAAGGAATATTAGAGGCCCATTCCACACCGGGTCAGGCTTTGTTCGGTTTGGGTTATGAGAGAGGTTTTTGGGGTAATAAGTAGAGAGATAGAAATAAAATTTTGTTGGGAATCGTGCAGAGTGAGTCTCAAGACCCAAACCGAACAAGGTGCTAATGTCTTTTGGACAAACACCGTGTAGAGCTCAATTTGAGCGATTCAAATTTTTTTTAATGATCCAGATTTTAAACGTTAACAAACATCTAAAATGCTAAAAGTTTTTCAATTATGTGAATTTCAAATATTATGATACATGGAAAATACCGATACGAACAACTCAGATTAAGCACTACACGGAGTAGCGGCTATGGACCCCATTTTCCATTTCATCCACAGCTCCTTTTACCCGGCAAAAGAATCCTTCAAATATTCAAAAATCAGTTCTCTCTGTCTCTCTCACTCTTTCTCTCCAATTCTCAGCCGTCCAACGCCTACTTTTTTTCCTTCTCCTTCAGCCTCAGCAGATTCCTCATCTTTCCCCGATCTCTTCCACTTTCTCTTCTTTCCTTTCCCCAAGCCAAGAATCTCTTCTTCTCCAGCCCATCTCCCCATCCACCATCTCTCTCTCTCTAAAATTCTCTCTTTCCTTTCTTCCTTAGAGATTCCCCTCTCTTTCTTTCTTTCCCAAAACTAGCTTTTCACGATGCCATTGTTCTTCTTCACCACCCTCTGTTTCTATTCCCCTTTTATGCTCCACACCCTTTCTTCCGTTTCTCTCTCTCCGTCTTTTTCAGTTTTATCCTCCTTTTTCGCCTCCTCGAACTTCATCCCAAACTATACATACGCATACATACGCTACTTCGATACCCATGTCTTCTTCAGACGTTAATGACCTCTCTCAGCCCTGTATTTACGGTACAGTATCTCCTTCAGGCTTAAAACATTTGCAATCTATCTTCCCAATGTATACGTGTCATGTAGGGAATTACTTGTTCGACAAAATGCTTCAATGGAATTTAGAAATCTTTGAATCCCCTAATTTGTTCATTAATTATGTTTAAAACTTTTATCTAGTGAATTGCTTGTTTGACAAAATGCGTAAACGAAAATTTCAGTTTCTATAGATTTATTTCTTCTTTTGTTTTGGTCTTTTAGTGTATGCTTTGATAAATGTGAAGGTAATGGAATGTGCTGACTGATGGCGGTTATGGCTCTTGGGAATTATACAGGACACTTTGTTTCTTCAAACGGAGAGAGGAAATCTCGGTTTATGAAATGGTTGAGCAAAATTTTTAAGAGTGGCTCAGACCGTGAAGCTACAGGCAGGCATTATCCGCAATACATTGGGGAGGAAAACATGGTTTGGCGGGCTCCAGCAAGATCCCTGGTAACAAGACAGGGTTCCTATTATTCTTTTGCATATTAATTCTATCGTGATATTGATGTCCTTGATCAATACGAGTCTAGAGTATTGCTGGGATTGTCATCTAGGCACTGTTGTTTCAAATAGAATGGAGAAATAAGACAGGGTGATTCGTTTTGTCACCATGTTTTTGAAGCAAAATGCAATTTTTAGAAATTTGTTCCATTGTTACTATTCCATTGATGTACAAAGACTTTTGTTTCCGAAATATCTTGCTAAAATAGGTGACACCCTTTTTTTTTTTCCTGTAACACGGAGAACACCCTCATATAGATATATGTTTCTGAATCTTTGAAGTAGCATGTAACTTGGCCAGATGCTTGGAAGTAGACTGAATCAGCTCAACGGACCCCATGATGCCTGTTATGGGGAGTCATTTCTATGTATCACTATATATTTTGGACCATGAGCTTCAACCACGTGCCAAGGTTTTGCCGAAAAGTTACTTTTTACTAATTGATCTCCAGATGTTAATTCAATGATCTTCAACTGTATATTTCGCTGCTATTGTGCGTTGGATGATTGACCTTCCTACATGTAATTTACTGAAAGAAAGACGAGGTTCTGATACAAGTCTATTATACATCATCAGGATGATCGCTCTAGAACAGAAAAGGAGAGGGAGGAATTAGACCGTGCAATTGCACTTTCTTTGGCTGAAGATTTGAAGAGACCACCAGGTAGGATTGTATTGTACAATACCGGAGTTACTCTACTGCAACTTGAAGCTCTTTCACTCCCTTTATCCTCTCATGTTACAATACTGTGAAAGAGTTTTGGCTTTGGTAAGTTTTTCAATAAGATCCTGAAACGGTTATGAGTTTTTGGATTTCTTCAGGATACAGATGGCGAACAGACAATAATGAAGATCTAAAGGCACTCCAGGATAGCCTTCATTCAAACTATCCTCCCTATGCGCCTACTGATTATTGTCGCAGGTAATGGTTTGTGGTCAGAAGTCAAAATTGTGTTGGCCAGTCAAACCAACTTACCATTGCGGTCATATTTCTCACATTCCATGAAGCATAATAATGCAACTTATTGCAATATTTGGAAATATTAGGGAGGGGCATGAAACTGATCTGTTTTCTCCATGCCCGATGGATGGTGACTAGTCTGACGTAACACTAAATTGGGAAAGCTTGTGCCATTTTGAACCAATTCCATACTTTTATGCAAAAGAGCATCTCGCTATAGTGTTTCTGAGCTTTTTTGCTGAAGTATAAATGGTTAAATCGTAATATAGAAGAGATCTTTTCTTACAATGCATTAGAGTTTCAATTCATTGCATGGATTGTTTGGAATTTTATGGTACACAAAACATGAAAAGCAGATTGCCTAGCTTCTCCTTGTTTCTCTGGGTGAGAAAATGTTTCACCATGCTGCCAAATCTCCTTTTAATTATTTTATCTGGAATCCTAGAAAATGAAGATCTAGGTCATAACGATGACTCTAGGTCTTTCTCACCCGACTTTCATAAATCTGAAGACTATTTTACTCCTGTGTGAAGGCATATATACAAATTCAGAACAGTGCAATTATATCATATCCCAAAGTCACAAGTTTCAGACCTTTAATATTATTGCCTGTGTGGCAAGCATCTAAAACTTGCAGATTATGCGGTGGATGCAACCGTGACATTGGATGTGGAAACTATTTGGGATGCATGGGAACTTTTTTTCATCCAGAGTGCTTCTGCTGTTGTTCTTGTGGTTTCCCCATCACTGAGCATGAGGTATGCCGCGTTTTTTCCCTGGCTATTCATTTCCATATGCACCCCGCTATCTCCTCACTTGGCACTTCTTCGATCTTTGTCTGGCTCTAGGCTTAATAGGTTTTGTTTCTGTTGCTTCAAGTTTTCTTTGTCAGGGAAGGATGCATACCATAAGTCCTGCTTCAAAGAGCTGACTCATCCCAAATGTGAAGTTTGTCACCAATTTGTAAGGAAACATTAATTTGGAACATTTCTCTGTTTTTCTTCTTGGCTTGAACAAATTATTCTATTTGTGATTTCCCATTAGTAAGAAGTACTTCATTGATGGAAGATCTAGTAGAATGTTCAGTTAGAGAAGTACCTCCTTGATGCTTTTTCAATGAACTTGGTTTGCCCATTTGAACATGAGTAAGCATACTGGCAAATGCAAAACATGTTTGTCGTATCTTTGATCTCTTCAACGAGTTATGTTCATAAATTTCAGTCTATGACATCTCCCAAATTTGGATTTATGTATATTAATGTCAAAACTCCAAAATGGACGTTGGCATTCTTAGAATTGATACATTGTCTAAATGTTTGGGAAGAAACCATCCCATGGATCTAGCTTAGACTGTCCATCTTCAAGATTTGTATTGCTCTAAATTTTTGCTGAAATTGACAAGTTTTCTGTCACATGTTCTCAGATTCCAACAAATGGAGCTGGTTTGATTGAGTACAAGTGCCACCCTTTTTGGTCCCAAAAATATTGTCCTTCACATGAGTATGATAACACGGCCCAGTGCTGTAGTTGTGAACGTTTGGAGGTACTGTTCATAAGATAGTGTTTGTTGTTTTTATTATCATCTTTCAAGCGATGTTGTCACCATAATTCGTTGAAATTGAAGCTCTATCAGTAGTAAGTTCATTGTGTGGCTTATGGTATTTCTTATGGACGTTGATTCTCCTTTCTTCCCCCTTGTGAAGTCTTGGAATGCAAGTTACGTATCTTTGGGAGATGGACGAAGTCTATGTCTAGAGTGTATGGAATCTTCTATCATGGATACTGGTGATTGCCAACCTCTTTACCACGCCATCCGCGACTACTATGAAGGAATGTACATGAAACTTGACCAACAAATTCCAATGCTTTTAGTAGAAAGACAAGCTCTTAATGAAGCAATAGTAGGAGAGAAACATGTAAGGATTTCTCCCTTTCTATTTTCTTGCGTTCCTGAAAATTGAGATTCTTTTCTATTAAAATAAGGTTCTTTTCCAGGGCTTACATCGCATGCCTGAAACAAGGGGTTTGTGCTTGTCTGAAGAGCAGACAGTTACCAGTGTATGTTTGATAAACATAATAACCACATCAGCCCCGTTTTCTTTTAATAACTTGTTCTGCAATAATTCTGTTGTCACTGAATTCTGCACCTAGGTTACGCTTCCCTCATGTTTTTCTTGTCTAATTTGAAAAATTCCAGATACTTAAAAGACCAAAAGTAGGAGGCCCAGGCCACCGACTTGTAGGAATGAGAACGCAACCTCAAAAGCTGACTCGAAAATGTGAAGTCACAGCCATTCTTGTTCTATATGGCCTCCCAAGGTACGATTTGATGAACTCTCTCCCACCTTACTCTCTCCTCGGTCTTGTCAATATCTTCTTTGGGTAAAAAGGTAACAAAATCAGGTACTCCATGGTAACGTTGTGTACACCAAATGGTTCCAGTTCATGTGTACTTTTTGTAAGTGGCGAACCTTTGTTAATCATTTGAACTCTGATAGACACATCTTTGCTTCATCAGATTACTAACAGGTGCAATTCTTGCTCACGAGTTAATGCATGGGTGGTTACGGCTTAAAGGTACTTCTTGAGTTCCTTTCATAACTTTCCACTTCATAGCCTAGGAAAAAAAACTTTCCATTTCATAGAACTCAACCTTGTAAGAATATCATGTTGGCATAGAGAAAGTTATACCTGTTTCCGTTTCATGTTCTTGTTTAAAAATTGTGCAGGCTACCGGAAGCTCGATCCTGAGGTAGAGGAGGGTATCTGTCAAGTGCTCTCATACATGTGGCTTGAGTCGGAGGTTATGCCAGGATTAAAAAATATGCCGTCGACATCGGCAGCTTCATCATCATCAACAGTGTCATCTTCTAAGAAAGGTGGAAAGTCTGGTGTTGAGAATAAACTGGGAGAATTTTTCATGCACCAGATTGCCCACGATGCTTCTCCGGCCTACGGTGGTGGATTTAGGGCTGCTAATGCAGCAGTCCAAAGGTACGGTTTACGCAGTACCCTGGACCACATTCGCCTGACCGGAAGTTTTCCTCTGTAACCCTACTTACAACTACAAGCGCTAATCTCTGTCGAAAGTTCTTTTAATTTTACACTTGGAGATTATTCTGTGGCTCCTCAGAACGATTGAGTTGATCATAAAAGCTTCGATTGGCTCCCTCTTGTTTTTGTGGGGCCTTCTGAGGATTCATGGAATAATATGGCTTCAAATGTAATAATGACAAGCTTATCACCATTCTATGAAAATGCAAGCGGTTCTTGTTTTCTGTTTCTAATTGACATTATCGTTCTTTGCACAGCCTGACATGTCTTTGATACTGCTACAGTAGATTAAGCAGTTAAGCTAGAAGTAAAATTGATAGATTTTCCCTTCCAATCTTTCTAGTCCACCTCAAGTTTCATAGAGACAAAAATTGAATTACAAATGATGAATCAAGTTCATGTTTAAGCTACAAAAAAAATGCCAACAAGCGACAAGAGAATATACTGCATGTTAGCAAGATCTTCAATAGACAATATTTGAATCAAAGAACAACAGTATGACAAAAATGATGCCAAAACACAAAGTGAATCTACTCTTACAAGGCTCTCTTCATCTATCCCAATTCACAGCCCTTCCTTTTAAGTTCCAGAGAGGGAGATGTTCCGACACTTGCCATGAAGTTTCTGCATGATCTCTTCTGAGGAAACTACTACATGACAGAAATGCAGCATTTAACCTACATCTCTATCATGAGTTGAACCCACTTCATCCTCTTACGTACCTCTCCCCCAAATTGTTGTCAATTAGAGCAACAATTTCTCCTGCCCAAATTACTGGAGTAGTCTCCAACATTGATCGACGTGCCTTGACCTGGAAGTCCCGTAGCCGCCTCTTGAGCTGCCAACGCCTTCCTGCTAATAATCTGATAAATATCCAACAAAATTGTCTGAAACGCCTTTTCGATGTTCATCGCTTCCAATGCAGAGGTCTCTAGGAATGAGAGCCCTTCCTTCTCAGCCAACAGCCGAGCGTCTTGGTCCGAGACTGCTCTGAGGTGGTTGAGGTCAGCCTTGTTTCCGGCCAGCATGATGACGATGTTGGAGTCAGCATGGTCCCTCAGTTCGCGGAGCCACCGCAGGACGTTTTCGAAGGTTTGCCTCTTGGTTATGTCGTAGACCAAGAGGGCACCCACGGCTCCTCTGTAGTAAGCGCTTGTGATCGCTCGGTACCTCTCCTGCCCCGCTGTGTCCCATATTTGGGCCTTCACTGTCTTGCCCTCCACCTGTAGCCAATTATGTAAGTCTATCTCGCATGCGCTGTTCTAAATTAATAAATTAGTCTTGATGAACACCCAATGCTCAGGTGTGGGTACGAGATCTGTGTTGACATATTGAGTTGAGCATTCATCGAACAAGCATAGGTCTCTCAATTCCAATCTATCATGCACTATGTGTAGACTCCTAAAAATTTTGCATGAAAATACACTAAGTCACCTTGCTAACGTCGTTTTATTGACAATAAAGGAAGTCCGCTAATTATACAAATATTATGGCGAGTTTCATGGTCCTTCAAATGGAAATTAGATGAGTCCGACACCTATACACGTACATGCACCCGACACATGCATCCGGGTATGTGTTACATTGATGTAAGCTTAACATTTATAGTAAACACCAGGGCATCAGGGCTGGTACAGCATTTTTATGGTTCAGTAGTTTTGCACACTGTGAAATGGCATTCCTCTAAGAGCGACGGTAACTCTGAGGATTTTTAAGAAATCTATGTTTCCTTGTTATCTAACAATGCCATGCTACACATAAACATAACCGTAATACCATCTATTTTACCTCATGTTTGCATTCATCTTCCTTTCCTTTCAAGTTCTCAACCTCATTATATTATCATTTTTTATTTTCCCCATTAAAATCATCTCTACCAAAGGCAATTCAAACAATCTCATTGGGTTCAGCGTAAAACACTTTTAACCCACATCAACCAAATGTACCCAAAGATCCACATGCCACAGGAAATTGGAAAAGAAAAAGGTATCAATAAAATGGTACAAACGATACACAAAACTTGAGATGAATAGGACAAGTTTAGATCATAGTAATTGAAACTAACCTGAAGAGTCCTTGTGGCAAATTCGACACCAATGGTGGATTTAGATTCCAAGCAAAACTCATTGCGTGTAAACCTGGAAAGAATGTTGGATTTTCCAACACCAGAGTCCCCAATCAAGACGATCTTGAATAGGTAATCGTACTCATGATCCACCTTATATGCCATTTGGTTCTTCTTCTCTGTCTACCCTCCAAAACCTAATCAAAAACCGAATTCCAATTCATTAACACCTGAATGTGTAAAGAAATCTTCAATCAGGACAACACCCACAAAACAAAAACCAAAATCAAGAAAAACCCAGAAACTATCGTGAATAATTTTGGGAAATTTGTAACAGATGGCTTTTCCTTCTCATTGTTCTTTACTTTCTTTCCCGGGAAACAAACAAGAAAGAGAAGTGACTAACCATAAGCAGAGGACGATCGTGTTGAG
This sequence comes from Vaccinium vitis-idaea, assembly GCA_963854785.1. Taxonomy (NCBI): domain Eukaryota; kingdom Viridiplantae; phylum Streptophyta; class Magnoliopsida; order Ericales; family Ericaceae; genus Vaccinium; species Vaccinium vitis-idaea. Next base: position 23,790,521 of record OY978220.1, read on the forward strand.
GGGAAGAGGAACACTGTAATGGAGTTTTTTGGAATCTAAGGATTGCAGAGAAATTTTGGGGTAAGAGAGAGGAGAGCGGGAAAGAGCATTGCTCCCAGTCCAATCAAGAGAAACAGAAAAACCGACGATACAGGAATTCAAGCGGCCAGCCATTCAATGGCTTCGAATCAGCAAAACCCGGGAAAAAAGAGAGGGCCCGAGTTTATGAGGCTGAGGGAAAACGTCAATTCGCTTTCCTTGGGTTATGGGGTTGGGCTGCACCCTGGTCCCTGATCCATTGGGCCTTGAGTATTTCAGCTCGTTTAAAACAAGGGGATCTGACAGGCCGCCCCTCTTTTGGGACAGAGGGGCACTGCTGTCCCTAGCAAGGGACAGCACCTGCTGTCTCCGGCGATTCCGGAGAGTTCCGGTCTCGTGTCGATGATCGGAAACGTTCACGTCGAAGAGCTCGCCGAGTAGAACAAGTGTACCAAAAATTAGCTCAATCGGATATCATTTAGTACCTAACCGAAACATTTTTATCTTGAAGAGAATGCATCCAAAACACTAGATCATACCCACTAAAACCCATTATTGCCGAGTTATATCTGTACTGATCAGGTACTAAATGATATCCGATTGAGCTAATTTTTGGTACACTTGTTTTACTCGTCGAGCTCTTCGACGTGAACGTTTCCGATCATCAATACGTGACCGGAACTCCCCGGAATCACCGGGGACCGCAGGTGCTGTCCCTTGCTAGGGACAGCAGTGCCCCGGTCTTACCTCTTTTGTGACCTCTCTCCTATCTAAACCCAGCACGCGTCAAACCTATCCCGCCTAGCCCCTTTCCCCACCCGCCTAACCCCTTTCCCCACTCGCGCGCTGTTTTACTTTGTTTTTCTGTGTTTTACGTACTTTGTTTTTCTGTTTATTGGAGACTTTTTGGGAACTCCGGAGGGGTCCTAGTCAAACGTACAACTGAAAATGTAGTGGAATGGACAAATACACTTTAGTGCGACCAAAAAAAGTAAAAAAGGGGTGTGATACGCCAATTCACACCCGTGGGTACCCAGTACTTTTTTCCTCTTTTTTTTCACTTTATACGGTATGGTTTGTCTGTTTGTTTTTTATGATGCAGAGATGCAAATAGTTGTCCCATGCTCTCTCTCTCTCTCTCTCTTCTCTTGTAGGATTTTTCGGTTCTCTGCACATGGGTAGAATTTGTATTGCGTTACATCCCTTCTAAACAATTCACACCTGCCAAAACGAAGAATTCACACCTCTCAAATTTAAAATTCACACATCATAACTCACTCTCCAACATAATTCACAACCTAGAAAAAATTCAAACCCATCAAATGCAAAATTCACACCCTGCAAATGAAAGAATTCACACATCCTCTACACAACTCACTTACCAAAATACACAAATGCAGAATTCACACCCTCCAAAATGAAAGAATTTACACCCTGAAATGCAATTCACATATCATAACTTTCTATACTACACAATTCACACCAAAAATAAAAGAATTCACCCCCCTCAAATACAGATTCACACCTTCCAAAATAAAAGAATTCACACCCCTTTTGAACAATCCAAACCCCTTAAATGCAGAATTCACACATTATCTACACAATTCACACCCTTTTTTTCGGCACATAATTTTATATTCAATATGGGTCTTATTTGATAGATTTTTGTCGAGTAGGTTCTAAAAATATAAATTTTACAAAATACGGATATATATAATGTAAGATATTAAAATTTAAAGTCCTAAAAAGAAAAAGAAAAAAAAAAAAGGAGAGAGAAGAGAGAGATAAGAGATTGGGACGGAAAAGGCATAAGAGAGAGAGAGAGAGAGAGAGAGAGAGAGAGAGAGAGAGTACCGAAAAGATAGGGAGAGAGAGAAAGAGAAAGAGTGTGTCAGAAGCCAATTAAGGAGTGGGGCACGCGCTTAGGGGCTAGGTGGGAGAGAAATTCACGAAAGGGCCCGGAGGGAACAAATCTCCAAAAACAGGGCCGGCTTGTAATTTTCTCTAAACCAAATGGGTTTGAGAACAGTCTTTTAGGAGAAGAATTTGGATGTGGGTAGGGTAGGGATGACGTGGGGCCAGATTCTAGGGTTTGGAGAAATTTGGCTCGTTCAAAACACTATTGGATTGTCGAGATGTGCGCTCGACACATCATCATCCCTACCCTACACGCACCCAAATTCTTGTCGTGTTTTAGACTCCAACCATCTTAACCTTTAGTTGAAATGCTTTCAAGTAAATAGCTGCTCACGCATACGGGTGTGGGTAGGGTTGATAAACGAGTCAAATGAGTCTTAAAAGGCGCCCTTAACGAAGTGATCTTAAAAGGCACCCTTTTACCTAGAAAACAAGCTCGAACTCGAATTACTAAATTGGTTCGTTTATTTGGCCCAAGGTGTGAATATCCATGTAATTAGAACATGTTGAAATTCCGGACGTGGGACTAGTGATCTCAAGTAAATACATTATAACCTAATCCAGCTTTGTGTCCGGTTTGGAATTTTGGTCGTGGGATAAGTAATCTCAGTCTACAAACCAACTAATTGTGTCTTGAATTGTTAGAGCCAGATTACAAGATCCCAGTGAGCAAAATAAACATCAAACAGTGAATCTAGTTTGAACCAATCCAAATTGGTTCACTTGGCTCGATTTTTCATTAGTCTGGTTTGTCCCAATTTGTAAAATGAAAAATCAAATCAAATGGTTTGGTTTGCGGAGTTATGGTAACAATTTTTGTCCAAACCGATCCGATCAACAATTTAGACATTACATTTAATTGGGATCCTTTATTTGAAAAACACTAGGGGAGGATCCTGGCTAGAATTCAATCTTGGGCAAACAAGAAGCTCTCTTATGGCGGTAGAGCTCAATTGATACAATCTATTCTTGTTGGAATCCAAGTGTATTGGAGTTCCATCTTTATCCTCCCTCAACGTCTCATTAAGGAGATTGAACGGGTGTTAGGGGCTTTTTTATGGAATGGGACAGAGTTACAAGCTGCAGGGGCAAAGATCAGTTGGGTTAATGTTTGTTGTCCTAAAGCTGAAGGTGGATTGGGGTTCCGGCTTTTGAAGGATTGGAATAAGGCCTCTATTCTTAGACATTTATGGGCTCTAAGTTCCAAGGCAGACACTCTTTGGGTGAAATGGGTGCACACGTATGTCATTAAACATCATTGTTTTTGGTATATGCCGATCCCTCCTGAAGCTTCCTGGAATCTTAGAAAGATTTTCAAGCTCAGAACTCTAGCCCAGCCTCTTATGAAATGGATTGTGGGTGATGGGAAATCTATTTTCCTTTGGTTAGATAATTGGCATGCTTTGGGCCCTCTTTACCTTAAGTTTGGTTCTAGAATTGTGTTTAATTTGGGAAGATCATTGTTTGCGAAGGTGGACTCTATTATTCGAGGGAATGAGTGGTTTTGGCCTCGGCAAAGAAATGCTGTAACCCAAGAGATCATTGCCAATACTCCTGCTAGTCTTGCTCCTAATATTCTAAAGTCTGATCATCTGGTTTGGATGCATAGCTCTACTGGTATGTATTCGTGCTCCTCTGCATGGAATGCTATAAGGATAGTTCAGCCCACTATCCGATGGGTTCACTTAGTTTGGTTCTCTCATTCTGTCCCTCGATGGGCTCTTATTCAATGGATGGCCTTCCATGGACGGTTACCAACAAAGGATAGGTTGTTCAATTGGGGAGTAGTGCAGTCTACTGAATGTATGCTTTGTGTAAATGGTGTGGAGACTCATGATCATCTCTTTTTTGAGTGTTCATACTCTAATTGGCTTTGGAAACAGTTCTTGAGGAAGTGGGGTTCTTCTAGATACCCTGCTAGGTTAGGAAGTGAAGTGGATTGGGCCGTTCCCAAAGGCAAGGGTAAGTCCCTCAAATCTATGGTTCTTCGGTTGGCTTTTGCTGCAGCTATCTACTTTCTTTGGGGTGAGAGGAATAACCGTATTTTTAAGGGATCTAGGAAGGATGTGCAAGCTTTGTGGAGGGACATGGAAGTTGAAATTCGACTAGCCATGACATCTTGGAGAAATTTTCCTCATTCGGTGGATAATCAGCGGATTGTTGCAACATGGGGTTTGCCTAGTGTTTGTTTACAGTGTATTGATTGATTGTTGTATCTCTTTGTTTTCTTTCTTCTCAGGAGCACTAGTTTGCTTCCTGTTCAAGGGCTGAGCCCTATTGTTTCTTGTGTTTTGGTATAATAATATGACATTTACCAAAAAAAAAAAAAAACACTAGGGGATAATAAACGCAATTATTATGTATCTTCGTCATATATAATTAACACTTGTTTAATTAATTAGTGTCCATCAGTGATTTTAAATTTATTTGGTGACTTTTGGTCATTTTAGTGAAATTAGTTCAAAATCAAGTTTTATTTTGAATTTTTCAACTTGAATTTTCGTTGCTTCAAAGGCTTTGTTAACAAATTATCCAAATTCAAGGAAAACGTGGTTCAAAACAAGAACCGAACCGTATTCTAATAGTTTGGATTGGTTCTGTTCGATGCATTTGATAGATTAGTGTTTGGTGTTCAAAATCTTCAATCCGTATGAGTTTGTTCTTGATTTACCTCAATTCAAATTCGAACCAATACGGCCCATTCATGCTCACCCGTACAAGATCTTATCAGGTTTTTTTTCCTGATTATTCCCAGATTTCTTTTGCTCTTTTCTAGTTCAATCAAAGTATGGTAAAACATTACTATATAAGGACTAAAAAAAAAAAAACCCTTTAGAAAGAAAAGAAATAAGCGAAGCGAACCAAACAAGCTTCCAGGGGCTGAGTTGGTTGGGCAACCAGTACTACAAAATGAAAGGGTCTGCAACATACGATTAAAAAATAAATCAGCAACAATAAAAATTTCTATCACAATGAGAATTTTTATCACAATGAGAATTTTTATGATATCCTCACGGCCCTGAGCTAATTGGGACCGCAACAATAAAAATTTCTATCACAATGAGAATTTTTATATGATATCGATTTATTTTCGTAGCCAGCTCTAGGCATCCTATGAGCGCTAATTGGGACCACAACAATAAGAATTCCTATCACAATGAGATTTTTTTATCATGATATCGATTTATTTTCGTAGCCACGGTAGCATATTTTTCTTGACTTTCAAAGTCATGATAATGTACAAAACAAAATATGAAAAAATGAAGCTTGTATCTTATGTGATTTGGTCCACGCACTATACTATTCTATCTTATACTGTTTGCACAAGGAATATTACATATTTGGCTTTCAAAAACTATCAATTACAGATCATTTGCTACTTATTTACAGATCAAAAGCTATTAAGTATTTTTTTTTTAATTTATACTTAACATTAAGTCCTCACTAAGATGTGATGGCATATTCTATCTTATAGATATTGGTACTAATGCAACTTTAGTTGATCAAATACCACGTACGTCATTGTTTTGCTTGCTGTGTAGGGCTCCCTCAAATCTTAGATATTAATTAGTATACTCTTCATCAAGATTTAGTTTGAAAAAAGTACTTATGAAATTTTCAATATTGTTCAACTTAGAATGTTTTCTCAGTTACCTCCATCTCGTATATCCTGAGCATCTTTCCATAAATCATTAAGTATTTCTACATGATTCTCAGGCATTCTACAATTTTGGGTGTTATATTTTTAGCATCTCTTTTTCATTTTTAAATCCTCGATTGTGATGTCATTATTTGACCACATCTTTTTTTTTGGTTCAAAGGAAATTCTTTATTTGACCACATGTCAACAAGAGATCCATGTCATTTTTTTTACTACTTTGAGTTTGTACTCCATCTCTCTCATAATTTGTCTTTCGAGATTCTGGATCATTGTTGAACATTAACAAGTATATTTCTATTTTTTTTTAATTTTTAACACTTTTTAAAAGTTCATGAGATCTTTGAATGGTGGAAAAAAAAATTGAAATCATCCTTTAAAATACAATTTTCAAGGTTTGAAAATGGTATGGAATTACAAAATGATGACAGTAGGGGATGTGTCATATGGGAAGTATACATAATACTAACAATCTCGAATTCATAACTTCTGTTAATGGAATTATAATAATTAATTCAAAATGTTAGGAATTCAAGAGTTACGTACAAATCTACATAGCAAAGTTTAGATGTGTATTGTAGCATTTTTCTTGTCATAAAAAGTAGTACAAGTTCTGATGCGTAGAAAGTTAAATTACGGAAACTAACCTTCCTATGCTTGTATTAGCCTTTGGGATTTTTGGTTGTCATCTTGTCAACCCTTTTGGAGTTTGATTAGCATATGACTGTCGTGATGTAGGGTGCTAACATAGTTGAGGTGTTTTTTCTGTTGGCCTCTTGCCAACCTTTTCGTGTGGGTTAGTTCCCTTTGGGTCCTGGCGGCATTTGATCGTCGGAGTGTGAGTTTTGCCTTTTTGGTTTTCTCTTGCTCCATTGTGATGCCTAGTTCCTTGGTTCCCTTTAATCTCTGTAATGTGTTTTCAAAGATTAATAAAATCATTTTGTTTTTCAAAAAAAAAAAAAAACATAGTTGAGATGTTACTCTCGCTTTGTGATGCTATCCTCTCAATCCTCAGTTACGTAAACATTAATTATTAATAATAATTCTTTTTCACGGTTCCAAAAAGAAAAGAAAAGAGAGTTATAGGACCTCCTACAGAACTTTCAAAAATTAACCTACTTGAAGGTGAATTGGGAGGTGCCAAGCCATTGCTTTTATTTTCTCAGAAAAAAAAAAAAAATATAACCCTAGTTATGGTGGCTTATGACATGTAATATGAGACATTATGGCTAGCCACACAACTGTAGAATATATGAATTGCTGCTAACAATAATTTGTGGTAGGTTTGTTTTTTCTTGTGAATAATTCTGACTTTCATATGACCGCTTGTGGATTTCTTATGAGTTTGTTGTAGCCTGTTAAATTTGGTTAATTATAAATTGCTTTATGATTTTTGTGGTCCAACTTAGGTTCGTGGGTTAAATATAGTGACCTGTTTGGTAACCGGTTCTTTAGGTAACATTTTGATGATGTAGAGCAATTTGAACCCTTTATTGGGTGCATATGTACGGTTATATCATAAGCAAAGTTGTCATAATGAACCACTAGCATCAAACCCGTGTTATGCAAGGGGCGAATCCAAGTGCACATGCTTAATCAAAATTCAAATCAAACAAACTTCGACCTATTTTCAATTGTCGCAATTCATGAAGCATTCATCACATCTACCCACAATCCAATAGAAGTAAACTAATCAAATATCTCTGAAACTTAATCCCATGACTAAAACTGTCATAATGAAATTTCCAATGCATTTCTAAAATTGTCATCACGATGATTCCAATAGTCGTTTGTCATTCTTTGATATTCCTACATGTATAAGATAAAAAAAGTATTAGATTCATGACATATTAGGCAATTATCAGTTTCCATTTATAATCATCTGACAATGAAAACAGCTGTATCTATATCTCATTCAATGATTCTTAATTGACTTGTCGAGTCTTTCTAAAAAATATATCGCGATTTGTTCTTCATCGCCATACTATTGTGAGTCAAGAATATGTCGCGATTTGTTCTTCATCACTATACTATTGTGAGTCAACTTTTCCAGTAGAAGACCAAATTAGTTTTTTTAAGAGCGAAGAAAAATTTCATCAATCCCAAAGAGCAAAAAATGAAATTGGTACAATAAGAAAAAAAATACATTGATTGAGGTTCGAAGAGGCTTGTACTTCTATTTTTAAAAAAGAACAGAAGCGAAAAATACAACTTTGTTGACCATGTGCCAACAAAAAGAAATAAACTTATTTACGGATATGGGGTTTGCGCCACCCATTGTGGGGCTCACTGTGCGATCATTATAATAATCTGAACGTTCATCTTGTAAGGCCGGCAAAATCATGCATGTATTCATGAAAAAAATTAGGTTGATCGGACATCAATAGGTATGTCAAATGTTAAATTTTGGTTTAAAAATCGGACGGTTTGGATTCTATCAATAGGTCTGGTAAGGCCTACTAGCTACACCTGAGTTATAACTTAGAGCCACATGGTTGGATTAAGGTTAGCAGGTGAGCTGGTGCCTGTCATTAGATGTGGTATCAGAGCTTACACCAATCAGGAACTGTGAGGCATCCTTGTTAGGAGACGTGCTTGGTGGGCCCGACAAGGGTGGAGCTTGAGGTGCTTGATATGCTTGGGCGGATCGCACATAAGACGAGTTTGATGTGCTTAAGTGAATACTTGTCTCATATCGACCGATGGGTGGGAATTGTTGGACCATGAGGGGCAATGTGGACGTTGCAATCTTATGTAGGGGACTCCAAGTTTAAGAAGTAAGAGTAACAAAAGAAATCAAAATGCCCGGCCATTTGAAGTCACCTCCCTCTACTCTTTGAAATCGCGTTGCACTCCCCTACTTTAATATTTTATGTAATACTTTAGTCCATTTAGTCTTGTAATACCAATTTTGCCACTGTGCCAAATAAAACAACTCAAATAACAAGGTAATTAAAACTAAATCAACGTAAAACTAGCAAATCAGTAGTATATTTTCTAAGCCACTACAAAATCAATCAATTCAAGAAATAGCTTTTGGCCAAAATTAATTATTTGGGTTAATCTTTGCCTTTTCTGAATTATTAATTTATTATTAGTTTTACCTTAAAACTCATTACTTTTTCGATTCGCATCCATGAGAGAAAAAAAAAAGTTAAAGAATTATGGAAAAAAGATAACAAAAAGTTCATTGAAGACAAAATAAATCAAAGCAAACATGCGTTTTAATAAATTGTTTGATATATTTTTTAAAGTTCGGTTCATGCTTCCTTATTTTTTCGACTTTTGTCGAGTATAACTCATTTTCATTATGGCTTTATATAAATTTAGCTTATGGTCGGAATATTTGACTTTTCATAGCCATCTCAACAACAAGCGTCGAATAAATTTAAAAGTATGGACCAAATAAAAAAGTTAAAAAAATTAATTGGAATAAAATTTTTATTTTTTGAAAATATTTTGATCATAATTGTTTCACTTTTTATATTTCTCTCATCAATGCAAAAAGGAATTTTTAAAAAATTAGGGACAAAACTAATCAAAATTAAAAAAGAAAAATAGTAAAAAACTCATAATTGGTTAATTTGGTAGTGGTTTAGAACATCTGCTATTACTTTGTTAGTTTTTCTTTTATTTAGTTTTGATTAATTAGTTATACGAGTTGCTTTATTTGGAGAGTGCAACATGATTTCAAAGAGTATAGGGGATGTGAGTGTGCTTCGAGTAAAATTTAAGGGGCGTTGTGAAAATTTTCCCTATAGAAAATCGGTGGAGATCGGTGTGTATCGATGTGATAGGGAAGGCGGGGAGAGAAAACATATGTAGAAAATTGTATGTTGACCTTTTCAATCAGTAAACATAGAGAGAGAGAGAGAGAGAGAGAGAGAGTGCTATATATTTTAAAAAAGTGCTTAGAGAGTACAACTTTAACATGAAAATATGATTAGACAGGTGCTCTATTTATATGCCTAGTTTTGCGAAAAATCTTTCTTTTATACTGCAGATTAATTCGCTTTACATTTTTCACAACTTGTTTTAGGAGAATAATAAAAAAAAAAACGCATTTTTTGACCGGAAACTCTTTTTGCTTAAAGATGGAAAACGCTATAAAATTGTTATAACATATTCTATTTCGAAAAAATACATGTTTCTCGGAATTAGTCTTCTACAATTAATCAACATTATTAAATGAAATTTGTTTTCAAAGATTAATAAAATCTTTTTGCTATACGACCTTTCCTCTCCCTCTCTCTCTAGAGTTTCTTTTCCAGACCCACCGCCTGGGGGGGAGGCTCCTGCCGCTCCTCCTTCCCTCCTTCCCCCGGGCTCTCCTCCCTCTCCGCGCCGGATCTCTTCCCCGCTTCTGGTCACTATCTTCTCCTCCTTGCCTCCCTCTTTTCCTCCGTCCACCGCCGGTCATCTCACTTGGTGTTTCCGGTTTTGCCTAACGGCGAGGCTGGTTTCTGGATCTGAGGTTTGCTTGGTCGTTTTGCTCCCCGGCGTTCCACTCCTGAGTGGTTTCGGCTCTGCCTAACGGCGTGGGATCGCCTTGTCGCTGTGGTTTGTGGCTCGTGCAGTGGCGGCGTTTGTCTTCTCTGCGATGGAGCTGTCGTTGCCGCTTGGTATCCTGGTTCCAGTTTTCTCAGCCATCTTTCATGGGGGTTTATGTTGATCCTTGGTGGTTTTTGGGTTGCTGGAATGTGTGGGATGCGCGGAGGCGAGGGTTTTCGTTTCGGTTTTCGACAACGCCTTTTGGATTGTGTTCGTCTTGGTGGTCGGCGTCAGGTGCGTGGTGGTCAGCGGTTTGGCCGGCGGGATTGATCTGTGTTTTGGTGTTAGGGTTTAGAACTTGATTATGGGCCTGGTCTGGCCCTTGTTGGCTGGGTTTGGACCCTACGGATTGTATTTTCCTTTTTGGGCTTTGCCCACTGATGCTTGGACCTAGGTCCATTAGATGTTGGGTTTTCAACCTATGTTGACCCTTTTCCCCTCCCCTCCTTCCCCCTCTCGATGTACCCTTATCGAGTTCAATAAATTTCTTCTTCTGTCGAGCAAAAAAAAAAAAAAAAATCTTTTTGCTGTTAAAAAAAAACATTATTAAATGAAAACTAAACAATATGGTTTCACAAGACTATAAACGCAGGAAATTCTTATTTACTAGTTAGTACTTTTGACTATCAACGCAAGACTATAAACGCAGGAAATCTGAGGAGGACGATTCTAATCACGATGGAATTATATTTCTTGCTAGCTGCCTATCTCAAATGTGGATCTGCTTTTGTTGCATTGGAAGCCTTTTGGCTAGGGATGATGGAGGGAGATCACAAAATCTGAGAAGTTTATGGTCTAGTAGTGGAGTCATCTTATTTTCTACATATTTTTGTTTGGTTGGCTCCTTGTCAACCGTTTGTTATTTCCCCTTCGGGTCCATGACGGAAAATGATTGTCATGGGTGGGGTGCCAACATTGTTGGAATGTCTTCTCGTATTGTGATGCCTTTTGTCTTGGCCCCTTTTAATCTTTGTAATGTGTTTTCGAAGATTAATAAAATCCTTTCTTTGCCGTCCAAAAAAAATAAACGCAGGAAATCTTTACTTAGTCAGTACTTTTGACTATCAACTCATATATATCTATAAGCATAATGCTATATTTTTTGTTGGGAGAAACTATCAATGTTTATGTCATCATCGGATATTGATTGTGTGTAGCCAATTACAAATAGTATCAGTTTGAGAACCCAATGGCTGGAGGTTACTGAAGTTATCAAACTAATTAAACTTATAATTTTCTTGCTATAAAAGCCCAATAACTGTTGTTTCCATGAAAACATCAACAACTGGAGAACCCCCTACAATGGCTGCCCATATACCTCCTACTTCATGGCTTTTTTTAATCACCCTTGCATTTTCTATGCTTGCAAGCTGCACTGGGGCATTTGAGGGTGATCGAAAGGCATATATCTCAACTCTATAGAAACCATGGGTTTATTGTTTTATTTTATGTGTCAAATAACTTTTGGTTTTTGAGGTTGTTTTGGCATGAAATGGACTTGTCAACAATTTTAACTCATTCTTGGTGAAGTTTTTCTTAACCATCTTGGCATGCACTAGCATCTTACTTGGAGTCAAAAGAGTCCATTAATATTTAGACCATACTCTGGCAGCACTGCATTCATCTTTTTTTTGATCGGCAATAAATTTATTAAAACGGGGGGAAGGGAAGGGGAATCCAACCAATAGTTGGAAAATACACCTCAAAGGCTGAAGCCCAGCTCACCCTAAGGTCTAAGCAGATACAAACAAATAGACGCAAAAGGAAGCCCAAATCTGCAACCCAAATATTACATTAAAGCCTACACCACAAGTCCAGCCCAACCAAGGGCCGGCCCACCCAAGCCAAACCCTAACCCAGTAGCCCCCGAACCCCACCGCCGCCGCACAAAACACCGGAGCAAACACCTCGCCGTTAAGCAACGCCAGCCACTCCCAGATGTAGCGGCCGGCGGGGAGCATCGGCCTACGAAACGACAGGAGGAACGGAGACACCGGGCACGGGCAAACCACCACCAAAACGCTGCTGCACAGATCAACAGAAAAAACACAGCAAGCTCGGACAGAAATGAGATCTCCGCGTCCGGAAAGCACACAATAGTTGCCAAGATCCAACCGGGCACTTGAGCAACCTATGCAACAACCATAGGAGATCCATCCACCCCTGCACGAACCGCCATCATCTTTACCGCAAACCGCCGCCGCAACAGAACCCAGCCACCGCCGCCATCAACAAGCTTCATGCCGATCGTTTTCTGTAAAAGAATGGTGGGATAGGTGATGAAGCATGGAAGAACGGTGAAGGAAAGGAAGGGGAGAGAGAGAGAGAGAGAGAGAGAGAGAGAGAGAGAGAGAGAGAGAGAGAGAGAGAGAGAGAGAGAGAGAGAGTTGGGGGGGGGGGGGGGGAGCGGCCGGCGGCGGCGCCGCCCCCCCAAAAATAAGCCCTAGACGAAAGTTTTTAGAGAGAGGCGGGAGAGAGGATTTTTAGAGAGAGAGAGAAGTTCCTGTGAGCAATCCTGTTACATGTTCTTCATCATCTTAGCACTGCATTCATCTTGATTGCGAGGGTTTGATTATAGTGGGTCTTATCAAACGGATGCAGTGATGCCGAGAAAACATTCTTATTACTAAGTTTCAACCCAAAAAAGAAGAAGAAGAAAATCCACTATGAATATTCCAAACACCATTAGTTGGAGTATTTACATAATAACTTCTTTTTGTTGTTTGTACACTACTTACTTTTAAAGGATTGATTAGTGTTGACCAATTTCAATGGCTGCAGACATACATTGTCTACATGGGTGACCTCCCAAAGGGTAATTTTACTGCAACATCTCACCACACTAGCATGTTGGAACAAGTTGTAGGGAGGTAATATACACCTTTTTTTTAGTTTTTTTTTTTTGATCAACAGAAGAAGATATATTAGAAAACTCGAAAGGGTACATCGAGGGGCATCCAACCGAGGTTGAATGAGAGAAAAAGAAAGGAGAAGAAAAAACAAAGAAAACAAGAAAGCCAACCAAATGAAAACCACCCAAAATAGCCAAACCCAAACTAAAAACTACCGCAAAAGACTCCCGAAAATCAGCCCCTAACAGCCTGCTCGAATTAGCCGAAGCTGCTGCCACAGAAATACAACACCCAAAAGCCAACTACAATTCTAAGATTTCAATGGAAATCTTCCTCAAGCATTTCCTTTAAAAGAGCTTCATCCCCAGGGAGAAGGTTAACATCGAGAGTTTTCGCCCTTGCTAAAGAAACTGAAAATTCTTTCTCCACCTTATTTCTCATTCTATTATCTCCCTCTTGAGACAAAAGATTGGGCTCGAAGTCAGAATGTCGGCTGTCCCCCAAAGAGAGAGATCCATTCTTGGACAAGCTACAAGGGGCCTTAGAGTTAGTTCCTATCTTCAAGCCCAACTTGGAAGTCTTCAACTTCTCCTCTTTATGATCCCTGCTAAGTGTCCTAGAAAAAATGGCCGCTTTCAAAGGATTTTTAGTCCAAATAGGTTTCCTACGAACCCCTTGCTTGGTGCGATTTTTCTTCCTTTGACGTTTGAGATCCACATACTTAAAAAGAGGATCGTCGGAAGCAAGATCAACGGATGTGCAAACATCACCATCCACTAAAACCTCTAAAGGATCTGCCACATTCTTCATTGAATCTGCCACCTCCTCCATAGTCTCTGCCACAACACTACAGTCGATACCAGGATACTTTTCCATTACTTCAGTATCCTCTACCAACATGTGAAAGTTACTCATAACTTCAGTAGCTATCCGGCCTTGAGAGGGTTGGGCAATTGACTTCACCACCAACGATTCTAAACCCACCAACGAGTCTAAACCATGAGGAGAATATGAGTTATCGTCATTAATTCCCCCAACAGACTCCATAGCTAATGCATTGGTCACCTCCTCATTAATGTGGTTCCTAACAACCCCCACATCAGTCAAAGGCAAGACGTTTGATTCCACATTTTCTACAACCTCTTTCAAAGCTGCCATCTCAAAGGGACGATCCTTGCCTACGGCTACAACAATGTTCTCCAAAGGGACTTGATTTTCTGCAACCAAAGGAGCTACAAGATTAAAGTTGGATTTCAAAATTCTGAAAGATTCATCTTCCTCCACACGAACGTTGTATTGCTTTCCAAGAATCACAAGGTTAATGTTACCCTTTATCTTCAGGAAGATTATCCACAAAAAGAGTGATAAGAGAATGCTTTCCAGGATCAAAATTACCTCTCTGTTTTGATTGTTTGTGGATGACAGGGATCCATCCAACATCTTGTTTACGCTCCATAGGACAGCACGCAGCTAGTGTGCCTCAAACACGCATGATGCACCGCAACAGATGGAACGGAATTCGTTGGGGACTTTACACAAACACCTTGAGGGCAGATGAGTAGGAACCACAGCAAATGGAAAACAAAACGACCTAAAAGATGGAGGCCAGGATCTCTTGTTGGTAAGAAAGAAAAAGGAAGCGTATGGCCCCAAAAGATAGAAACCGAAATGGCTATGGTGCAAAATCGACAAGAAAGGAAGCGAAGCCGACTAGGAGTTGCAGATATGAAAAGCGCAGAGATAAAACTGGAGAGGAGAGGAATGGGGGGAGAAGACGAGATGGAGAGAAGAAGACGGGTTCAGATCGGCGGAGGGAAGGGAAGAAGCCGATGGCGGCTAGGGATTTGTAGTGTCATCTCCCGACCCTGCTCCAACTCTCTCTACTTCATGCTGGTTAAAAAAAAAGCTCTCTGTAGCTCGTGTTTCTGTATTCAGGCGTTTGTGACTTGCAATTGATAATGTCAAGTAGGCCTAACCCCTTGTAACATAAAAAGCACTTTCTATATCCATAACGACGGGGATGTTTCTAACGCTCCAATACATTTGTTAGAGCATCCTTTAGAACTACTCACGCAGCAAGTAAAATCTTCACACCTTTTTTTTAGTTGACAGACGAAAAATAGATATAGGGATGCATAGCTCATTACACTACAGTACTATGTTGTAACTTACCTTTAAATCACAGCAGCCATGCATCAGAATCTCTACTCTACAGCTACAAGAGAAGCTTCAATGGGTTTGTAGCGAAGATGACAGAGGAAGAGATGAAGAAAATGGCTAGTAAGTTAGTAATAACTCTAACAAAGATACCTCAAAGTCAAACTACATATACTACTAATAATTTTAATCTATTATGATGTTGTAAATCTAGGCCTGGAGGGTGTAGTCTCTGTGTTCCTAAATGGAATGAAGAAGCTCCACACAACAAGGTCATGGGACTTCCTCGGTTTTCCTCAAGATGTCCAAATAGCGCCAGCAAATGAAAGCGACATTATAGTTGGGATGCTCGACACCGGAGTTTGGCCTGAATCCAACAGCTTCAATGATGAAGGGTTTGGTCCCCCTCCATCCAAATGGAACGGCACTTGCCAGTCCTCATCCAATTTCACTTGCAACAAGTAAGACTTTTACACATGAATTACAATACGAACATATGATACAAAACGAATGTTAGATGATGTGGAATAAGATAGTATGTCTTCAAATTTTCTATCCCTGTATTCACAATGCACTCGAGGGGTTAGCTCCAAATTTACATATCTCAAGGTCCGATCATGTATCAAGGTAGTAGCTGTGAATATTCATCGACTAACATATAAGAGTTGCATGTAGGATAGTAATTTTGGAGACTGAATCCATGACACATGACTAGTACTGATCATGTAAAAAGATCTTTCGTCCAAGGTAGTCAAATCACAAATTGAATAAAGAAAATACACCCTTTATTGAATCGTGAATTGTACTAATTCGGTCCAAATTAAAAAATACGCTGGAATACGTATTCATACACCTATATAATAAAGATCTATTGTGAAATTTAATAATTAAAGCTTAAATCAGTATTTAAGTTTGTTTTCTATTATTAATTGTGGTCTAATAGACACTTGTACATAATAGGAAAATGAATATTATAGTACAATGCATATGAAAGCTTAGCCCTAACACAATAAAGTTTGTAGCCCAATAGTTAAGGAATTAGCTTATATGTCCACCATATGTGGGTTGGTCTAAGGCTCTAACCCATGTCCCAAATCAGAATAAATATCTATCGACAAATTATCAACAAATTTTGCATGGGAACAAGGTGTTTTGTTCCTGAAGTATATATGATTTTTATGTTCTTGCTTTTCTATAAGAAAAATTCATACAAAAGAAAAGTGGTTTCATATTGTTGAATGTAACAATTGAGTTAAACCTTGATTCTCCTATAGATTCGTATAATTTTTGCCTGAACCGTGAATCGAATCACAAATCCTTTGATTCACCATCGATTTTATAAAAGTCTTGATTGACTTATAGATTCGTATTGTTTTGGCGTGAATATCGAATCGAATTGTAATTCGTGAGAGCCTAACTACTATGCTTTTGTCCCAAAAATTTGTGTCATCACACTACCCTCTATGTGTAAACTTGATATTTATATATGCGCAAATTTCTGCACACGATCAGATGCACGATGACTTAGAATCTATGTTTTGGCGTGGCTGCACTCTTTAGAAGAAATTGGACACGTCAGACATATTTTGTATTGCTTTTGTAAGAGTGTATACAATCACAATAAAATATTATGACCACAAAATCAATTTTGAAAAAAACTTAACCATATAAGACATTCACTTTGTTCGGATCAGTTCTCCGAAAAAAAAAAAATTCCAGTTTGAAAGTCAAATCTGACCCAGTGGCCCACTCCGTACGTACTCCACGTTTTCCACTCCACGTACGTTTTCCACTCCACGTTTTCAAATTTTTTTTGACCAACAAAGCTGAGCAAGTGGCCCCGCTCAATCAGTACCCATTTTTTACCCAATGTGTAATGGAATGATCCTCTCTCTCTCTCTCTCTCACACTCCCAAACCCAATGTGTAATCCCCCAATAGTACAACTAAGCAATTATCGCACTGCAAAATTTTTTACTGGGAAACCCAGTGGACCCCACCTAAGCAATTATCGCACTGCAAAAATTTTTACTGGGAAACCCAGTGGACCCCATTGTGTATTGGGAAACTGACAGTTTGACTCTCAAACAGCAAAATTTTTTTCGGAGAACTGATCCGAACAAAGTGATTGTAATTATAAGTGGTGATTATGTATGTTTGGTGACCGTCACCCTGAAAGCCTTCCCCAACTAAACCTCTTGGGCAAGGATGAACTCCCATGAACTATATGACCTCTTACACAAGCAACACCCACCTTTTGTGCCTTAACCGGGGAGAAGGTGACCGGGAAGACACTTCGATGGTAGAGTGAGAGTTTGCTTGAGAGAAGAAAGTACATATATTACAGAGGAGAGTTGTGTATGTAGCTTTTTTAGGGTTTATCATTGTAATTATAAAGACCTTCCTGATTTGCTCTCCAAGTTGTCATGAGCTAGGCACGCACAGTAACCACTCTGGGTGATGTCAGCCATAACGTAAAGGATAAGACAGTTACGTGCACGTGTTCGACTACTTCTAAGTTACGTGAGTCATTTCGGATCTGCCTGGTTCATATGACTCGGTTAAATCGATTCGAATCTGGCTGCCAATTTGTTCGACCAAGATCGTGGACCAAGCGTCCCGTTTCAGTATGAACCGCTCGGTTCATTAGTAGGTTCGGTCCGGCCAAACAATTTGGTCCGTTCAGTTTCCTGAGACGTTAAGCCTCTGAGCTTGAGCTCTGTTCAGTCCCCTAGCATATTCGGCCCACTCCTGTATAGATATTTAGATTTAAGCATATACAATAAAGCTTGGCACACCCAAATCAAGAGTAGCCCAACTGGTAAGCCTAAGTCCGAGTCTCATTGCAGGGTCTCATTCTCCACCCCTTGGATTAGGTTAGAGTAGATAGGTTTCTTGCATTTACACACAAACAGAATAGATGAAATAAAAACCAAGTACCAATAAGCAAGCATATAAAAGACAAAGAATAAGAAAAACCTATATTTACCTAAAAATATAGTAATAAATATTAAAAGAGTACACGAAAGCGTTTGTCGAGGAAAAAAACTATTGTCTGCTAAGAATTTAAGAGGAAATATCTACAACATTAGAGTAATAATTAAAGGAAAAATACTACAAAAGTTATAGGCTAAAATGTAATAATAACAAAGTGAGCGTGATCCTTAAGTAAATCCGCCGCTGATCTTCATTACACAAACCATGTTAATGAAATTTGTAAAATTTTGCAGGAAAATTATAGGAGCTCGTTACTATCGGTCTGCAGGTTTTTTCAATCCAGGAGATATTCCTTCGCCAAGAGATTCAGAAGGTCACGGCAGCCACACTGCTTCTACAGTTGCAGGTCGAGTAGTTTCCAATGCCAGTTTGTTCGGTCTTGGAGCAGGAACGGCCCGCGGAGGGGTTCCATCCGCACGAATTGCGGTGTACAAGATTTGTTGGTCCGATGGTTGTTATGCTGCTGATATCCTTGCTGCATTTGACGATGCCATTGCCGATGGGGTGGATATAATCTCTATTTCTGTTGGCGGGTTTTTTGCTCAAGACTACTTCAATGATCCAATTGCCATTGGAGCTTTCCATTCTATGAAGAACGGCATACTCACATCAAACTCCGCTGGCAACGAGGGTCCTAGTCCTGGAAGTGTCGTCAATGTCTCACCTTGGTCTCTTTCAGTTGCTGCTAGCACCATAGACAGAACGTTTGTCACCATGGTGAAGCTGGGTAACAACAAAATTTATGAGGTTAGGAAGCCCATCCTTTCTTGTATTCAAAATTGTCGAAAAACACCATTAACTGTTACGTAGAAATTAATAACTACATACCAAATTAACATAAGACAATGCGAGTCTCACCTCATGCAAATGTTGTAGGAGACGTCAATTTCAATTTTGCTGTGCTATATCATTTTCTTCAGAACTCTTTTACCCTAGGCCTATATTAAAACTCGTCTAATATCAAATCGATCAGTAACTTCAAATGCGCAACTAAAAACAAAGTTATTTCCAATCTAATCATTTCCTCAAATGCTCCAAAGTCGGGGAATAACCCTCACAATGAGTAAATTCTTGACAAGTTTCTGCACAAAGTGGGAAAAATATGTAAATTGACATGATAAAGACAAAAAAAACAAGAACGTCCTAATTAAGAAGGGATATAGGGAAAACCGACACCGCCCTTCATCTACGTTCGACGGCTAAAGTGTGGCCGTATAATAGTGTCAAGCTATGAATTCTTGGCAGCAATTTTACTGTGAGTTTTTTTTTATTACTTGTAATTTCTGTACCAAGAACATGTTTGACCTGATTTCATGCTTTTGATATTCATTAGTTACCTTTGTGCTTTATTCGTGACCCTAATTTCCTTTCATCACATGCAGGGTGTGTCTATAAACACCTTCACCCTCGAGGAAAGCCTGTACCCTTTGGTTTATGGGGGCGATGTGCCGAGCAAAGGTTTTAGTGGCTCCTTATCTAGGTAAATATAAATTACATCGTGAAATTTCCAAACTTTTTTTTCTCTCAAAGGATGCTATATTTTTTCACATCGCATGGACTTTTGCTTTGATGAAATACAGGTACTGTGTCGATGCCTCACTGAGTAAGACCAAAGTGAAGGGAAAAATCGTTTTGTGTGATCAGTTTACTGACACAGAACCATTGGAGGCAGGTGGAGTAGGTACTATAATGCGAGGGGACACTTTAGAAGATGTTCTCTGGTCCTTCCCTGTATCTGCATCCTACGTGAATTCAAGTGATGGCGCTGCAATTGCTCGCTACATCAACACGACCAGGTATAGATATACAAAAATGATACATACACTCCCCCACATACACTCCCAACCACACCCTCTCTCACATGGGGTGTGGGGCTCACATGTGGGCCTCATGTGAGCCCCACACCCCATGTGAGAGAGGGTGTGGTTGGGAGTGTATGTGGGGGAGTGTATGTATCATGATTCATAGATATATATGTCTGGAGTCCGAACTCTGAAGTATTGTCAGCTTTTCAAAGATTACATCCGATTCGGCACCATACGTTGATCCGAATACTTCCTGTAATTTTTATAGGAAACCAATGGCGACAATACAAAAGAGTATTGCGACTAAAGACGAATCGGCACCATACGTAGTTTATTTTTCATCAAGGGGGCCCAATCCAATAACAACGGACATTCTCAAGGTAACCAACATAATTGCAGAGGCATTTCTATTTATTTAGAAAATAAAGACAGGTTCACTTCTTAACCCCCCCATTCATTATTGATTGCATAATTATTTTAAATAAAAAAAATTATTGTGCAGCCGGATTTAACAGCGCCAGGGGTGGATATTATTGCCGCATGGTCAGAAGCCACAACGGTGACTGGAATACCAGGAGATAAGAGAATCGTTCCTTACAATATCATTTCCGGCACGTCCATGTCTTGCCCACATGCTGCTGGGGCGGCCGCCTATGTCAAGTCGCTTCACCCAACTTGGTCTCCTGCTGCTATCAAGTCTGCTCTCATGACTACTGGTAACAACTAAATATAACACTTAAGGGTGGTTTGGCTAAATAGTTTTTCGGGGTTAAAAAAAATACACTTATCAATTACCCGTTTCTTTCTTGCTCATCCCAGCTTCTGCAGTGAACACATCACAAAACATTGATACAACACAAACAACCCAAGCCGAATTCGCCTACGGCTCGGGTCAAATAGACCCAGTTAAAGCTGCAAATCCAGGATTAGTCTACGACGCCGAAGAATCCGATTACGTCAAATTTCTCTGCGGCCAAGGGTACAATACCGTCCAACTCCAACTCGTAACCGGATCAAATGCCACCAATTGCTCCGCATCCAACAACGGCACCGTTTGGGACCTCAACTACCCTTCTTTCGCCCTATCCGGCCCTGGTAACACGACCGTGACCCGAATGTTCAATCGGACGGTCACGAATGTGGGGTCACCCGTTTCCACTTACAACGCAACCGTGGTTCCTCCACCCGGGTTGACGGTTACAATTGAACCGAATATGATGTCGTTTGAGGCAGTGGGACAGCAACAGACGTTTGTTTTGACAGTGAGTGGGGTGATAAATAAGAATGTACTGTCGGGTCGTTTGGTTTGGGATGATGGGGTGTATCAAGTGAGGAGCCCAATTATTGCGTCTGCTTCGTCTTGAGGAGTTGTGGCTTTGGTCCCGAAATAATTCATTTTCCATCACACGGTGGACCCGTACGATTTGTCTTGCGCTATCCATATTGATGTGATGGAAAACTAGCCCGGGCCACCGTCATGTGATGTTTCAATTCCGAACGGCACTGAATAAATTTTCTGTCATTGTTTTTTTTTTTTTTTGTGTGTGTACGTTTGTTGCAGAAATTTGATAAGATACTGGTTATCCGAAAAATTACCGCAAAGAGTAGAGCGGTTTAGCGTGGGCGTGCCAGGACTGTGAGGCAGTCCAACTTTGTGTTAAGGTCTGCATGTCTTAATCTAACTTCTGAAAGAGTGATCGTGTTCGATCTAAAGGTGGGGCCGAATAGGGATACGTGGTTTGCCTTGGTGCAAGGACTTAAAAATTTCTCAACCATTCTGAAAACGAGAGAACAACAAAAGTTGAGGAATGGATTATATGAAAATGTAAAAAGATCTAAGCTAGGCTAGGAAAAAAGATAAACATTTTCTTAACGGATTGAGGAAAGTAGCCATGATATAAATACTTTTCTAGAAAGGAAATTCAATTGGATTGGCCAATAAACGTTTTTTTGATCGGCATTGGTCAGTAAACGTTGCGGTTGATTGGTCTTGGAACCTAAATAAACATGCTAATAAAATAAAATTGGCTGGAGCTGAAAGAAAGATAATTGGATAATTAGCGCTGGGCTTTGTGGTGTTGAACTCTTTTTAAGTTTTTCATTATTGAGTTTATAGGCTCCAAGTTGTGAGATTTAGCCTTTTGGCGCCAAATCCTTCCTTGCTGATAAGCTGACTCATGGCCAATGCTTTCCCGCCTTCCTGAGGAGATGCCAAAGTGTCTCATGATCCCTCCTTTCGCTCCATGAGGGTGGTTCTGAGAAGTTACAAGCAGCCATTTTGGATCCCAAGCTTGTTTAGGCATGATTCCCACCTCCTTGCATGTTTCGTGGAATTTGGAGATAATGGGTGTCCACTCCAAACTTCCCACTTTACGCGTGTATATAAAAGAGATAATGGTCAATATGCCTTTTATAATAATAATCACTAAATTGAGTGCCGGTAGAGTTGTAGATGCGGATGTTGTGCTTTTTGCATAAGACTTTGATGGCTTTGGCAACAAATTGAGTGCCGTTGTCGGATATGATTGCATAGGGCACGCTGAACCGAGAAATGATGTTTTTCCATATGAACCGTTTGACGTCGTCAGCCGTAATGTGGACTAGTGGTTCGGCCTCCACCCACTTGCTGTAGTAATCCATTTTCTTGATGAGGTGCTTGAATCCGCCGGGCACCGTTGGGAGAATGCCGACAATGTCAAGCCCCAATTGTACGCGCGGTGATCATGCTGGAAATTGGATGAAGTGGGAGGGTCAGCTGGTGAAGCACTGAGGCGTGTTTCTAGCAGGCCTCGCATTTCCTGACATACGCTTCGGTAACTTTCCTCATCGTGGGCCACCAGCATCCTTCGGTTCGTGCCCGTTTGGCCAGTGATTGGCCATCGGAGTGACAACCATAACTTACTTCATGAAGCTCATGGAGGATGTTTTAAACTTTGCTTTTTTTCATGTACGACCGGGACCAATGTAAGAGCGTTGGTAGATGGCTCTGTTAGTGTGAGGGCCCCTCTTCCCGTGGGATGGGGAATATCAGGTGCGGGTGCAAGTCCAAGTGTCGGACCTTCCTAAGTTTAAATCTTAGGATACTGGGATATGTGTCCCCAAATTGGATATGGGTATGGGGACACGTCCTGAACACTTGTTTGTAGTATATATTGCATTATTTTTTCAGATTATGTATTGTATCATAAGTTATAATTAGAAATGTATTTAAACCAGAAGGGGTTATGAAAAATATGTTTTTGCTATTTCTAGTCCATGTGAATGACTGTATATATTGTTTTTCTAGCTAATTTGATATTCTTTCTTTGCAATTATTAGAGCAATTAAAGGATTCGAGTGTCTAAAAAGGATACAGGTGTTGGACACACCGACATGAGTACTTCAGCCAAAATAAAGGATCCATGTAACATAGATGGCGAGTTCCATGGTCCTTTAGAGGGAAATTAGATGAGTCTGACACCTAGACACGTACACGCACCCGACACATGCATCCGGGTGTGTGTTACACAGATGTAAGCTAAATTTGCGACTAATATCATGTACTACAGAGTAAGGCTTGCTCATTTACACACAAGGAACATATACTGCACACAACAAATATTAGTAAATTTGCAATACAGATGATATAGCTTT
This sequence comes from Vaccinium vitis-idaea, assembly GCA_963854785.1. Lineage (NCBI taxonomy): Eukaryota > Viridiplantae > Streptophyta > Magnoliopsida > Ericales > Ericaceae > Vaccinium > Vaccinium vitis-idaea. The sequence goes on from OY978220.1 coordinate 23,814,108, forward strand.
ATGGTATTTTTAAGATGGTATATCCATGTGAACTACTCTATGTGGCAGAGGAACTTTATGGTATCTTTCAGATCCAGTTTCCTAAATTAACATTTCTTTATGGCATCTTTTTGCTCATTTCTTTATGTTTCCTTGTCATTTGCTTATTGGGTTTATGAGGTGTATGACTTTATCTCAAAGAGAAACTCACCATGTCCTAGCTCGAAGGTGAAAGACAGATCTGACAGTAACTACAGTAGAATTTCCCATCACCATACAAACCAAACCAAAAACAAAACCAAACCAAACCAAACCAAGCCAAATCCAATCGAGCCTCTTTTAATGAGTGAATGGTTAACAAGTTCCATTTCTCATTGGTTCAAAGAATGAGTCTTCAGCAAATATATGATTCCCATACCACTTATTTTTTTAGTTCCTTCATTTTTTCGGTCTGGGGAACAAGACATGCTTGGGATTACATAAAGGAGCAATAGTGTTAGGACAATGTCCAATGACCATCCCTTGAAATAGTGAGGTTTGACAAGTACCAAGAGGATTCCGGGTAGTAAATGCCAAAATAATAAACAACTAGGATTTGTTGCTGAACCCTACTCTACTAACTCAACCTTCAAATGACATAGAAAGGTAGCAAAGTACAATTTTGAAGCTAACTTAGGTAAAGGATGCTCTAACATAGTTCACACGGTAAATTCATCTACTTCTTACTAGTGGTGGAGCAACTCTACAAAATCAGCTTCAATAACAAAAGAGTTCAACGAACCAGAAGGAGTAAACAAGGAACCAAAACAACGACATTTATGATCGTTACAAAAACTACCTTGTCATCTAACAATGCCATACTACATAAACATAACCGCAACACCATCTATTTTACCTCATGTTTGCATTCGTCTTCCTTTCCTTTCAAGTTCTGAACCTCATAATATTTTCAATTTTTATTCAGTTTTTTTATTTTCCCCTTAAAATCATCACTACCAAAGGCAATTCAAACAATCTCATTGGTATTAAGCTAAAACACTTTTAACCCACATCTAACCAAATGTACCCAAAGATCCACATGCCACAGGAAATTGGAAAAGAAAAAGTGTCAATACAATGGTACAACGATACACAAAACTTGAAACGAATAGGACAAGTTTAGATCATAGTAATTGAAACTAACCTGAAGAGTCCTTGTGGCAAATTCGACACCAATGGTGGATTTAGATTCCAAGCAAAACTCATCGCGTGTAAAACTGCAAAGAATATTGTTGGATTTTCCAACACGAGAGTCCCCAATCAAGACCATCTTGAATAGGTAATTGTACTCATGATTCACCTTATATGCCATTTGGTTCTTCAATGTCTACTCTCCAAAACCTAATCAAAAACCCAATTCCAGTTCATTAACTCCCGAATGTGTAAAGAAATCTTCAATCAGGACAACACCCACAAAACACAAACCAAAATCAAGAGAAACCAAGAAACTATCGTTAAACGTCAATTCACTTTCTTTGGGTTATGGGTTGGGCTGCACCCTGGCCCATTGGGCCATTAGTATTTCGAGTAAATAACTGCTCATGCATACGTGTGTGGGTAGGGTTGATAAAAGAGTTGAATATCACAAAATAAACATTAAGCGGAAATTAAATAAACAAGAGCAGCGTACCTTGACCCATCAATGCAGAACTTGAGCATCCAATTAATTAGTTAAACTTCCATCATCAATTTACCTAGAGTATCAAACCATAGGTGGAATACGGGTTTCTCTCCCTTGCCTTTCTTCTACAAGTTTAGTATAGGACGTAAATTTGATGAAACTCTAACCGCTCTTTTATAGGTAGAGAGATCGAGGACCCGTTTTGTACTCATTTCCCATCAAAGTAGAGTCTATTTAAGAAACAAATTCTGTATTTGACCAATAGAATAAAATCTTAGGTGTAAAGGAATGGAGAATCCTATTTAAAACATATGGGTCACAACAAGGACCAAACTAAATTTACTCTTTCAGATTGTTCATGTTAAGTTTAAAAATTTAACGAGCTTCAAAAAAAAAAAAATTCAAACTTGACATGTTTATATAACGAAGTGATCTCGAAATACATTTTAACGAGAAACGAGCTTGAACTCGAATTACTAAATTGGTTCGTTTATTAGGCCCAAGGTGTGAATATCCATATTCTCAAGTACATACATAATCTCGGCTATGCAAAACCCTTTTCAAATGAAGCGTAAACGGGAGCGGGTTTTTGAAGATAGCTGTGGTGACCTTCATACTTATTGTATCCCTCAACGCCGTGCTTTGCTTTGACTTAATTTTTGTTCCTTAACCTTGTTTTGTAGGTATTGTAGTTTGTGTTGTGTTTGGCATTAGGGGTATGCTTGGGTTTTCTTTTGGGTTTTGTGGAATGTTTCGTTTGTCTGTTCTTTGGTTTGTTTTGCCGGGTTGTGTCTTTCTGAGGGTTGTATGAGCTATTTGTATGATTTGTACTGGTTGTAATGTTTATTTGCAACCTATGATATGTTTATGCTTTCTAAAAAAAAAAAAAAAAGGTAAATACATAACCTAATGAAGCTTTGTGTCCGGTGTGGAGTTTTGGACGTGGAATAAGTAATTTCACCGGCCTGGTAACCCGTTTGATAGGCGCGTGGGAAGCTTGCTTATCAGGCGCCTAAGTAGGGTGATTTGGCATGTTAGACGTGCGTTTTGAGCTTTATTTTCCGATTAATATGTGCACGTGGTATTTGTGGGTGTTGAGCGTATTTTGCAGATAATTCAGGGATTTGGGTGCAATTTCGTGATATTGGAAGTACATGCACGTTGATCAGGAGTTGGAGGAGAGCGGAGTTTGCATGGAAGTGATCGAAAACCGTCGGGAGCGCTACCCCAATTCCTTGGAGCGCTCAAATTGGGCACAAAGAGGTCCCAAAAATGAACAGAAAGTTTTTGAGCGCTACACCAAAAGTGGTGTAGCGCTACCGGCGTAATAGCGTTAAAGGGTCAACGGTCAAAGAAGGGGAGCAGCCGGTCAACGCCGCTTGATAGCAAAGCGGTAGCGCTACCCCATTTTACCTGTAGCGCTACCGAGTGGATAAGTTGCCCAGTAAACGTTGTCGTTCGGGTTCCGCGGAGAAGAGTTTTCGATTTTCGTTTGTTTTTCGTTAGGATTACTAGGTTTAGTATAAATACTTATGTTTTAACCCAGATTAGGGTTCCACGAATTCTCCTTAGGTTTTTGTTTTCTTCGAAGTTCGGCTACTGTTTTTCTTCTTCAGCAGTTTACATTCAAGTTTATTTTCAGAACTCCATCTTCCGGATTGGTGTTGCGTTCAATAATCACGTTCAGTTCTTATCTTGCAATTTACGGTACCATTATCGATTGTTTTCATATTTTAATCTTTGAGTATGCTTAGATCTAGGTTTAATTTGTTTTCTGCAATCAATACTATCATGAGTGAGTAGTCGTTCTGAGTGCAGCTGCGGGGCGAAGGCGCCGCAAGTCCGGACTAATTAATGTTTCACCTCGGTGCCGAATTAACTTGTTTTTCGGGCAGTTTTAGGAAACGAAAATTCCTCTAACAAACAAAACCCAGGCATCGCCGGAATTCGAATGCGCACGGAATCTGGTGACAGGCGGTGCGCATTTGTTAGGGAGCCTTTTCTTATTCTAAAATCAGTAAAAAGAGAAATTGTGGCCCGAGTAAACATTGGTTAGGCTAGACGCGGTCGCCGGATTCCCTCAGCTGTGCTCTCTTTATTAATTTGCATTCAGTCAATTTAGCTTAGTAATTTAGTTAATAAATCTCATAAAATCAAAGGGTAGCTACCTAAGAGCTAGTTCAAGCTGCACTCTCTCGCTTTTGAGTCAAGCACTCCAGTTGTCTCTGTGGTTCGACTCCGGTACTTCCGGATTTATTGTGCTACACTGGTCAAGAGTCCTACGCTTGGGACGCGTCTTTATTCGTCTTATTTTTAGTCACCTGGTCGGTCAAGCACCGTTCAGCCCAATCAGGTTTTTCTAGGGTTTGGGATAAAAATTTAGGCCTATAGGGCCAGGTTGAGTTGAGATTTAAGCCTATTTACTAAATGGGTTGGGTTTGAAAAATTCCTTTAAGGCCCGGTCCAACCTGATTTAAATGAAATTTTATTTTAATACTATATACAAAGATCAAGGGATGTTGAAGAGTTCCATCTTGTTGAGTACTTTATTGCACTTTAATTTATAGGTCTGTTTTTAATATTTTTGTAAGAATTTAGAACTTTAAGTAGATTACTCCCTTCGTTCCTAAATAATGGTCCACTACGAAAATTGTAATGGAGGGAAATAATTTTTAAAATTTATTGACATTAAATTAAAGAGCTCAGTGGCCTATTATTTAGGAATGGAGGGAGTAGTATGGTAGTAAATTGTAGTTCTGCTCCTTATGGTTGATTAATTTATGTTTGTGATACCATGCCTTAGAAAAATAAATGGGCTCGTTGGACGGACTTGAGAAATTAAAATTTTATTTGGGTTGGGCTTGGACATATTAAATAAGGCCGATTATGTAACGCCCCGATTTTTGGAAGCATTAATTTAAATCATTTAATAAATGGTTAATATAAATAAAAAGGATCTCATTAATTAAGCAGCGGAAATAACATAATTGTCTTAGTTCGATTACAACAACAACATAGTACTTTGTTGGGAAATTAGATTACAGTTTTCCAACACAAAAATAAGGGAGATTGACTCTATAGGTTAAGATTGAGATCTTGATCCCAATGCTCCTCTTGAGCCTGATCCACTGGAAAACCTTCTGTTCCAAAATAAGCGTCGCCCTCGATACCTACACCTCCTGTTTGATCACAATCTGGCATAATACGTCCGAGTCGCGAAGCAACATCATGGTATTATACCAGGGTAACACGAAGTGTAACACTGTGAGCGATAAATCACTCAATAGCTACTCTAACCCCCAATCCTTACATAACACACAAGAACAACCAATACAACAAAATCGTGCTACTGCGAGGAAAAAAATTCGTCGCTAGAGCATCATTTTTCCTCGCCTAAGGTAATGCGAGGAAATATTTCCTCGCCCATTTTCCTCGCCTATACTGCCTCGCAAAAGGTATTTGTGAGGAAAAATCATTTTCCTCGCCATTTCCAAAAAATTCCGTCCGGCGCCTGAGAAATCCGTCTATAAACAGCTATCTGCAAGGAATTATTTCCTCGCCAATTACATTTTAGGCAACGAATTTTTTTGTCGCTAATTGTAGCGGGAAAACAAAAATATGATGCTCTCTATCTTTTTTGCTTGTGCTGAAGTTCGAACCTACGATAACCTCTATAGCACGCCCAACACCTATCCACCTCACCAACATTGCACTTTGTTCCATTGTTTGACTATTTAATATATATAGTAGTTTTCATATGTTTTTCACTGTACATGTTAGATTCTTAAACATTATTAGTGTCCAAGCTTTTGAGGTTTTTGGCACTGCAACTTGTTTTTCATATTTTTTTGGCTAAACATGTTTAGTGGCCTATGGGTTTCTGACAATAAATTTTGTTGGACTAATATTTTTTTTATTGTTCTAGTTTTTCTTAGATAGGAGTATGTAGTTGTTACGGAGTGAATAATATTAATTTTTCTGTTAATATTTTGATCTATTTTCATTTGATTATTTGTATCGAAGAGAGAAATTAAAAAAAAAGTATATAAATTCTGCATCGAAGTTTAAAAAATTAATGTAATACATAATTTCTGAAGTTTTTCCATTTTTAGTGATTTTCTTTTGCTTCTTTTCATTCTTTTTTTTTACTTTTTAAATTCGATCAATTCGTCTAGACCACTAATTAATAATAAAAAAACATATCTAACAAAAAAAAGAAAAAGAGATAAGAGTATTGAAAAGAGAAAGACAAAAATATTCAAGAAGTTGGGCTAAACTAGTACTAGCTTAATCATATATATACACTATGTGTAATATGATAATAGAAATAGTTGTATACTTTATTTTAAAATAGCTCCAATTTTTTTCCTCGCCAAATCTTACCTTTTTGGCGAGGAAAACGAATTTCGTCGCCAAATGGGTACCCTTTAGCGAGGAAATCGAATTTCGTCGGCGTAGATTTTCTTTTGGCAAGGAAAATACGGGTTTCCTCGCTAAAGGGTATCCATTTGGCGACGAAATCCGATTTCCTCGCCAAAAAGTCACATTTGCCGACGAACCCAATTTCCTCGCCATAAAGACCCATTTGGTGAGGAAATTCAAATTTCCTCGCTAGATTTCGTCGCCATAGGTAGTTTTTGTTGTAGTGAACATATATGATTGAAAAGCAGCACGTAAAAGAGTAAACACATAACTGATTTCATTACTAGCCATTAACTTATATTTTCATCTAAGTTCTCAACCTAGAGAACTTTCCTCCCAAATAACCACTAAGGACTATGACCAATCTGTGATTAAACTCCCCCCTTGCTTGCCCTGACTGGGAGCCCTGACGGAAGGCATAAGTTACGTACTTAATCCAACCGTCAACCGCCTCACAAGGATGAATTTCCCAGGGATTGACTGTACCACTGGGCTACGAGTGACAACTGTCAGCTCTTGTAGGTATATAGCCGTAACTCGGTCTATAATACATCCACCCTTTTAACGCCTCAGAATTTAAATGAAGTAATCACAGATTGTCATATCCGAGGGTTTCGAAATACTGGCAGGCTGCCAAATAATCCTCCAAACCGAAATCACTTGGCTGTCTGCCATTCAACAAATCTTGGGGTGACTCCCCATAAATCAATTCATTTTCAATTTCCATTAACCTCAACGTCTACGTGAAATCTGCGTACGATCACCCAACCCGAGAACCTAAATGTCCATTCTAACATTCAACGATTTCATGATAAGTACGTACAACAGAAGAAGCAAAGCGATAACGATATTCTAAGGGTCACAAAATCAAATAACACGATTCACAAGTCATCACAAACCAAAGTAATTGAGAACAAGGGGTCTTAACGTAATTAAATAAAGTGTAGGGTCATAAATGTAATTTATAAAAGTAAGGGGTCGCCCTCGAAATTTTAAGTAAGTATAAGGGTGACAAAAGTAATTTCACGGTTCTAGGGTCCTCCGCGAAATTTTTACTAACATTGGGGGCCTTTTGTAAATAAAACTTTATGCAAGGGCAAAATTATAATTTTGCCACAACAAAGGGTAAACACGTAAAATACCTTATTAAAACCCACGCGGTAATATAAGAAATGTATACCATTTTCTAAAATCTTGACACTTGCAATAATAATAATCAACATGTCTAATAAATAAACAAGTACGTTTGCAAAAATGGTCAAGAGATAATCCCGGGCACATTTCCCAGTCTGTTCATGTACTTGGTAATTAAATTAGATCATGTTTAATCTAATGTGATACATCATTTTGCAATACAAGGTCAAAATATAGAGTAACCAAAATCCATGATTAAAATGTTAAAAATCTAAAAGTTTAGGGACCCAACAATAATAAATCTAAAGTTTAGGGGTCAAACTGTAATTAATCAAAAAATAGGCCTGGCGTAGTTGACTGTCCAAACTATTCACTTTTTGATCAGACCAAACTATTCACTTGTTTACAACTTGGTGGCTATATTGAGTGAGGTGATAGCCATGCGCTGCACCGATCGAAACGTCCGAGTTTTGTCTATACACAATGAAAATTTACAAACAATATATCAAAATGTTCGTTAGGACATGAAATACACTTCTATAACAGAAAAAGTTGGATTTGAAGTGGTTTGGACATGACCCAGTAGCTCAGAATGTCAAAAACGCATATACACTGCTTCCCGACGATCGAAACGCTTGGGTTTTATTTCTACTTAACGAAAATCAGCGTATTATATATCAAAACGTTCATTATAAAATGAAATACATTTATATCACAGAAAAAGTTGGGTTCAGATTGTTTTGGACAGGACCCAGCAGCTCAGAAGTTCAAAAACGCATAGACACTGCTCCTCAACGATCGAAACGCTTGGGTTTTGTTTCTACTCAACGAAAATTAACATATTATATATCAAAACGTTCGTTATGAAATGAACTACATTTCTATCACAGAAAAAGTTGGGTTCGGATTGTTTTGGGTGGGACCCAGTAGCTCAGAAGTTCAAAAACGCATAGACACTGCTCCTCAACGATCGAAATGCTTGGGTTTTGTTTCTACTCAACGAAAATTAACGTATTATATATCAAAACGTTCGTTATGAAATGAACTACATTTCTATCACGGAAAAAGTTGGGTTCGGATTGTTTTGGATGGGACCCAGTAGCTCAGAATGTCAAAAACGATTTTACACTACCTTGCAACTAACGAAATGCTTGGGTTTTGTTTCTACTCAACGAAAATCGACTTATTATATACCGATGGGTTCAGTAGGATGTAACCTACCTCTCTTCCGAAGATTAAGCTAAACCGGAGTGATTTGGATGGGCCTCGGTCGCGTCGAATGGACTGAACTTCGGATAGCAATAGAGCAGTCAAACTTCAACCGTTTTGGATGATTCTTGTGTTGAAAACTTAGCTCTCGAAGTGATCTAAAACTTTCATGAAGAAACCTAAGCTTGAAAATCACTCCAAGTTGGAGAAAAATGGAGTTTTATGAAGGGTACATGGCCTACCCGAAAATGGAATTGGTGGTGTGGGTGCATGGAAACATTTGTCTTCTTCTCCTTTCTTTCTTCTTCTTTTCTTCCTCTCTATTATTTTTCTGCCCAAACAAATGGGGAGGGGCAATATAAGATTTAGCTTTTAGGCATAAACTCATGGGTAAACAAATGAGAGGTGAGGGCTTGTAACTAGGGGTTAGAGGAAAGTGTTTAGGGAGTGTGTTAAGCTCTATTTGGATGAGATAAAGGGATGGCCAAAAATGGCTAAACAAGAGTGATGGATAGATGTGATGAAAATTTGAGTTTGATGTGTATGGGTTTTGGGTTTAGTTGGGGAAGTAAATGGAGTTTAGGAAAAATAGTTAGGACACTAACTATATACTATGTATATACTATGCATAGTTACTAGAAACGGAAAAAAAAAAAAAAGTTAGGATCCTAGCTCAATAGTAACTAGCGAATAAATATCACGGATTAGAAATCACCACGCAAATAATAATAATAAATAAATAAATAAATAAATAATAGAGTGAGAAAATCTGGGTCGTTACAGATTATAAATGGGATGGGCTCAGAATGCACAAATCTTGTCGTTATCTATTATAAGCTTGGCCCGAACCCAGCCCGGTGTATGTGCACCCTTACTAAAAAGCAACAGGGAAGTTAATTAGTTAGTCCAAAGGGGGTCTAGAAGCTATCCATAGCCCTAAACCCCAAACGCCTCTACCGAGGCTCGAACCCTTGTCTCCCTTGTGCGAGAACCAGGAGATAACCGCTAGTCTATAAGCCCTTGGTTAATCCAAATAGGTTCATTTGGTTCAAATTTTCGTTAGTCTGGTTTGACTCCCGATTTGTAAAATCAAATGAAATCGATGTAGAACAAGTAGCGGTCCAATTCTATGATCAGTTGGATTGGTCGAAGATCTGGAGGCCCAAACAACTTTTAATTGAAAATTACCAAATTCGGCAATTTATCGACGAGCCCGGAATAGGCCCAAACTTGGTGGGCTGAAGCAGAATCGCGTTGCGGTCAATACTCACGACCCTAAATCGTGACGCATGGTGGATTTCGGCCAAATTCCTTTGTTTAGGCTTTCAGTTTAGTTATTTTGCTATTTTAGGTAATATTTAGATTACAAATTACTCTTAGTGTGTAATTCCATTTTTATTGATTCCAGTTGGGAAAGTCTTAGAATTGTTTCTAGTTTTCAATTGTGTGGGTTTCCCTAATTTCCGAGATATTTTATTTTTTAGTAGTTTTTTAGGGTTTGCTAGGGTTTCCCTATAAAAGGGTTTGTAATCTCTATTATTCGCCAGTTTTTGATCAATGACAATTTCAGAGTTAATCTCTTTCTTCTTGTGGATTCAAGAACTCTCGAGGATTCGAGACCTATTTTCGTTTGCACTAATACACTAACTAGTTTTCGTGAATTCTGTTGCGTCAGAAATGATTTGGTTTGCGAAGTTATGGTTATATTTTTCGTCCAAACCGATCCAACCCACAATTTACGCATTAAATTTAATTGATACTCCCTCCGTCCCATTTTAAATGCTCCCTACGTATATCCGTGCCATTTTCAAACATTTATATCTTTTTATTGGTAAGGTTTTCAAAGTTTTTAAAATTTTTGTCTTATAGAACTATTTGAGGTCTATCAAATAAGATCCATATTGCATATAAAATACATTATAGAATGAAAACTATAAGAGTTTTACATAACTGTAGGGAGCATTTAAATTGGGACGGAGGGAGTACTTTATTTGAAAAACAATAGAGGATAATAAACGCAATTATTATATATTTTCGTCATACATAATTAACACTTATTTTATTAGCGTCCATCAGTGAGTTTAAATTTATTATAGTGACTTTTGGTCATTATAGTGAAATTGTTTCAAAATCAAGTTTTATTTTGAAATTTTTTACGTGAATTTTCATTGGTTCAAAAGCTTTGCAAACAAATTATCCGAATTCAAGGAAACCGTGGTTCAACACCAGAATTGATCCTTATTTTAATGGTTTAGATTTGTTTCATTCGATGCATTTGGCGGATTATAGTTTGGTTTTCAAAATCTTTAGTCCGCATGAGTTAGTTTGGCTCTCGATATGTGTTGGTTAATTACCGCAGATAATAAAATAAAATTAATAAGCACAACACCAGTAGAGGTTGAGACGCGGGTATCTCGTTCTCTTTAAGGAGATATAGCCTCTGCGGTGGGTAAGTTCCCAATAACCGATGCAGCAGACTACTTGCTATTCTCCCCCAAGATAAAATAGCCCAACGTCAGGTTGTGTGGCTCTTACACACTCTGCATAAGTGTGCGGGCCCAAAGCTCCACTAAAGAAACACCTTTCTTTGCCCAAAAAATACAAGTATATAGAAAGTATGTTTTTACTTTCACTTAGTGAGACACTACTCAATTAATGTATGCATCCACAACCTAACTATGTTAAACAATAAATGAACTTAAGTTAATGATTACGTTATTAACTTATGAAGTAACAAAGAAACAAATGCACGTAATTTAGTTTTAACGTTTAGGTTAATTAATATACTTCATTTAATATGCAAATGTAACAACAATCCCCCACTCATTTGGATATTAAATTAAGTAAAATATAGGTGCCAAAAATATATTACCGGGCAAAGATGAGTCGTTATGCATAATGACAGGTGTGCTCTGCATAAAAACCTTCACTTAGTGAGACAGTAACCTTTACTCCAGAGTTAGTAGTGTGCTCAGCATTGGAACTATGATTGCTTAGGAGAAATAAAGAGTTGCTACCCACCCATAGCAACTCAGGTGTTAACATAAGCTTTAATAGCCAGCACGTTACGACCTTGTGCTTATCCCAGTTTTCATAAGCGTTTTTGAGATTAAGCTCGAATCTCATAGGAAGCGGCCCCACTTCCACGCTCACATAGGTGAAATCTGTCAAGGATGCTCCTGTAATTCTAACATCCCACTCATACGAGCTACAGATTTTCATTAAGAGTTTAAAAACTCAACCCTCCATCATTACAGGATGAATGCACTTACATCATAGGGATGGACATAAAATAAAATAGTGCATCCTTTAACGATCACCATATGATTCGCTTGTCCCATTGAACCCAGTTACAGGATCGCTGGTCCCCGTGTTAGCTATCCTCATACGTGATTCTTGAATGTATGGGCTTCAGTCCCATCCCCCTTGATGTATTCCAAGCCATTTCTCTTGCCAAGGCCTTGGTTAATGGATCTGCAAGATTATCACAAGATTTAACATAATCCACATTTATGCTCCCACTACTCAAATAGGATCTCACAGTACTATGTTTTCTTCGTATGGGTCTGGATTTACCGTTGTAGTAACGGTTTTTTACTCTACCAATAGCAGTAGTGCTATCACAATAGATTAACACAGAAGGAATTGGTTTTTCCCAACAAGGGATTTCATGCAATAAATATCTTAACCAATTCGCTTCCTCACATGCTGAAGAGAAATCTATAAGCTCAGCTTCCATTGTAGAATTATCAATAATTGGTTGTTTTTTTGACTTCCAGCATATAGCACCACTTGCTGAGAAGTGACCGGCCGTGAACCACGAGGCCTCAACTCGTGAAACACGCAGCCTAAAATAAAATAAAGTCATCGGACATCAAATTATCCATTTTTTTTTTATCAAACCAACCAAAGCCAAATAGGTCCAAATCATATCCATAGGGCACAACCGTCCCCATAAACCATAATGATAAGAATATATCACCAATGGAAAACGGAATTTCGATTTCTATCAAAAGGTTTAGCAAAATGCAGAAGCGTTAATAAAATTACAAACTGGAATGCAACATCCTATGGAGGTTGACACAATAAATCCCCACGACGCTGCCAATAGTCCTCACCTATCGACTTTATTTGCCTGAAAATGATGTTGGAATAAATCCGTCAGCTGACAAGCTCAGTGAGTGACAAGCATGTATATTAAATAAAGTTTTAAAGCAGAGATAAAAATAGATTTCCCAGTAAACATAACTTGGCATTCACGATGTACCATAAAATAATAATAATAATTCTTAATGGTGATCACAAAATGATATCCAATAACAATGGGGAACAACAACCAAATAGTACCATGACCAACAAATAATAATCTCAAAATTGGATCCAATATCGAACTTAGAGTCACCAGGTGTTGGCAGCCCGTGGTACTCTTCCCTAAGTCGATCCGACGAAAAGACAGCCGTTGAGCAAAAGGGTCACCGGCCTAACCCGGGTCTCTTCCCTAATGGCCAGGGTCACCTATACAAAGGAATAATTTCCCTGGACTTTCAATAATAAAAGTTCCCAATAATATCCATGAAGTTCTCACCAAAAAGAATATTTTTATCGCGTGCCAATTTAAAGAACCAAATAAAAATAATTCGTTTTTCCAATTAACAATTCTATTTTTTTTTAAAGAATAATTTAGGGGACACGGGGATGTTTCGAAAGTATGTAACACACTTAATCACTCACCTGGGTCCAAAAGTAAAGCAATCAAACCACGCGAATCAAGTTAACCTGGACGAAAAAAAATAATTCACATTTGGTTATCATTTATATAACAAGTGCTGTTAAGGACTATTCTAAACTAATAAATAACTAAACTTAGTACCAAACTTTGTGACACCAGAACCCTAACCACGTAGACACCATGGCAGACCACTTATTCCTCAAATAATTTACCCAAACCTTGCTACAATTTTACCTCTATATAGAACCCCACTTGAAAAGGTCTTCAACTTATAACTCATCACACCAGAAAATCTCATACCCAAAAGCACTTCAACTTATAAAGCCTCCAAACAATTCATAAAATATTACTACAATTACTTCAAAATATGACAAATCCTGACCTTGATAACACATCCACAATCTCACTCATGTCATCCTGTCATATAGCACTTTCTTACGGCCACAAACCGACACTCGGTAGTCGGTTCTACTCACACCGTAAACACATGGCAACACACATTCTCTCTATTCCATGATATCATTCCCTCATCACAACTCAACAACTAAAAGCTCCTCTATTTAACCAGTTCGAAATCAATGGTGGACAATCCGTGGAAAACTACACACCACGGAAGAAAGAAAATAGATGAGAAGAGTATTACCTCGAGAAAACCCAAGAGACTTCAGAGTACCCAATGTTGCGGCTGCTCTCAGAATGTCAGGGAACTCTCCTAAAATTAACCCTAATTCCCTTATAAATAATTGTCTACGTTAAACTCCTAAAACAATCCACTACTCACGTCCCTAAACAATAGGTAAGTAGTTAAGATAATTAAATAAAGTATAAACTAATCACATTTATATCAACTGAATCTCTTAATAATAATAATAATAATACTAAACAATCAACCTATTAAATGAAATATACTAAAATTAAACTTACACTCTCAAAACTATAACAATGCTAGTAATACCTGCTAAATTAATTATATAGGACCTGACAACAATACCCAATTATAAATGGCAACATAATAAATAAATTAAAAAAATGTTGGGGCGTAACATCTGTACCCCTCAAGTACAACATGATATTTTTTATAAAACAAACCTTGAGTTCTGGTACCAGATAAATATCTCATTACTCTTTCCATACTCGGTTTGCTAGTAAACCTGCTAAGTACTCCCATCGTAAGCAATATTGTCATGTCTAGTACAATCAGTCGCATATCGCAAGCTACCAATCATGCTAGCATATTCCTTTTGATTTATCACCTCATTATCGTCTTTAACAGGAAAAAGATGTACACTAGCATAAAAAAGGAGTAACAACATGCTTGCAATTAAGATAGTTATATTTTCTCAAAATTTTCTCAATCTAATGCGACTGGTCAGGAGAAATGCCTTCACTTGTTTTAGTGATTTTTATACCCAAAATAAAATTAGCTTCACCAAGATCTTTCATATCAAAATGGCTATTAAGCATATTTTTCGTCTCATTTATAACATGCAAATTAGAGCCAAATATCAAAAGATCATCTACGTAAAGACTAATAATCACATGTGAATTTTCATGTGATTTATTATTTTGAAAAGCAAAGAAATGTTTCATTAATCCCAAGGGAGCTAAAGATGAAATCAGTACAATAGGAAAAGAAATGCATTGAGAGAGGTTCGGAGTCACTCCTACTACTGCTACTCGCAAATACTTAACCTATCTCCCTGCCTCTCGATTTTAACTACACCCTGTTGGTAAGATACCAACACACACCAAATTGGCCCAACCCAAAAAAACAACTCTCAAAAGAAATGATGCACGCTCCTACAACTCCCATTAAATGCAATCAAGCCCATTTGCACGTTTGCCCAGGCGCCATTAACAATCTAATGGATATAACACGTGTAATTGGAGAGAATGTGTCAAAAAAGTCAAGATCAGCTTGTTGCTTAAAACCTTTTGCAACTAGTCTTGCTTTATATATCAATAGACCCATCTGGTTTAAGCTTTTTTTTTGAAGGACCCATTTACACCCAATTGGTTTACAACCCGGCGGTAAATCTACTAATTTTCATATTTTATTTGAAATTAGTGAATCCATCTCATCATTTATAGCCTCTTTCCAAAATATAGCATAAGGTGACGATAAAGCTTCTTGTAAATAAATTGGAGTATCATTTACATAAAAAACATGATAGTCAGGGCCAAAATCTTTTTCAACTCTAGCTCTTTTACCCCTTCTAAGTTCAACTTCAGTATTTACCTGACTTTGAACAAGAGGAGTAGAAGAACTTGACTCAGACAAAATATTTTCAGGAAATTCTTCACTCCGACTATTTCTTGATTTAAAAGCAGATTTTTCTTCGTGAAAAATAGCATCACCTGATTAAAAAATGATATTATTTTTAATATCCAAAAATTTATAGGCTGTACTATTTACCGCATATCCTAGAAAAGCACAGGTGGTAGTTCTTACACCCAATTTTGGTATTTTAGGGTCTGTAAGCCTTACAAAAGCTAGACAGTCCCAAACTCTCAAATGCCCCAAATTTGGCTTATGCCCCTTCCATACCTCTAAAGGTATTAGTTTAGTTTTCTTATGTGGTATTCTATTCACCCCATAACAAGCAGTCAAAACTGCCTCATCCCAAAGATTTGAGGGGGCACTTGAATCAATAAGCATGACATTAGTTAGATCAATTAATGTTCTATTTTTCCTTTCAGCAACACCATTTGATTAAGATGAATATGGTGGTGTAATCTCATGGATAATTCCTAGTGACTGAGCAAACAAGTCAAAGCCAAAAGATACATACTCTCGACCTCTATCACTTCTGATTCTCTTTATCTTTTTACCGAATTGATTTTCAACCTCTAGAAGGAATTCTTTAAATTTCTCAAAACCATCACTTTTATGTTTCAACAAATAGACATAAGTATACTTTGAAAAATCATCAATAAAAGTGATAAAATATCTATTTCCACCACGGGTTAAAATTCCTTCGAATTCACATAAATCTGTGTGAATAACAATTCGGTTGTTCTTTCAACACTTTTATGAGGTTGTTTAGTAATCTTTGCTTGACTGCAACTTTCACATTTTTTAAATTTTTTTGTTAGTTTAGGAATTAATCCAAGACGACTCATGATTCCCACATATCTACTATTGATATGACACAAGCGAGCATGCCAGAAATTAAATGTAGAAAGCATGTAAATAAAACTTGTAGATGCTTTATTAATTTCCACACTCAACTTGAACATTCCAGCACATGCATAACCCGTTCCCATAAACGTTCCTTTTTTAGTTATCACACTGATCAAATTCCATAGTTTTCTTGAAGCCAACCTTATTCGAAAGATTACTTGACATTAGATTTTTCCTCATGGACGAAGTGTAAAGAACATCTTTTAATGTTAACACTTGTCCAGAGGTAAACTCCAAATCAACCTCACCACTCCCCAACACTTTAGTTTTGCTAGTCACCTAGCATAACTATCTTCTCTTCATCAAAGGGAGTATATACTTTAAACCAAGTTTTGTCATAGCAGACGTGCCTATTAGAACCAGAGTCTGCCCACCACCCTTCCACATAATGAACCATGCAAATGTCTGTAATCATTGCCACATATGGCCCCTCGGTAACATTAGCCTGGGGTACAGGACCAAGTTTCCGAAATTTGCAAGTTCGAGCAAGATGCCCACTTTTGCCACATACACTATTTTGCTGATTTTGTAAAGGGGGTCCTTGGTTCAAGTTTTTCTTAAATCCTTTGTTATAAGATTTTCCCTGTTTTTTTAAAAGTCCTTTTGTATGGCTTCATATAAGCATTCTTAGGAAACTGACCATTGGGTAAGTTATGGTTATTAGCAGAAACATGATTTACCTTTGTGGAATGTTCAATCTTATATATTATTGCATGATGACTTTTCGTGAGGATAAATGTGGATGTGACAAGTGGCACCTATATTTTTTATTTCTTTGTTTAAAATTTTTAGGAAAACTCTAATTAGTTTCATAGTTCTATTAATGTTAATAGTAAGTAGGTTAATGATTTACTTTTCATTGTTATATATGGTAGATTTAGTGATTTTCCCCAAATTTTCATATATTAAATAGATTCAACGATTTGCTTTTCCATTTTCCTTAAATTATGCCTCTAACTAGGAAATGACTAAGAGAAAATAAAGGCCGAATGTTTACTATTTCTTTTTCTTTTCTTTTCTTTTTTCGTTTTGGTGCTTCAGAAATGAATGCCTAATTAGTATTTCCAATTTTAAATTTCATGCAATTTTTTGGTCAAAATGTACTTCGTTTTTTTTTTTGAACGGCAAAGAAAGAATTTTATTAATCTTTGGAAACACATTACAAAGATTAAAAGGACCGAGGCGAAAAGAAAGCCACCACGAACCCAAAGGGAAATAACAACTGGTTAACCAGAAGCCAACCAAAAACCAAACATAAAACAAATTAACAACCCCTATGCCAAAAAGAAACAACCCCTATGCCTTTTACAACCCACAACACCTAAAAATCTCACTTGCATACATATGTCTGCAGCCTCCAATTTATTCTCCATGCTCCTTGAAAAAAGCTCCAGTAACTCCAACACCTAGCGCCGCAACAATCGACCGCCGCAAACCTCGAACTTCACCTCCTCCACCTCCATGAGTTGCCGCTGATACTGATGAATGAATCCTCCATAGAAAAAGTCCCTCCACCAAGAACTAAGCTTGCTATGTAGACTTCACCTCCTTACCTGTAGACCATACCCGCCGCTGTCCAAATTTTGGACCCCCTGCCATTGAATAAATGGATCAAAGCTGACATTGGGCTCTTTCCTTGTCAAGAGCAATCATGTCTGCAATTTTACTAACTACCTCTTCTTCATCACCTTGATAGCCAAGTCCCATCATCTTGTTAACTTCCCATATAGTTTGAGCTTCATCTAGTAGGAAAAATAGTTTTTGTCCACAATCCATATATAGTAGTTGCTCGGAGATGGTATTGTTCGGAGTGGCAATGGAGCTACACAGATCACCATATATTTAATTGGCAACTGGGTTATCTTAAAGAAAATTATCGAACTTACGTAAAGCAACAAAAATGAAGTAACAAAAACATTAAACTATCAGGGTATAAGTTTAACCTTCATACGGAGCAAGAAATGTGAGCTAGCTACATATTTCCTTGTTCCCAACGTACAGAGAGTTGGTATGATAATAAAATTCTGTATTAAAACTTTTAGCATGTATGGAAGAGAATATGAAAAAATCCTTCCTTGTTGATTTTGTAAACAAATCATTCCGTAACAATAGAAGTAAACTCAATTAGATTTTATATTGCTCCATTGATTCCATAGAAATCAGACATTTAAAATATTTGTTTTCTTTGTTATGCTGGACTGCTGGTATGCAAGACCGGAATGGAAATATACTAAAACTTTCCTTCACATGGTTGTATTGGTATTAGAAAATGTAACAATTCCATGGAAAACCTTTCCGTTTAGAAAATAATACCATTACAAATTTTTCTTAGATTTCATAAAATAAAATTGAAGGTATAAAGAATAGGGGATACTTGTCGCATCCACGTTCCTCCTCATGAAAAGTCATCCTGTAATAATATAATAGATATAAAATATAAAAGAGTGTTATACAAATGGGCCCCTAATTTTGCTTAAATTTCGGAGGCCTGAAGCGACCCCACCTCCGGCTTTAGCTCAGGGCGCTGGTCCTGTTGCTAGATCAATCAAAGTGTGATAAGACATTACTAAAGGACTTAAAAAAAAGAAAAAAGAAAAAAGAAAACCCTTAGAAAGCAAAGATCGAAATAAGCGAAGTGAACCAAACGAGCTTAGGGGCTGAGTTGGTTGGGCAACCAGTATTACAAAACGAAAGGGTCTGCAACATATAATAAAAAATAAATCAGCAAAACAAGTATTTTGAGTGATGAAATTTCAACTAGTATTCTAGAGCATTGTTATATAGTACGTAGCAGTCTTATGGCATTCTATTTGTCACCATAAACTGTTAAACACTAGGGATATAATGACTTATATAATGCGTGCTAATTTGGACGGCAACAATAAGAATTTTTATCATGATATCCATTTATTTTCGTAGCCGGTAGCATATTTTTTAATTACCTTTGAAAGTCATGATAATGTATAAAACAATATATGAAAAAAATGAAGCTTGCATCTTATGTGACTTGGTCCGCACTATTCTATAGCTTGCATATGCTTTCTTATGCTGTTTGCACTAGGGATATTACCTGCTTGGCTTTCAAAAGCTGTCACAGATCATTTGCTACTTATTTACTGATCAAGAGGTTTTTTTTTTTTTATTATTATTATTTATTATTATTTATTATTATACTTAATATTAAGTCCTCACTAAGATGTGAATGAGCGTTTAGCTTGTTTGTTTTTATATTAGGGAGGAGTTTTTTCTTTGCTTTTATATCATATGATTTTTTGAATACTGGTGAAGCAATGATTCTATATTAACAAGTTTGATGATGTTCATATTGTAGCCCATATGTCCTAGGGCCCCCTCGGATCCTATATAATGGTACCAATACAACTTTAGTTTGATCAAATACCACGTATGTAATTGTTCTGTCTACTGGAGGGCTCCCTCGGATCCTAGATATTAGTATAGTCTTCATCAAGATTTGGTTTGACAAAAGCACTAATGACATTTTCAATATTGTTCGATCTGGGTTGTAACAAGAAAAAAGAGACTCCGTACATTGTACTTTAGAAGTTCAATTTCTAAAGTAGAATGTTTTCTCAGTTACCTCCACCTTGTGTGTTATGAGCATCTTTCCATATATATCCGTTTATTTATGATGTCTTCTTTATTTTTAAGAATTTTTATTATGATATCCATTTATTTTCGTAGCCGTGGTAGCATATTTTTTTAATTTTCAAAGTCATGATCGATCATAGTGTACAAAACAATATATGAGAAAATGAAGCTGTATGCATCTTATGTGACTTGGTCCGTACTATTCTATAGCTTGCATATTCTATGTTATACTATTTGCACAAGGGATCGATGTTAGTATATTACATGATTGGCTTTCGAAAGCTATTACAGATCATTTGCTACTTATTTATAGATCAAAAGCATTCAAGTATTTTTTATTTTTTTTTTATATTCCCTCCGTCCAGATTTGTTAGTCCATTTTTGAAACCTGTGTCATTTTTTATTGCCTATATCTTTCAATGTGTATCTCAAAAAATATGTAATATGTATCTTGTTTGATAGATCTCAATTAGTTCTACAATACAAAGTTTGCAAAATCATGAAAACCATAATAAATCGAGAGATATAAGTAATAAAAAATGACACAGATTTCAAAAAGGGACTAACAAATCTGGACGGAGTTAACATTAGGTCCTCACTAAGATGTGATGTTAAATGAGGGTTTAGCTTGTTTGTCTTTCGGGAAGAGTTTTTTCTTTGCCTTTTTATCATATGGTTTTTTAATACCGTGTGAAGCAATGAATCTATGTCTGCAAGTTTGGTGATGTTGATATTGTAGTCTATATAATGTAGGGCCCTCTCTGATCCTAGATATTAGATGCAACTTTAGTTTGATCAAATACCATGCATGTCATTGTTCTGTCTACTGTAGGGCTCCCTCGGACCCTAGATAGAAGTATACTCTTCATCAAGATTTGGTTTGACAAAAGCACTTATGACATTTTCAATATTGTTTTGGGTTTGTAACAAGAAAATTAAAGATACTCCATACATTGTAGAACTTTATAAGTTCAATTTCTAAAGTAGAATGTTTTCTTAGTTACCTCCACCTCGTGTGTCGTGAGCATCTTTCCATATATATCCATTTATTTATGAGATCTTCTTTATTTTTTAGAATTTTTATCATGATGTCCATTTATTTTCGTAGCTTTGCCAGCTGATAGGCGCGTGGAAAGCTTGCTTTTGAGCGCCTAAGTAGGGTGGTTTAGTATGTTAGACGTGCGATTTAAGCTTTATTTTCCAGTTGATATATGCACGTGGTGTTTTTGTGTGTTGAGCTTAATTTGCAGGTAATGTAGGGATGTGGGCGCGAATTTTGTGACATTGGGAGTACATGCACGTAGACCGAGAGTGAGAATCAAATGTTTTTGCATGGAAGTGATCGTAACCTGTCGGGAGCGCTACCCCATTTCTCTGGAGCGCTCAAGTTTGGCACAAAAGGGCTAAAAAATGAACAGAAGGATTAGGAGCGCTACACCAAAAGTGGTGTAGCGCTACCGCGTGGTCAAAGGGTCAACAGCCGAAGTCGTACGGACCAGCCAAGATAGCGAAGCGGTAGCGCTACAGGTAAAGCTAGGTTTTTTTTTGAAAGCAAAAAATTTTCATTAATCTTGAAAATGTTACAAGACTACAAGGAGCAAGGAAAAGACAAAAGAGTCTAATCCGAGACCCAATCCAAAGATTGGTAAGAAGCCAATCAAAGGAACAATGGAAAAAATGACAAGCCCGGAAACCTACAAAAGAACGAGAAGCCACCAAGAGACTCTTGAACAAGGCAGCCCGCAAACTACAAAACACCACCAACAAGACCGATGGCATTGAAACACCCAGCAAACAGAACCCAAACAACTCCTCAAACCCAAACAGGTAAAGCTAGGTAGCGCTACCGAGGGCCTTTTATGGGTCGTGGAACGGCAGCGTTTAGCCCATCTCGTCGGATTTTCGTCGATTTTTATTAGGATTACGGATTTGAGTATAAATACTTGTTTTTAACTCATATTAGGGTTCCAGACTTTTTACCTAGGGATTATTGTTCTTAGTTTTTCGGCTACAGTTCTTCAGATTTACAGCATTCTACATTCAAGTTCAGTTCAGACTTTCAGATTTCCAGCTTTGGATTGGAGTTTTAGCTTCGTTAATCAAGTTTATTCTTTTTGCGCAATCAATGGTATTGACTTCTGCTTTCATTTTCATTCTACAAGCGTGGTTAGAGTTAGGTTTAATATTGTTGATGCGTTCAATAGAGCCATGAGCGAGTAGTCGTATAGAGTGCGGCTGCGGGCGAAGGCGCTTCGCCACTAGACTAATGGATGTTTACCTCGGGACCGAATTAACTTGATTTTTGAGCAATTTTTGGAAACAGAAACTCTTCTAACAAACAAAACCCAGGCATCGCCGGAATTCGAATGCGCGCGGAATCTGGTGACAGGTGATGCGCATTTGTTAGGGAGTCTTTCTCTTATTCTAAAATCAGTAAAAAATAGGAATTGTGGCCCGAGTAAGCATCGGTTAGGCTAGTCGCGGACGCTGGGTTCCCTCAGCCGTGCTCTCACTTTTAATCTGCGTTAAGTAAATTAGTCTAGTAATTTAGTAATCAATCTCATCAATCAAGGGGTGGTTACCTAAGAGCCAGGTTAAAAACTACAATTTCACACTTTTGAGTCAAACACTGTTAGTCGTCTCTGTGGTTCGACTCCGGTACTTCCGGATATTGTGCTGCACTGGTCGAGAGTCCTACGCTTGGGACGTGTCTTTATTTTTAGTCACCTGGTCGGTCAAGCACCAGCATATCTTTTTAACTTTCAAAGTCATGATCATATGCTTGCATCATATCTGACTTGGACCTTGGTCCGCACTTTCTATAGCTAGCTTGAAAGATCTCATGAACTTTTACAAATCATTTACTATTTATTTAAAGAATAAAAAGTAGTCGTGGACTTGATTATCTGTATCATTGTTGAGCGTTTAAAAGTATATTTCTATTTTTTTTTAATTTTTAAATGCTTTTTAAAAGTTCATGAGATCTTTGAATGGTGAAAAAAAAAAAACAATTTTCAAGGTTCGTATTATCACGAGAAATCAATTTGTCCGTATTGGGACGAGTTTTATACCTGTGTTGTTAATGAGTTTTTGAAATGCGTGGATTGACTTTTTCATCCGAAAAGGGACAGCTTGATCATGGCTGCCTAAATATCTCCTCCAAAATTGCTAAGGGGAAAAAAAGGGTGCCCATAGGCTTTTTGTTTGAATAGAAATGCTTCCACAAGTTTTGGAAATGTTGTTCTGGGCCATAGGGCTAACGGAGGACGAAAGATGTCTATACGGACATTTTAGTGCGACGGTGTGTCGCTTGACTTAAAAGTAAGGATTTGAGAAAAAATTTGAAAAATGCAAACAAGGCCCACAAAAGGCTGCCTACGTATCTCCGTGACAATGGAGAATTAGGTCGGACATAGTGCGGACTATATATGGTTGGTGGTTAAGGTGTCTCTCGTTTAACGAGGTCTATAAAGATGGCTAGAGAGAAATGAAACAATTTTTAGAGGCAAGGTGTTTGATGAAGCAGATGTTGACTTATTCAAATTAACTAGAGTTGCCTTTTGGGTTAAGGCTAACTTTGATCTTAATCAAACTGAATATTCAAGTGGGAAACATTTAAAAAGATGACGTGATGTCATTAGAAGATTGAGTTTGATGAAGCTGGGGGTTGATTAGGCATGATTTAATTTGTTGGCTTGTCTTATGTTGAAGTTCTTGGTTTGAGCATGGGGCAAATCCGGAAATTTTTGTAGTGATTTCATTTTGTATCCTTGTGATGAATGAACTTTTTGCCAATCAAAAGAAGTTGATTTAGCGGATTATTGGCCGATCAAAAAAAGTTGATTTAGCCGATCAAAAAAAGGAGTCGAGTTCCAAACTATTCTATCTTCTCTAGATACATTTGGCTTGAGATCCAAGGCAATATTGGCAGTGATTTCCCTGATTATTGCACATCTGCTCCTGGGCTCCATCGTGGATTATTCATCAGACTTAAAGATTTTTCTCAATAAAAATAATTGAATAAACTGCTGCCCCAACTTCCTGAGACTAAATGATTTTTCTCAAGGTCGACCAAGATGCATCATCAACTTCATGAACCAAATAAGAACGATCCACTTGAAGCACAAAGATTTTGCTCAATAAAAATAATTAAGATCTATCAAACAAAATTTTGTATCGTATATAAAATAAACTATAAATTGAAACATATATAGTCAATTTTTTAAGAGGTCTGAAATAGTGAAGTGGACAATTGAGACATCGGTCCTATTAATTAGGCAAAAATCATATTTAAGTATCAAATCATATCAATAAGCAAAAAAAAATAATGTACGCAAGCGTCGTTGGGAGAGATAGACTGGAAACATTTGTTAAGCCAGCTAGCTTTGAATGTTTATAGGGCAATTGTAATAATTTTTTTTTTTTCCTGATCGGCAATACCAGAACCCAATGGGGGAAGGTAATTGAAGTACCAAATATTTTCTTTCTATAAAACCCCGGTTGTTTTGCATGAAAATATCAACAACTTGAGAACGCCCTCCAATGGCTACCTACGTATCATGGCTTCTCTTTATCGCCCTTACATCTTCTCTTCTTCTTTGTTGGAGTGGGGCATCTGAGAGTGATCAAAAGGTATACATCTGTACTACATATTAAAAATGGATTTAATATTCTATTTTATGCGTCAATAACCTTTGGTTTTTTGAGGTTGTTTTAGGAATCAAAATCCCATGGGTCTGTATCATTTACCACATTCTTTGTGAAAACTTTTCTTTGTTTTCTCGGCATTTACAAGCATTCTTTTGAGCACATTTCATTTGGGCTAGTTGATTCTTATAGATGTTTAGACTGCATTAATCATCTTGCCAATGTGAGTCCGATGAGTTTGATGCCAACACAAGATTCCCATTACTTTACAGGAAATTTTTTTCTATAATTATGTCTTATAATGTTTTTGGCTTTGAGATAGTAGAAAGTAGGTGTACGTGAAGTAACATAATGACTGGTTGAACATTAACTTCAGCCAACTTTGCACGCATAAGCAAGTGTAAACTAGAGACGACGTTAAGATTTTGTCTCGATAGTGGCGAACTTACATACTAAGAGAAACAAAAAGATGGATATGATAAGAAAATTTGTCCACTTCAGATAAATCAACATAGCATACTAAGAACTAAAAACAAAAAAAACCATGTTTGTCAAGCATGGATGATGATGGATCACAATCTGGCCATCGATGTCACTTGACACGTCTTTTTCCTTTCTTTGATTTGCTGTTAAGTTTTTTCCATTTTGTCTTGATTTAATACCTCAATACAAAAAAAGTTTGTATAAAAGACAAAGTCTGAAGTTTGATTTTTCTAATTTAGACCTTATGCTTCGTAATATTTCACTTAGCCTATTAAATTTGATTTTGGACTTTTTTTTAGTCCTCCTTTATCAAAACAAAAACTAGATGATTAAATGAAAAAAAAAACTAGTAGCCGCGGGCCTCTATAATTTAAGGATGATTTTTTTTTTATTATTTATATTTTACTATGATACTTGCATTTATCAAATTATTGCGGTGGTGTAACCACCACGAGACCCCTGCCCCTTGCGGCGCAGGCTCGGTCGATTGGTGTACAGTTGGCTGGCGTTTAAATATCGAATTGGCATTTTCTCTTTGCATCAATTGCGGCATGCTATTTGTATATCGCTATTATCCATTGCATGGTACTTAAGCTATTTAGAGTCGCCACTTGATTTTAGGAACCAACAAATGGGATAGAGATTCTGTTTAGATTCGGAAGCCAGGGTATGAAAAGAGAAGAGGTTAGGCACCCCTTTCTGCCCAACCACAAAGGTTGGCCTCTACATTACTTGACATGGGACTTTTCAATTATTTAATTTGATTCGCAAGTAGTTGATTAATTAGCCATTAGCAGATATGGGTGATGGATAGGAAATAACTCGCACACGGATAGGGAAAAGGAGGGCATGCAATATAGAATGTATAATACAACAAAAGGGAGATTTTTCCCAGCAAAGTGATTCATCAGCCGGACAATATATCTTTCGCTCGGTAAATTTCATTGGGTTTCATATCCTGGCCGACACAATAATGTGTTGGCTGGTTTTCGTCATTAACACCAGAAACAGGAAATAATGAGCCTAGTGGCTGTGGTACTGGCACCCCACCTTGATATCTCAGTTGCTTGATTATGTAACTAAGCTTGATTTGCGTAGCTTTTATTGATTAAGACTCAAAAAATCGATGAACAATGTAGAACTCTTTCGGGTTTGAAGACTTAGGGTACTCTCTGTGTTTCGCTCGCAAAATTGCTACGGGTATAACTCAAGGGTGTTGTGTGTGGTTGAATGCTAGGGTTTCGATGTTAGAGTTGTGTGTATAACATATCACGTGTATGGAAAGGAAGGTAGTTTGAAAATCTCATCTCAAACCTATAGGGCGAGATCCTCTATTTATAGGAATTGAAGGCATAGTTAGAAAGAAATACAAGGATCGAAATTAATTAAATCCAAAAATAGAGTTAATTCCCTATAAAAATTCTTCCTAACAGTGTTTGGGAACGTGTACGACAAGTTTGATGACATATTTTACCCTCAATGAGTCGAAAAATAAATGATTTTGGTAAAATGCTCACATCTCATTTATTTCAAATCGGAATGAGACATATTATATATCCATAAAAAAAGGTAGTACTAAAAGATGATGGAATCCAACCATAAAAATAAATTATTTATTTATTTATTTATTTTTAAAAGTGAGTCGAAAGCAGACCAATCGAAAGATTATCTGAGCCATTCTGGCTAAAACACATTCTAAGCATCATATAGCACTTCCCTCTCTAATTCTAAGGCGTTCTTTATTCCTTAAAGAGTTTCATATAGTTTATAAAGCTTTTCCTTCCTCATCAAAGTATACGAAATCGTTTCATCGGAATTTGCCCAATGCGCACGGGGCCTTAAAACATGTGCCATGCCAAATTTGGGTATCTACAGATGGCGACCACTGCTACTTGTCGTCCCTTAGTTCCATCCTTAATATAGCCTTTGTTTTCTTTGTTTCGTAGACTAAAATTCTGGATTAATTAGTGCTAATTAATCACTTTCTATGGATGCAGACATACATTGTCTACATGGGTGACCGCCCAAACGGTGATTTTTCTGCATCATCCCATCACACTAGCATGTTGGAACAAGTAATGGGCAGGTAAATATTAGACTCTACTATTTCTTTTCTGCCGGTTTATACATGAAAAACACTGTTAGAGATTAGTAGCTTATTATTATGGGTAAATTTCAGTTACCTCCCCTGAGGTTTCTGACAAATATAGAGACCTCTCCTACACTTTTTGAAATTCATTGTCCTCCCTTATTTTTTAAACTAATTGCCAGATTCCCCCATGCCATTACTTTAAGGCTAATAGTGTTAACTTTTTATGTGAAATGACTGTAATACCCTTAGTATATATTGTACACTCTAAAAAATGTTTTTTTTTTAAAAAAACGAGTTAAAAAAGTTATTGAAAAAATTAAACCGTTTTTTCGTTTTAAAAAAAATAGCTTTTACACAAAAGTATCGAAGAGAATTTTTTTCGAAAAAACTAGTTTTTGAATTTTTTTGTTGGAAATAGTTTTTTCTGAAGATATATTTTTAAAATAACGGTTTTCCTAAAACTAGTTTTTTTTATCCAAACAATGTTTTTAAGACTTTCATGTTTCAAAAAACTGTTTAATTTTTTTTTTCAAAATTAGCTCTGTTTCCTTAGAAAAACTATTTTCAATTTTTTTTTTCAAAATTAGTTTTGTTTCCTTAGAAAAACTATTTTCAGCAAAATAAAAAAAAAATTGAAAAAGTAGTTTTTTCGTAAAGGAAGACTTGATTAGACATCATGTATCAATAATATCATTATGATTCCATCCCACCGAGTTTGAATACTTAATCCTGTCTTTTAAATAATATCCAAAAGGCCCTTTATCGATAATTAGAATACTTATGTTTATTATGTAAAATCACCGAAGCGGTAAATCAATAAACCATATTCACTGTGTAAATAACCCTCTTTTAAAAGACATGTGAATATGGTTGATTAATTTGCCATTTTTTTCACCAAAGTGGTAAAACAATAAACCATATTCACTTTTATTTAACTTGATCCCTTTATGAATTTGGCCAGCGCAGTGCTCCCTATAGGCAAAGAATTTTAGGATTAAGACATAAACAAATTTATGATGGAGTTTCCATCCTTTAGGATGAAAACATAAATAATTTAGGCTTGACCGACCGGGTGACTAAAAATAAAGACGCGTCCCAAGCGTAGGACTCTCGACCGGTGTAACACAATATCCGGAAGTACCGGAGTCGAACCACAGAGACGACAAACGGTGTTTGACTCAAAAGTGTGGAATTATAGTTTAACCCGGCTCTTAGGTAGCCACCCCTTGTTCAAAGATTAATTAACTAAGCTACCAAACTAGTTTACTGAATGCAGATTAAAAATGAGAGTACAGCTGAGGGAACTCAGCGTCCGCGACTAGCCTAACCAATGTTTACTCGGGCCACAATTACTCTTTTTACTGATTTTAGAATAAGAAAAAGGATCCCTAACAAATGCGCACCACCTGTCACCAGATTCCGTGTGCATTCGAATTCCGGCGATGCCTGGGTTTTGTTTGTTAGAAGAGTTTTCGTTTCCTAAAATTGCTCAAAAATCAAGTTAATTCGGTCCCGAGGTAAAACATCGATTAGTCTAGCTGCGAAGCGCCTTCGCCCCGCAGCCGCACTCTATGCGACTACTCGCTCATGGCTTTAATTATTGCAGAAATTATATTAACCCTAGATCTAAACATGCTCTGAGAATTGAAATAGAAACAGAAAACAATACCGCAGATTGCAAGAAGAAAGCGAACTTGATTATCAACATTATAACGCCAATCCAAAAGCTGGAAGTCTGAAATTTGAAGTAAACTTGAATGCTAAATGTTGAACGCTGAAAGCTATAGCCGAAACTTTGAACAATAAAAAAACCTAAGTTAAAAGTCTGGAACCCTAATTCGAGTGAAAAGAGAAGTATTTATACTAATCCCTAATTTCTAATCAAAATCCGAGACAAAATAGGATTATCATCTGCGGGAGACCAAAACGCTGCCGTTCACTGGCCAATTAAACCTCTCGGTAGCGCTACCATGAAAATGGTGTAGCGCTACCGCGCCCCTTAACTCCCACTTTGACCGGCTGACTGCATTGACCGTTGACTCTTCGTAAGCCTTAGGTAGCGCTACACCACTTTAGGTGTAGCGCTCAAGAACCTTCTGTTCATATTTTAGACTTTGCTGTGCCACTTTTGAGCGCTCCATAAAATTGGGGTAGCGCTCCCGATGAGTTACGATCACTTCCACGAGAAATCCACTTCAACACTTAGCCTTCTCAGCCTTGCTCCACAACTCTGATTAGCGCCAAAACACCTCAAATTCCTGTAAATTAAACACAAACACCAAATCCAACCACGTGCACGCATTAACCGGAAAATGAAGATTAAATGTACGACAAAAGCGCTAACTCTACCCTACTTAGGCGCTTAAATACATGGATTTCACGCGCCTATCAGGATGCAATTTAGGATGAAAATATTCTTCATGTTTTCATCCCAAAAATCTTTACCATATAGGCAAAGAATTTTAGGATGATAACATAAACAATTTATGATGGAATTTAGGATGGAAACATTCTTTATGTTTTCATCCCAAAAATCTTTTCCCTATAGGAAAAGAAATTTAGGATGAAAACATAAAAATTTGGGAAAATTATTGAAATGGTCCCCGTAGTTTCACCCGAGTCTCGATTTAGTCCCTCTAGTTTCAATTGCACTCCAACGAACTCTGTAGTTTCAATTTTGGTCGAATTGAGTCCCCAACGTTAACTTCCGTTAGCAGATTAGGCGGAAAACTCAATTTGGGGGTTTTATTAGGGGCAAAACTGACTTTTTGACCCTCCTTCTTCTTCCCCAATTTGAAACCCTAACTCTAACCCTATATCAAATCCAATCTCTCTCTCTCTCTCTCTCTCTCTCTCTCTCATCTCTCTCTCTCTCTCTCTCTCTCTCTCTCTCTCTCTCTCTCTCTCCGTGTACTCATATCCCTCATTGCCGCAGACATGGCTAGGGGTTGGTTAAGTCCAGAAACTTCTCAGAGAGCACAGAAATTTACGACAACATCAGTAGCCCAACTCCAAATTTTATCAATAGTAATCAGATTTCAGATAGTACAGTGCCAAAACGTGAAGCACTCTTGCCTTTTCGGGTTCCAGTAATGAAGATCAAAACCGAGTGGGAAGAAGAGATATGGGTTTCCTCGATTTTGTACGAACCCCCTGAAGATTCTGGTTGAAAACCCTGAGAAATTCGAGTCTTGTTGAGGGATTGGAGAGGAGTTTGAAAGTGTGTGGTCGGGTTAGGGATTTTGGAGGAGGGCATGGTGGGTTTCGTCAGGAACCGAGAGAGAGAGAGAGAGAGAGAGAGAGAGGGGATTCATACAAGGGGTTTCTCGGTTTGTGGAGGAAGAAGGTGGATTTTGGTGGAGATAGAGAGAAGAGCGGTGGAGTCGGGTTATGGTGGAGAGAGAGAGAGAGAGAGAGAGAGAGAGAGAGAGGGTTATAGAGGTTTTGGTGGTGGGCTATGGTGGAGAGAGGGAGGAGTAGCCGATTCATTTAGGGTTAGGGTTAGAGTTTCAAATTGGGGAAGAAGAAGGAGGGTCAAAAAGTCAGTTTTGCCCCTCAAAAAACCTCCAAATTGGGTTTTCCGTCTAATCTGCTAACGGAAGTTAACGTTGGGGACTCAATTCGACCAAAATTGAAACTACATGGTTCATTGGAGTGCAATTGAAACTAGAGGGACTAAATCGAGACTCGGGTGAAACTACGGGGACCATTTCAATAATTTTCCCTAAAAAATTTAGGATGAAAACATAAACAAAGTAGGACGGAATTTAAGATGGAACCATTCTTTATGTTTTCATACCAAAGTAGGCAAAGATTTTTAGGATGAAAACATAAACAATTTAGGATGGAAACAATCTTTATGTTTTCATCCCAAAAATCATTACCTTATAGGCAAAGAATTTTAGGATGAAAACGTAAACAATTTAGGATGGAAACATTCTTTATGTTTTCATCCCAAAAATCTTTACCGTAAAGATTTTTTTGGGATGAAAACATAAACAATTCAGGATGGAATTTAGGATGGAAATATTTTTTATGTTTTCATCTAAAAAATCTTAGGATGAAAACATAAACAATTTATGATGGAGTTTTCGTCCTTTAGGATGAAAACATAAACAATTTAAGATGCAATTTACGATGAAAATATTCTTTATATTTTCATCCCAAAAATCTTTACCCTATAGGCAAAGAATTTTAGGATATAAACAATTTATGATGGAATTTAGGATGGAAACATTCTTTATGTTTTCATCCGAAAAATCTTTTCCCTATAGGCAAAGAATTTTGGGATGAAAACATAAATAATTTCGGATGAAAACATAAAGAAAAATCATGGTTAAAATTGTTTAGGGAGCCGCATGCGCAGACCAAATTCATAAAGGGAAGTTAATTAGTTATGGAGTAGTGAATATGGTTAATTTATTGTTTTGGCACTTTGGTGAGAAAATGGTAAATTAATCAATCATGTTCACATGTCCTTTACAAGATGGCTATTTACACGGTGAATATGGTTTATTATTTTTTTCACTTCGGTGATTTCACATAATAAACATGATAATCATGGTTAAAACTTCTAAGGGAGCCGCATGCGTCGGCCAAATTCATAAGGGCATAATGGTCTAATCATCTATTTTCAGGATGAAATCAAACTCTGTAGGATGGAATCATAATAATATTATTGATATAGGATGTCTAATTAAAATTCTCTTTCGAAAAAAGTTCTTTCTGATAGTTTTTGTGTAAAAGTTGTGTTTTAAAAATAAAAAATGGTTTAATTTTTTTTAATGTTTTTTTATCTCTATTTAAAATCAACATTTTTTTTTAGGATGAAAAAAAAAGAAGAAAAAAAAAAAAAATATATATATATATATATATATATATATATATATATATATAGAGTCCGGATCTAATCCGGGACTCTACCATCCGGGACTCCCGGACTAGATCGGGACTCTATATATATATATATATATATATATATATATCGCCGGAGATCCTGTCAAGGATCCCGGAAGTCCCGGATTGAAGCGTTTTGAAGCCCTTCCCGGTATTTTTTGCATGATCCGAGCCGTCCAATGTGTTCAAAAGGTGTTTTCCAAGGTCCACGCGGGAAATCTTCAAAAAAGAATACCGGGAAGGGCTTGATCCACGCAATTTTTCACAAAAACTGCATATTTACAAAATTGCGTGGATCAAGCCCTTCCCGGTATTTTTTTTTGAAGATTTCTCGCGTTGGCCTTGGAAAACACCTTTTGAACACATTGGACGGTTCGGATCATGAAAATTTGATCCGGAACTATGAGTTCTGGACCGAAGGGTCCCGGACTAGAGAGTTCCTCATATATATATATACACGAATTATCCTATCAAGGATCCCGGATTTCCCGGATTGAAGCGTTTGAAGCCCTTCCCGATATTTTTTTGATGATCCGAGCCGTCCAATGTGTTCAAAAGGTGTTTTCCAAGGCCCACGCGGGAAATCTTCGAAAAAAAAATACCGGGAAGGGCTTGATCCAAGCAGTTTTTCGCAAAACTGTAAATATGCAATTTTTGCGAAAAACTGCTTGGATCAAGCTCTTCCCGTATTTTTTTTCGAAGATTTCCCGCGTGGGGCCTTGGAAAACACCTTTTGAACACATTGGACGGCTCGGATCGTCAAAAAAATATCGGGAAGGGCTTCAAAACGCTTCAATCCGGGATTTCCCGGATCCTTGACTGGATCGTCCGTGATATATATATATATATATATATACTAAGCATACTAAAGTCATTTCAAGCAAATGACTAAGCATATTAAATTAATCCCATCTCCTTGTTAGCAATGGCGGGGGAATATGACAATTAGTTTGAAAAGTAAGGTTGGGTAGTGTAATTTCAGAAAGTGTAAGGGAGGTCTCTGTATTTGTCAAAAACCTCAAGGGAGGTAAGTGAAATTTACCCTATTATTATACACTGGAGTATTTCATAAGCTAATATTGGACATTCAACTCACAGCAGCAAGGCATCAAAATCCTTACTCCACAGCTACAAGAGGAGCTTCAACGGTTTGTAGCAAGGCTGACAGAAGAAGAGATGAAGAAAATAGCAAGTTAGTTAACAATTGTCTACACATGATGTACTCCGCCGCCCCAATTTGTTTGTCAATTTTTCGAATATTCGTATCAATTTTCACTTGTTTATATCTTTC
The DNA here is from genome assembly GCA_963854785.1 of Vaccinium vitis-idaea. Taxonomy (NCBI): domain Eukaryota; kingdom Viridiplantae; phylum Streptophyta; class Magnoliopsida; order Ericales; family Ericaceae; genus Vaccinium; species Vaccinium vitis-idaea. Next base: position 23,847,443 of record OY978220.1, read on the forward strand.
AATATGAATTTCCAAAAATATAAAATACGAATTTTGTTTCATAGTCCTCGATAAGTTTTTTCAAAATCATGAAAAACATTATAAATTGAAATTTTGTAAAATTAAACAAATAGTAGGAACATCGAAAATGGATAAACATACTAGGGTGGACGTATATAAACTTTGGATACTGACGTGTTGTGGAAAATTCAGGCATGAGGGATGTAGTCTCTGTGTTCCCAAATGGAAAGAAGCAGCTTCTAACAACAAGGTCATGGGATTTCATGGGATTTTCTCATAAGGTCAAGAGAGCGCCAATAGTTGAAAACAACATTATAATAGGGATGCTTGACACCGGAATTTGGCCTGAATCTGAGAGCTTCAACGACAATGGTTTTGGTCTGCCTCCAAGCAAATGGAAGGGGACTTGTCAATCCTCATCCAATTTCACTTGCAACAAGTAATTATACTTTAACTTATATACAATACAATACAATACAAACTTGCTACATTTGTTTCCCATTCTATGTTGGGAAAGGAAAGATATATATTTTTCGTTATGAATTAAAAATGTGAAATGAGAGCAAACTTAATTCAATTTAATTAAAAATTACAAAAATATAAGCCACTCCTTTACAAAATTACTAACCAAGTAACCATGCTAACAAAAGTTTGAAAACTCTGCAGTAAAATTATAGGAGCTCGTTATTATCGGGCCGATGGTTTGTTCAATCCAGGAGATATTCCTTCGCCGAGAGATTCAGAAGGCCACGGCACCCACACTGCTTCTACGGTTGTAGGTCGAGTAGTCAAGAATGCCAGCTTGTTCGGCCTTGGAGCAGGAACAGCACGGGGAGGGGTTCCATCAGCACGGGTCGCCGTCTACAAGATTTGCTGGTCTGATGGTTGTCAGGAAGCTGATATCCTTGCTGCATTTGATGATGCCATTGCTGATGGGGTTGACATAATCTCTCTTTCTGTTGGCGGGTTTGCTGAAGACTACTTTATGGATTCAATTGCCATTGGAGCTTTCCATTCTATGAAGAACGGCATACTCACATCAAACTCCGCGGGTAATTCAGGCCCCTTTGCCGGAAGTGTCACAAATGTCTCACCTTGGTCTCTTACAGTTGCAGCTAGCACCATAGACAGAAAGTTTGTCACCAAGGTGAAGCTGGGCAACAATGAGGCTTATGAGGTGAGCTCTATATATCCAGGACTTATAAATTAGTAACTTGTGGAGAACTTATAAATGTTACCAAGTCCTTTGCGGATAACTTATAAAATGTTACTAATATTTTTGTGATTTATGTGAGGAGAATGATTTGTCTTCGCGATGTAGACAAGTAGCATAAATATCGAAAATTCCATTTAGATGATAGTGGAAGCTTAGACTTTAATACATGTCTTCTAAAACTTCACATAGCAAAAGAAAATGGGATGGAGTGAGTATTTCTTTTGGTTTACATTCTGTGAACATGAATGAGCTAGGCTAAAATCTATTGGGATAAAATTTTACATATAATAATTTTGTTTTTGAGAACTCGATATGGGCTACAGTCCACCGTAGCCCGGCTTTAGATCCGCCCTTGCATGTCCTCTTCTTGTATGCAAAGTTATCGAAATACACCATTGTTTTTTGTGTAACTAGAACATGTTGGACCATGCCTGTTACATTTTCTGATTATCTTTGTGCATTATTCATGTCGGTAATCTCGTTCAACGCGTGCAGGGTGTGAGCGTAAACACCTTCACCCTCAACCAAAGCATGTACCCCTTAGTTTGGGGCGGCAATGTGCCGAACACTAAAGAAGGTTATGATGGATCCCTGTCTAGGTAAACATGACTTGTATAATGAAATTTCCTTTTCTTTTTTTTTCTTTTTTTTTTTCATCTAATGGACCTTTATTTTTATGAATATAGGTACTGCTTCAAAAACTCATTGGACCCGACTTCAGTGAAGGATAAAATCGTTTTGTGTGATGAATTGAGCGCCGCAGTAGGACCATTAGATGCAGGTGCAATTGGTACCATAATGCAAGACAGCAGACTCGTGGATGTCGCATTTTCTTTTCCCTTATCTGCATCTTACTTCGGATTAATTGATGGCGCTGCAGTTTCTCTCTACATCAACGAAACTAGGTATATATATATGGATTCTCGATTGCTGATATATAGAGTGAGAGTTTACATCCCATCCATGCCATAGAAATAATACACCTAATGACAAAGCACCCACACAAAACAACAGTACCATAAATTATACTCATATAATATAGGCATTTGGCCATTTTTTGGCATTAGTGAGAGAGATGAATCCACTACGTACTATTCAATATTTTCAAGGCATTTTTCAATGAAGGCAATTTAAATCTTTAACAAAAGCTGCTGTAATTTATTTGTAGTAAACCAACGGCGATCATAGAGAAGAGTATTGCGAAGAAAGACAAATTGGCGCCGTTTGTTGTTTCTTTTTCATCAAGGGGACCAAACCCAATAACAACGGACATCCTCAAGGTAATATAGTTATTAATAAAAACTACTTCTAATTAATTTTTTCGTCAACATATATACATTCACTTTCTCCATCCTTAGGATTTTTTTTTTTCTTTTCAGCCAGATCTAACCGCGCCAGGAGTGGACATTATTGCAGCATGGTCAGAAGCTACGACGGTAACGGGAATACCAGGAGATGAAAGAGTTGTTCCTTACAATATCATTTCTGGCACATCTATGTCTTGCCCACACGCTTCTGGGGCGGCCGCCTACGTGAAGTCGTTTCACCCAACTTGGTCTCCAGCAGCTATTAAGTCAGCTCTCATGACCACTGGTAAGTATAAAATATAAACCATTTAAAATCAACTACAATAAGATTGTAGTTCTACTATTATAACACTGTGACTTCGTTCAATGATGCAAATATGTTTGGTAATTTGAGTTACACCTTTATACTTTGACCAATTTTAACTTGCACCCTCTTTACTTCATTTGTGGATACTTAATTACACCCCTTATACTTCCGAGTAAGTAATTAAAAATGTTAACTTTGCATCATTAAAAATGTTAACTTTTCAAATTAATTAGAGGGATGTAAGTTAAAATCGGTCAACTTACAGGAGGTATAAGTCAAAATTACCCTATGATTCTCGATATATTTAATTTTCTTGACGACCTTCAAAGTAACCAATTAAAATACAAATGTCATATCCTTTCATACTAAAATTGATAATTCAATGCTCTTGACCTTCAAGTAACCAATTACAATACACAGTACTATGGTCATGAGCTCATCAATTGAGTTTGGCAAACATTTTACTCCTCTCAAAGAGAAACCCCTAGATCACCCGTTTTTTGTGCCTTTGTTCTTTTCAGCTTTTCCAATGAGCGCAAGGAAAAACCCCGAAGCCGAATTTGCCTACGGTTCGGGCCACATAAACCCAGTAAAAGCCGCAAATCCAGGCTTAGTCTACGACGCCGGAGAAACCGATTACGTCCAATTCCTCTGCGGCCAAGGGTACAACAACCAGTCACTCCAACTGGTAACTGGATCCAACACCACCACTTGCTCCGCATCCAACAACGGCACCGTTTGGGACCTCAACTACCCTTCTTTCGCCCTATCTGGCCTGGGCAACACGTCCGTGACCCGAGTGTTCCACCGGACGGTCACGAATGTGGGGTCGCCCGTTTCCACTTACAAGGCGACCGTGGTTCCTCCACCTGGGTTGACGGTTAACATTGAACCAAGTAAGATGTCGTTTAACGTGGTGGGACAGACACAGAAGTTTGTTCTGAATGTGAGTGGGGTGATAAATGGGAATGTGCTGTCGGGTCATTTGGTTTGGGATGATGGGGTGTATCAAGTGAGGAGCCCAATTATGGCGTATGCTTCGTCTTGAGGAGTTGTGATTTTGGTCCCAAAATAATTCATTTTCCATCACACAGTCGGTGGACCTGTACAATTTGTCTTGCACTCTCCATATTGATGTGATGGAAAACTAGGCCGGGCCATCATCATGTGATGTTTTAACTCCGAATGGCACTGAATAAATTTTCTGTCTTTTTTTTTGGGTGTACGTTTTTTGTTGCAGAAATTTTGAAGATACCGTTTCGTCGAAGTTTGTTTTTACAGTGAGTGGGGTGATAAATGAGAATGTGTTGTCGGGTCATTTGGTTTGGGATGATGGGGTGTATCATGTGAGCAGCCCAATTATCGCGTCTACTTCGTCTTGAGGAGTTGTGGCTTTGGTCCCGAAATAATTCATTTTCCATCACACAGTTGGTGGACCCGTACAATTTGTCTTGCGCTGTCCATACTGATGTGAGTGCTCTTTTAAGTGTTTTTTATGTGTACTCGGAACCGTCCCTATATATATATATATATCATAAAACATAGTGGTTTTGCACAAAAATGTCTAGGCATATAAACAAGATATGCATATAAATAATCTAGTGGGTTTAGCCGACCCTGCGGAAAAAAAAAAATTACTATTACTATACTAAAAAAATTTTAAATTCCATATTTGAACCCCCCCATTTTTGGGGTTGAACCCACTAGATTATTTCCCAACAAACCCCACCCCCCTTCCGAAAAGTTACGGCTTACAAAGTTACACAATTTCCCAACAAACCCCACCCCACCTTCCAAAAAGTTTCAGCTTACAAAGGAAGCCAAAGAAAAAAAACGAGAAAAGGGGAAAAAAGAAAACGAGAAAGGCAGAGAAATCAAAGTGCAGTCCCCAGTTCCCAGACGGATCAAGTAGCTTGTATGGTTGAATTCCTTTTATGGATCGAGTAGCTTGTATGGTAAATCAAAGTGCAGCACTGCAGCTCTCTTAATTTTTCAAGGATACACATACATGGTAATGGTATACCATTTTCAGTTTTACTTCGGGCAGTGGGAACAATTTTTTTATTTTATTTATTTATTTCCCGTTTCCGTTGTTTGAATAGCACAAACTTGTAAAAGATAACAGATACAGAACATGACCTGTGCAGGCTGTGCTCTAGGAAGCACCTAAAAGATGTTTTCTGAATTTTGAATACATATATGCATTGTATACTATTATCCAATTGTATGTATTTTCCAAACAATAATCCCTGGACTAGATAAATTTGGAACGTATGCTTTTATTTTATAGATCTATTCACCAATTTATCCAATATATTCTTGAGTTTGTTTGCCTCCTTGGAATCTGTACTTGAACCAATGAATCGTATATAGTATATATAATATATAGCCTATAGGTAGTGTTGTTGTGTTGAGAACTGAGAAGGCCAGAAGGGTACTAAATAATAGATTAATTTGCCTTGCTTGTGGATGGTGGACCACAATATTTATTTGATTCCTACTGTCCTACATTTAGCATTGGATATAAAGTTAGCAATGATACTTGTTAAATATGTTGAGATGTGCGTTGTGTTTATCTAGCATTGTTATTGTGTTGGATTCAGATAATATGGACAAGTTTGTTATAAGAAAGCCGTCAATGAGGCAAGGTTCATCTTCCGCTAGTCCTATTGAGGAAAATTGTACGAAGAAAATGCGCATTGATTTGAGTAACCTTCCCCCGGATCCAGAACTTAGAGAAAAGATCTCAACTTATCATCCCAGTGATCAAGAGGCGATAAGAAGATTTTATTTGCAAAAAGGTCCTTGTCAACCTGTTAGCCACAACTTCCCATCCCGATTGATTGGTGGAGTGTCTCGTCGCTTTGTTCCTTCCTGGTTTGAAAAATATAAAAATTGGTTAGAATATAGCATTGACAAGGATGCTATATTTTGTTTGTACTGCTACCTATTTAGGTCGGATGCCAATTGCCAAAGTGGAAGCGACGCCTTTGTGAAAGATGGATTCTCAGCATGGAATAAGATGGAAAGGCTAAAAAAACATGTTGGAGACCATAACAGTGCACATTACCTTGCTTGGAGAAAGTGTGAAGCTCTAATGAATCAAAAGCAACAAATTGAAAGTGTTTTTCATAAACACTCGGAGAAAGAAAAAAATGAGTATCGGATTCGCTTGGGTGCATCAATCGATTGTGTCAAATTCCTTATGCGCGGGGGGTTGCCTTTTCGGGGTCATGACGAGTCTGAAGATTCAATCAGTAGAGGTAATTTTCTTGAACTTTTGAAGTTTCTCGCTGAACATAATGAAAATATCAATGAGGTTGTGTTGGGAAATACTCCAAAAAATCACAAGATGTGTCATTCGGATATTCAAAAGGATATTGCAAATGCGATTGCAAGTGAGACTACAAATGCTATTATCAAAGATCTTGATCATGATCTCTTCTCAATTTTAGTTGATGAGTCTCGAGATGTATCGGTTAAAGAACAAATGGCACTTGTTATTCGTTATGTAGACAAGAAGGGCAATGTTGTTGAGCGGTTTCTTGGTATTGTGCATGTACTTGATACTACTGCTTTATCACTCAAGAAAGGAGTTGAATTTTTGCTTTCTAAACATGGGTTGAGTTTATCAAGTGTTCGTGGGCAAGGATATGATGGAGCTAGTAACATGAGAGGTGAATTGAATGGGCTTAAAACTTTGATTTTGAGGGAGAATGATTCAGCTTATTATGTTCATTGTTTTGCTCATCAACTACAATTAACTCTTGTAGCTGTTGCTAAAAATCACATTGATGTGGCTGAGATTTTTCGTTTGATAGCTTGTGTGGTCAATGTTGCTGGAGGGTCTTGTAAGAGAGTAGATATTCTTCGAGACACCCAAGCTAATAAAGTTAAGGAAGCATTGGATAATGGTGATCTTCAAAGTGGTCGAGGTTTGAATCAAGAAACGGGTCTTAAAAGAGCTGGTGACACTCGTTGGGGATCTCATCATGGTACTATTTTGAACCTGATTTTAATGTTCTCTTCTGTTATCGATGTTCTTGAGTTTGTTGTTGAGGATGCTGTAGTATCTGAGCAAAGTGCTGAGGCTCGTTCTCTTATGAATGCTATCCGAACTTTTGAGTTTGCATTTGGTTTACACTTGATGAAAAAGGTCTTGGGCAACACAAATAAATTGTCATTGGCATTACAAAAGAAAAATCAAGATATTGTAATTGCCATGGCACTAGTTAAAGCGGCCAAGCAACGATTGCAAATGGTGAGAGATGATGGATGGAATTCTCTACTAGCTAAAATAGCTTTATTTTGTGGCAAACATGATATTCCTATGCCAAACATGGAGGATGTGTATGTTGTTCCTGGCAGACCACGATGCAAAGCCCCACAAGTTACAATTTTACATCACTACCGTGTTGAGCTATTTTGTACAGTCATAGATATACAACTTCAAGAGCTAAACAACCGCTTTACGGAGGTAAATACCGAGTTGCTTATTTGTGTGGCTTGTTTGAGTCCTTGTGACTCATTTGGTTCTTTTGATAAAGAGAGGTTGATTTGTCTAGCTAAGTTATATTCGTCTGATTTTTCTCCTCTACAACTCATGATGCTTGATGATCAACTTGAGAATTACATTGTTGATGTGCGCTTGTGTGATGATTTTAAGGAAGTAATCGGGATTGATGACCTTTCTAAAAAGTTGGTGGAGACAAAGAGAGATGTCATATATCCACTAGTATACTTGCTTGTGAAGTTGGCATTGCTTTTGCCCGTCGCGACTGCAACGGTAGAAAGATCTTTTTCGGCGATGAAATATGTGAAGAGCAGATTATGCAATCGAATGGGAGACCAATGGTTGAATGATCGGTTGGTTGCATACATTGAGAAAGAAGTATTTGACAGTGTTGACCTAGAAATCATTATGCAACGATTCCAAAATATGAGACCGCGTCGTGGGCAATTGTAAAAGCTTGTATAGCTTCTTCTTTTTTTGGTGAAAAATGAAAACAATGAGTATTAATATATACCTTTTGATGATATATATCTTTTTGTTTATTAGGTTGACCTTTAAACATGACTTTTGTTGGAGCAAGATTTTTAATTGCTATTACTGTGATTTTTTTTTTAAATTTATGATTAGTAAAGTATTTGATGTTTATGAATGACCCCCCCCCCCCCCCCCCCCCCCCCTTCGAATTCCTGGAGTCGCCACTGTATGCAGTGTAACCGTTCGATCATACTATCATGCTAAGGTTGTAAATGTCGGATTAGTTCTTCCTAGAGAGACACAAATAATCTCATAATATATCTACCCTCTTTCTCCTCACTTTTTAGGCAGTGTATCATATTCTTTGAATGTTGCCTTTTATTAAAGCGGCTAATAATTATAATTGGAAGTCCGGTAATCGGAGGTCTTACAGACAATGTACACAGTTCATGGTTACTTTTGATTTCCAAGTACGTAAAAAAATTACTATTTTTAAGGGTTTTTTTCTCTTTAAATCTGAAACCATATCTGCTCGTTTTTATTTTATTTATTTGTTTTGTTGGGTTTGGTGGTTGAAAATGGGGAGCAAAAGGTGACGTGGCACAAATAGCATGAGCCATTTCCCCAGCCGACTTTGGTCGAAAAAATGGCCCAGCCATTTTTGGCCGGAGTAAACGTCTCCTTGTTGGGGGGACGTGGAAACTGGCAAGGGAGCCAAAAATGGGTATGGCTCCCCATTGGAGATGCTCTCATGGATGGAAAGGAGGAATCATGGGACACTTTGGCATCTCCTTGGGAAGGCGTGAAAGCATTGGCCATGTGGCAGCTTATCAGCAAGGAAGGATTTGGCGCCAAAAGGCTAAATCTCACGACTTAAGAGCCTATAAAATGAAGAATCAAAGACTTAGAAAGGGTTCCAAAATCACAAAGCCCATCCTAATTATCCAATTATCTTTCTTTCGGCTCCGGCCAATTTTATTTTATTGGCATGTTTATTTAGGTTCCAGCACCAGTGAAGCCCAGGGCTTATTGACCAATTCAATGCAATTACTTTCCAACAAAGTATTTCTATTAGTACTACTTTCCTTAACCTGTTTAGAAAATGCTTATCTCTTTCCCTAGCCTAGCCTAAATCTTTTTACATTTTCATGTAATCCATTCCTCAAATTTTGTTAATCCCTTTAATAGAGTTGAATTTTTATTTTGTTGTTCTCTCATTTTCACAACGGTTGAACACAATCACTCTTTTAGAAGTTAGATTAAGACATGCAGGCCTTAACACAAAGTTGGATTGTCTCAGTCCTGGCATACCCACTTTAAATCACTCACTAAAGTTGTGTTGGTACCAATATCTAGGATCCGAGTGGGCCCTATATATATGGACTACAATATGAACATCACCAAACTTGCTGACATACAATCATTGCTTCACCAGTATTCAAAAGACCATATGATAAAAAAGCAAAGAAAAAACTCTTCCCTAAACACGAACAAGTTAAACGCTCATTCATAGTACATCTTAGTGAGGACTTAATGTTGAGTATAAAAAAGTTACTTGAATGCTTTGATCTGTAAATAAGTAGCAAATGATTTATAATAAATTTTGAAAGCCAAACATGTATCCCTTATGATGAAATATACCATTTGAATTATCAAAGAACGCGCTTGACCACGAGCTCGAGTAGATCTGAAGAGAGAACTTACGCCGTCCTCTTTCCAGCGCGTATGGCGGTTTCTTTGAACAACAATGGCGTTTGCTTCCTTCTGGTGAGTGAGAGACTATGAGTTAAAGTGCGTTTTGGTTTCTACGTGTCGCTGACGAGATTCCGCGCCACTTTCTTGGATAATCGTTCGATTATCACTCTGACCATCCGCGTCCTACCTTTCGGCCTAATCTTCAGTGAGGTGTAAGGGGAGGCCTCCGCGTCCTATCTTGCTCGGTTAATTCCTTGCAAGGTGTAAGGGGAGGTTTTTGGTCTTTTATTTTTCTGCAACGTATGGAGAGGAAGCAAAGAAGAGAAGTTAAAGAAACGTTCTTTGACGAACATGGAAGAAGCAGATCTCGGAATATTGGTGAAAGGGTTAACGCCTCAAATGGCATCTCTAGGAACCAGAATAGCTTATATAACTCTAATCGGAGTGAATCTGTAACTCTTTTTATTGGTAATCTGTCGGAGGATATGGATGCTGAACGGCTATTCCAACTTTTCTCATCTTCGGGTAAGGTTATTGATATCTTTATTCCTAATCGAAGGTCATACTTCCACAATGAGAGATATGGTTTCGTTCGTCTAGTATCTATAGAGGAGGGCTTACAAGTTATCAAACAGATGAATGGCATGCAAATCAGAGGTTTCAAGATTCTGGTAAAATTTGTTGGTTTCTCCTATCCAAAATTTGGGGGTTTTAACAAAAAGAAGAAGAAGACTTATGAGAAAGATTTTAAATTGCAATGGAGGCCCAAGAAAGTTAACCCCCCAATATCTGCAAATGCTCGGCCATTATTTAATCATCCTAATTATGCAAAGAAGATCCTCAAACCAATTAAAGTTGTGGATGTGGGTAATGAATGGCTATGCAGATCTGCTATTGTAAAACTCCCCCCTAATCGGTCTATCGCTCTTGTTGCTGAACATTTGCGTAGTCTTGGTCACGTCAATATTGAAGTCAAGCCCATGGGAAGCAATTTTGTGGTGTTAACTTTCTACTCCATTGAAGATAGAGATTCTATCTTTTCAAGTGGAAAATTTTCATGGATTAAAGATTGGTTTACTGAAATATTGAAATGGGAAGACTCGAGAGACATTCCATCCACAAGACTAGTTTGGCTCAATTGCTATGGCGTCGTGCTCCATCTTTGGAATTCTGGGACCTTTATTAAACTGAGTAATTTCTAGGGTGAGGTTATTTAGCTATCTGATGATACAATAAAATGCCTAAACTTCACTGTTGGGAAAATTCTCATCTCTACAAATGTTTTGGATTTAATCAATCAGGTGGTGGAAATTGAATGCAAAGGCAAGCTTTATCCCATTAGAATCATTGAAGAGCAGAAAGTAATCAACACCACTCTCAAACTGAGTGCTCCTATCATGGTTGTAATTCATTTCCTTCTCTGGAGAATAAAGATGGTTCCTCTTTTGAATCCAAGGATTTTGTGGCAAATTCTAGCTCTAATAGGATGGAGAGGGTGGATGAATCGACAGAAATATTGTCCAAGTCCCCTGTGACAGTTAATAGTGGAAGGGCTTTAATTACATTTAATGACAGAAATGTGGTTCCATTAATCCACCTCATGTTGAATATGGAGTGGGTAGCTCGAGACAAATTTTGGAAAGTCAAATTCTCTTTGGGTGTGGAAAGGTCACTTTTCTCAACAGAAATTGTTTCAGTCTTTCTATTAGCAATCCTTTTGGGCTTAGCTCTATCCATCCGATTCCTAGAGCTATCTCTTTAAATGGCTCTCCATCTCCCCAAGAAAGTCATGTCTCTAACCGGAGCATCCCCAACTCGGTTTCTATCTCTAGCTCTACAAAGACCAAATTCTCAAACTCAGTAAACACCCTCAGCTCTCCTGGTAAGAAAAGTAGAAAGTTTAAATCTGTCGATGATATTCTGAAACTTCCAAGGTCTAATAGTTGGGGAAGAAGAAAGAAGCAGAAATATTGTGTGGTCTACAGAACAGCGATAGCTGCAGCAGCTCTATCCATTTCTTCCATCTCCTCTAGGGGAATTACAAATAGAAACAAGATTATTTTAAATGAAGAAGAGGCAACTTGGACTGTAACAAAAATTATTGGGGAGGATTACTTGGGAAGTGATGAGGACGTATTAAGCAAGATAATGATTACTGATTCACTAAAAGGTTTGCAAGGCCCCTCTGATGCTCATATTCTCTCTTGAAGTGAAGTTGTTGGGAGAGATTGCCTAGTTTTTCAATGAAGATCCTATCTTGGAATGTTAGAGGCTTGGGAAAAAAGGAAAAAAGAGGAAAGCTGAAAAAAATTAATCAGAGATAAAAAGGTGGACTTGTTACTCATTCAAGAATCAAAGCAGAAATCTATCAATAAATCTTTCACTAACTCATTATGGGGTCATAGTGATTATAATTATCTTGAAGTGGACTCAGATGGCTCTGCTGGGGAACTTATAACTTTGTGGAATTCTGAGATTTTCTTTCCAACTGAAGCATGTTGCAGCAGAAACTTTCTATTGATCAAAGGTACTCTAAATCAGAGCTTCAATTGCACCATTGTAAATGTCTATGGGCCCTGTAATGTAACTGATAGAATGAGGTTGTGGGAGATTCTTCTGAAGCTCAAGTCTCTTTTTTTGGATCCTTGGTGTTTGGGGGGAGATCAAAATGAGATAAGATTCATTGAAGAAAGGCAGGGTTGTTCTGTCAGAAGTACTGGAATGACGGACCTTGACAACTTTATTGAGAATATGGAGCTTATGGATCTACCACTGCTTGGAAGAAGCTTCACATGGTCAAATTCACAAGAAGAAGAGAAATGGAGCATAATTGATAGATTTCTGCTCCATCCAGAATGCTTGGACAGCTTCAAGCTCAAACAATGGGGGCTTCCTAGGCTATTCTCTGATCACAACCCACTTCTGCTTATGGAGGATGACAGGGATTGAGGTCCAAAGCCATTTAAATTCTTCAATGCTTGGTTGGATCATAAAGAATGCTTATCAATCATGGAAAAGGCTTGGAAGGAGTGTCCACCTGCTTCTGACTTAAACAACAATCAGAAAGTAATGAAAGAGGCCATCAGCTTGAGCAAAAAACTTAAAGCAATGAAAGAGGTGTTGAAAGTTTGGGCCAAAGAAGTCTTTGGTAATGCCCAATCAAATCTGGATAAGGTAGAAGCTGAATTACACTGTCTGGATTTGAAAGCTGAAGATGGCAATATTATCTCAGAGGAAAGACCTAGAAGAAGAGTACTAAAAGCAAAAATGTGGAGATTAAGTAGGCTTTTGGAAAGAATGTGGCAGCAGAAATCTAGGGTTAATTGGCACCTTATGGGCGACAGAAATACAAGTTTCTTCCATACCACGACTTCATCAAGGCAAAGACGCAATGGTATTAACTCCATCACGGTTGGAGATGATACATTTGAGGATCCTAATGCAGTAAAAAATGTTGTTCACAACCATTTTAAAAATTTGTACAACGAAGATATCCCGATCAGGCCTTGGTCTTGTGAAATGCTAGGAAATGTTCTTGATGCTAACAGTGGTGAACAATTGATTGCTAATTTTTCTGAGGAAGAGGTGTGGAATATCATCAAGTCTTGTGATGGAAATAAAGCACCTAGACCTGATGGCTTCAACATATTGAGTATAAAGAAGGGCTGGAAGTTTATGAAAGGTGATATCATGCATTTCTTATCTGAATTTCATAATTTTGGGAGATTATCAAAATGCATTAATTCCTCTTTTATCACTTTAGTCCCCAAGATTGAAAATCCTATCGGTCTATCAGATTACAGACCAATTAGTCTAATTGGAAGCATGTACAAAATCTTATCCAAAGTGTTTGCATCTAGACTTAAAGAAACTATTCCTAAAACAGGAAGAAAAGAGGAGGAAATGCAAGCAAGGCGAAGAACGAAATGCAAGGCGAAGAACGAAATGAACGAAATGCAAGGCGAAGAACGAAATGAACGAAATGCAAGGCGAAGAACGAAATGCAAATAGAGGAGGAAATCAACCACAAAACAGGAAGAAAAGTATCCAGATACAGCCGGTCGGAAATGGTTGGCTATACAGAAGTGCGATTGGGATAATGAGAAGACCAATTTCAGCTCAAGAAATGGAGGAGATGCTAAAATCGAAAGGATTAGATGCTCGAGTCAAACCAGTAGGTGGAAGGTACCTCATCTTAACTTTTCTCAGTAAGGAAGACAGAGACATAACCATTAAGGAGGAGTGGCTACTTAGTTGGTTTCAGGAGTTAAAACAGTGGAACGGCGAACCTGCTAGTGATGAAAGGTTTGTTTGGTTATCATCTTTTGGTTTGCCATTAAACGCATGGTTAGTCCAAACATTTAAATTAATAGGTGAGTCATGGGGTCAATTTATTCAAGTTGATGATAATACGTTTACGGAGGCATCTTTCGAGAAAGGTAGAGTGCTTATTATTACCAAAGAGTCAAAGCCTATTGAAGGAGAAATGGAATTGATGGTAGGAGAAGCAAAGTACTTGATAAGAGTGGTTGAGGAAAGTTCATTTAGAATTGTAGAACCAAAGGAATAGAGCACCATACATTCAACTTGGTTTGAATAAAAAATGGATGAACAAGATGATGAGGTGGATAAGGGAGGTAATGACATGGAAGCAAATAAGACAAATGGAGGCTGTGATATGGATGACATGGTAGCTCAGAACTCGACAGAGATTGACAAAGATGCTAGCAAGGAGAATGGTTAGTGTCCCAAGGTAATTCTCCTAGATTACACAGATGAGCATACTGGGGAAAGTAAACAAGTAATAATGGGGGATGCTAATATTAATTATCCAACTAAATCAAGGTCGGCTAAACCTAAGGACCTAGAAAATTCAAATATATCTCATGGGTTTGATTCTGGTGGATTATTAATGGCTGAAGCTATGGAATCAATGCAAAGAAATGAAGAAACCCAAAATGAAGAAGCCCAGGATTTAATGGACACGGGTTTGGAGGGACTTCAAAAGGAGGTTGAAGTTAATCATGCCCCTATCCAAGCTGCAATTAAAAGAGTTAAAGGGAAAAGCAAGAGGAAAAGCATAAATGATATTCTGGGATATTCAAAAGTAGAAAAAGGAGGCAACATCAAAGGGAGAAGGAATAAAAACAAATGTGTAGTGCTGAGATCTGCAGTAGCCTCTGCTGCTTTGTCTGCCTCTTTATCCTCGGAAGGTATTAATAATAGAAATCGAATTTTGCTAGATGAAGCAAAAGCAATTTGGGAAGTCGACAAGCTATTTGGTATATGCTATGATGGTGATGAAAGGAGGTTGTAAGCAAGATAGCTGAAATGGAAGCTCTTAACAAAGCAAGGGCTGATTGTCAACAATAAGCAAGGGCTGATTGTCAACAATAAGCAAGGGCTGATTGTCATCATTAATCATAGATCTTTTCAGAGGTTCTTTGGAAGTGCTGTGAGGTTTTCATTGGGGAGTGGGGGCCTAGGGTTAAGTGGTGAGTGGGGAGTTTTTTGGGTGCCATAGGGATTGTGTTTGGGGGTGTTTGTGAATGGGTTATCTTTTGGGGGGCTGATTCTCTAGCATTTTTTCTGATCATCATCCATTTTGTTAGGTGTATTTGTTGAGGTTTGTATGGTTTTCTGAGGTGTGTATGGGTGTGGCTGGTTGATCTATTGCCAACCTTCTATGCCCCTTTTATTGTATCTATTCTATATGGAGCAATAATATTTTCCTTTTGTCGTGCAAAAAAAAAGAAACTATTCCTAAAGTTGTGGGAGGTGTCCAGTCGGCTTTTTCTGGTGGAAAGAACATCCAGGATTGAATTTTGATTGCAAATGAAGTCATAGATTGGTGGAAAAAGGAAAAAAAAGCAGGGTTTAATTATTAAGCTTGATTTTGAAAAAGCTTTTGATAAATTAAACTGGAATTTCATCCTTCAAATAATGGCCATTATGGGATATCCCAACAAATGGGTCCAGTGGATGAAGGAATGCCTATCCTCCTCTTGGATTTCTGTTCTTGTCAATGGCTCCCCTTGTCTGGATTTTCATATGCAAAAGGAGGTTAGACAGGGTGATCCACTGTCCCCCTTTCTCTTCATTATTGCTGCAGAGGGTTTAAATTGTTTATTCAAGAACGCTGTAAATCAGGGGCTTCTTAGTGGATTATCAATGGGGTTTGAGGGCCCAATCATAACACATCTTCAATTTGCAGACGACACGCTTGTTTTCTGCAATGCTATAAACAATGAAGTGATAGTTGTTAAGAATCTGCTCTCTGAATTTGAACAGTCATTTGGTTTGAAGATTAATTACCACAAAACCATTATGTGTGGTGTTGGTATTTCTGATAGTGACATGCAACTTTTTGCCCAATCATTTAGTTGCCAAACCAAAAAATTGCCAGTTAAATATCTGGGCATGCCAATTGGGATCAGTCCAAAATTAAAAGCAACATGGAAACCTGTAATTAACAGAGTCAGATCTAGGTTAACCTCATGGAAGAGAAGATATCTTTCTTTTGGTGGAAGAGTGGTACTCATCAAGTCAGTATTATGCAGCTTGCCCATCTTCTATATGTCTCTCTATAAGGTTCCTAATGGTGTGGTTAAGAGCTTGGAATCCATTCAAGCCAAATTTTTGTGGGGTGGCTCTAATCTTAAGAAGAAATTGCACTTGGTGGCTTGGGCTAAAATTACACAGAAAAGGGAGTGTGGTGGACCGGATATTCGAAGCATCAAAGCTATGAATGAAGCTCTTCTTATCAAATGGCGGTGGAGATACGGTATGGAAGAAGAAGCTCTCTGGAGGAATGTTATAAAGTCCAAATATAAGATGGGAGAGAGCAAATGGATTCCCAAGCTTGAGATAAATAGAAAAGTCTCCACTGTTTGGAAGGACATTATGACAGTCCACGATAGAAATTCCCATCTACATGCAATCTATTTTGAGAATGTGAGGATCAAGGTGGGTAACGGTGATTCAACAATCTTCTAAAAAGATCCTTGGATTGGCTATCCCTGTTTGGCTGAGGCTTATCCCTCCCTTTTCAGGGTCATTAGTCATAAGGATGAGCTATTAAGTCAAGTTTTGGCTAGAAGAGTTGATCAAAACCAATGGGATTTACAATCTAGAAGAAGGTTGTATGACTGGGAAGTAGATGTTCTTGCTGAATTGCACCTTTTATTGGATGAGTCTGGGATTTGGGCAAATAATGGAGTCAATGATACCCTTATCTAGAAAGGCTGCAGCTCAAAAAACTTCTCAGTGAAATCAATCTATGATCTAGCAAGACCCCATACAATTGTAATTAATGCTGCATATGACCTTATATGGAGGAATGTTGCTCCATATAGGGTTCAATATTTTGGATGGTTAGCTCACTTAGGAAGAGTCAAGACTTCAGAGTACCTTCTAAACATTGGTGTGATTCACAATGCCCATGATGCTATATGTAAATTCTGTGGTCAGGAGATGGAATCCATGAATCATCTATTGCTCCACTGTGTTAGGGTCTAGGAAGTCTAGACAAACATTCTACAATAGTGGGGAGTTCAATGGGTAAGTCCAAAATCTGTTGTTGATTTGCTTATTTGGTGGAACAATTGGAGTTTGAAAGAGGAAAAGAGGATCATTTGGGACTGCATCCCGTTGGCAGTCGTGGTCAATTTGGAACAAAAGAAATGCATGTATTTTTTAGGGTGCTGCAACTGACTGGGATGAAATTACTGAAGCGATCAAAATCAGAGTTGTTTTATGGGTGAAAACAAAGAAATAAGGGAGTGGAGAAAACTACCCAGTTGATGACTTTGTTTATAGGCTACAAAGTGTCCTGCAAGCACTATAATTTCTCGTAAAATGGGGATTTTCTGCTGAAATGATGGATCCACTTTGCTTTTGTTGATGCTGATACTATGAAGATCTTTGTAGTCAGACCTTTTCTTGTCTTATTTCATTGTTGGATTTGGAACCATTATCGTAATCTTCTGGGCAGTTCATGGTCTTCCTCTCGGATAGGTGGTGTCATTCTTCCTTTATGGGTACGATTATCACAGATGCTGCATCTTTATTGTTGATTCCATCTCAATGCTAGCTACTACTTTGGAAGTGGATATTCTGGGTTAGTTTCTTGAGAGTAAATTACTGAATGTTCAATTTTGCATCTGTATAATTTGGCTCTGTTCTCTTTGTGTTGACCCCTTGTCAACTTTTGGTTTTTTTCCCTTTGGGTTCTAGTTGGCATATGATTATCGCGGGATGGGGTGCCAACCTAGTTGGGATGTCTACTTGTGTTGTGATGCCTTTTTCTAGGTCCCTTTAATCTTTGTAATATGTTTCCAAAGATTAATAAAATTTCTTTCTTTGGCTGTCCAATGAGCTCAAAGAAAAACCCAGAAGCCGAATTCACCTACGGTTCGGGCCACCTAAACCCAGTAAAAGCTGCAAATCCAGGCTTAGTCTATGACGCCGGAGAAACCGATTACGTGTTGTGTTTCTCTTGATTATAGTGAAACCCCCCTCCCCGTGGATGTAGGTCCGATTTGGCCGAACCACGTATATTTGTGTGTTGTGTTTCTCTTGATTTCACTGCTTCTGTTGCGTGTGGTGCGTTGTTAGAATCCTAACAACTGCTATCAAAGCTTGGGTTAAAGCACCGGAGAGCGCAAAGCAGTCGAAAAATCACTCGGAGGCCATTGGAGCACTGTTTGAAGCTTTGGTCGGACAAAACAGGTAACGAAACTTGTTTTTGATCAGAGGGATAGGTGCAACTCTCATAAACGATCACAACGGAGTGTTCACCATTAAATTTTGTCACCGGAGACGCTGTAAAACGCACAAGATTGAAACTGGCGAAAAACGAACTGTGTCGGAAACTGGATTTGGATAGACCATTGGATAGAGCTCAGCGAGACGATCGTTTTGATATATAATACGTCGAAAACGGAGTTGAAACGAGATCGTGAGGGCCGGTCAAAATTTGGTCAAGATCTAGAGTTTTCGCGCAGCAATATGGAGAAGACGATGACGTCATGATGACATCAGCGTAAGGAGACCAGTCAACAGTCAATGCCACGGAGGACGCCACTGGGTTCGGTCAAACGGCCACGTCATCCGGTCAACGATGACGTGGCACCACGTCATCAGGGGTTCAGCTAGTTGAACCTTTTGACCTTTTTTGGACTGGGTCAGGGGTCATAAGGGTCGTAAGGGTCAAAGAGGTCCTGATGCCGCAGGTCAAAGGGGTCAGAGGCTGGTCAAAGGGTTCAAGGGGTGGTCAAAGGGTCCAGTTTGACTTTTGGAGATGGTTCATTGGTTTTTTCGCATTTTCGGAGGCTATACAGCTCCGTTTTTCGCATATGAGTAGTCGATTTGGACTATCTCGACGTTCTGGATCTAACCACGCACTCTGTTTTTTATTTGGAGGCTCGCATCCAACAACGGCACCGTTTGGGACCTCAACTACCCTTCTTTCGCCCTTTCCGGCCCGGCCAACATGGCCGTGACCCGAGTGTTCCACCGGACTGTCACGAATGTGGGGTCGCCCGTTTCCACTTACAACGTGACCATGGTTCCTCCGCCCGGGTAAACGGTTAAGATTGAACCAGGTATATTGTCATTTAACGCGGTGGGACAGACACAGAAGTTTGTTTTGAATGTGAGTGGGGTGATAAATGGGAATGTGTTGTCGGGTCGATTGGTTTGGGATGATGGAGTGTATCAAGTGAGGAGCCCAATTATCGCATTAGCTTTGTCTTGAGGAGTTGTGGCTTTGGTGAATAATTCATTTTCTATCACACAATCGGTTAAGCCGTACATTTTGATTTGCGCACTCTATATGATGTGATAGAAAACTAGGTCAGGCCACCGCCACGTGATGTCCCAAGTCTGATTGGCATTGAATAAATTTTCTGTCTTTGTTTAGTTTTATGTTTTTTTTTTGGTGGCCTTTACAGTGATTTATAAGGGATTGATCCAACAATAATTTTGACCAAAAAACCAGCTTACCTAAAATCAACCATGATTTATTCAACCATGATTTTACCTAAAATCAACCATGATTTTAGCACCTGGTCAAACTCATTTGCTAAAATCATGGTTGATTTTAGCAACTGGGTTGCTAATTTTTTTTGGAAAACTATTAGAATTGACTTCATGCCATTGCATTTTCATTATTGCAGCTTGCAAGTGTAATAATGTGCACAGACTTAAATTGGTACATATACTTAAACACGGATGTGTCCCGAGTCGTTCGATACAAATAAATTCAACAAAATAATGTGGATTGTAACAAACGATTGCTAAAACGATTGCTAAAACGACGGTGTCGTGGTCATGTGTCCCGAGTCGTTCGATACACGTAAATCAAACGATTCCCCGAATTTGTACAAGTCATTGTACCTTGGATAATAGGATTGTAACAGTTCATCTCATGCTAAAACGACGGTGTCGTGGTCAAGACTTGTGTTTGCATTGGCCTTATCTGTCTGTGGAAGATGTTAAAGAGCATGTATAGATTATTTATTTCGTTATTTTCCACCTTTGAAAATGATTTGTTTTCATAGGTCAATTACCAGGTGTGAATAATTAACGTACAATCTTTTAAGAATTCCGAAGAAAAATTAAAAAAATCTCCTGCAAAATCCAATTTTTTTGTACGAACGCACGAATCTTTCAAGGGAATTCTAGCCATCCTAATCTCAATTCTCACCTAGTAATCTTAAGCACTAGGAATTGTGCAAGGCCAAATTATAAAAACACTAGGAATTCTAGCCATCCAATTTGGCGGCACTCCCTAACAGAATTTAATTGATGAAGAAGTCTCAATGAATGTTATCGGCAGCAAAGCCAAAATATAAAAACACCACTGTGGTTCAAAGAAATTGTTTTGTTCATAGGTAATCATATCTGCAAAAAGATTTTATTTTTGCTCTATATATCTTTGTGCGTGTGAGAGAGAGAGACAGAGATGATTCTTTGTACTTCTTCTGATCGCACACCTCATTCGTAATTTTAGAATATTTTGTAAATTTTGCTCTATGTTATCGTATGGATGTGAGAACCCTGGATCAATTGAGTGGTAAGAACATGGAAATGGAAACAAATTAATTAGTACTTAATTTGTTATTTAAAACTTTTATTGCAATAATTAGTTTATAGATTCACGAACTTAATGAACAATTTGAGACACTACTAAAGGATGTTTACAACTGTTAACTAAATTAGGGGGCTTTCAGCGCCAAGCCCTTAATTAAGGGAAAACTTACGGATTCATCCTCTCAACAAAAATAATGATCCATGCAATCTTGGAATTCAAAATATCCCCGGAATACCTTATTACCAAAATTAAAGATATATCAGTCCTTTTGAATTCGAACATTGAATACTCAACCCAAACTTGTCATATCATGAGCTTTTGATTATTTATTTAGTGCATGCTAAAATTAGTAATCTCAACCTTCACAATGTCATAATCATAACGAGTTGGCAAAAAATTCAAATCCAACAGTCAAATTATTGTTCTCACTCTAATTGGTCTATATTGAATGACATTCTAGTAAAATAAAGTGAAAGTGGAGAGCATTTGTTAAAATCCATAAATTAACCAACATTGTTAAATGCACAACCACTTGCCAAAGTGGATAGTAAGGTTCACCTACCAATAAAGCATTTGCTTTAAGCCGTTCAAAAAATAAAATAAAGCATTTGCTTTATGGAGATTGAGTTTCAAAAAAAAAAAAAAAACCAACATATGGAGTAACTTTTGTACGTGAGGTCTACTAATTTTGGTAATTGTGAAAATCTTGCTAGTTTATCCAAAGTCTCAAATTTGGTTATTTGTTAAGAGGTTGCTAAGTTTGGTTATTCTATTGTAAGCCATTCTTTAGGCTCACATTGCTAACTTTGTAATTTTTTTGCTTTTGATTATGCCATTGGGGATAACCTAATGAGATAAATATTAAGTGATTTTAGTGATTGCAGGGTACCACTATGTGTTGTCCCAACTCTTCTTTACCACACATTGTTGGGCCAAGTTATAAGTATGTGGACCTCACATTAATGTGTGGTAGAAAATAGTGTTAGCGTATCACGTTGCAATGCCCCAAAACCACCTAATATATATATGAAGTGATTTTAGTGATTTTCGGGGACCCCTACGTGTTGTCTCAACACTTCTTTACCACACATTCTTGTCAGGCCAAGTAATAAGTGTATGGGCCTCACATTATTGTGTGGAAGAAAAAAGTGTTAGAGTATCACGTTGTAATGCCCCAAAACCTCCAAAATCAAGTTGTGAATTTTATGAAGGAAATGAGGCCTATTTATTTAGGAAAAATGATGGGGTAGGGGGCGCCAGGAGGCAGCCTCCCATTGGCTTCCTCATGTTGCGAGTCTCGGGCCGCGTTTGAGTTCGGGTTCGTCCGTGCTCGCGCCATTTTTCAAAATTATCTTTCGATCATCGGAAAATCAATCTTCTGATTCACTGTTGATTTGAAGCAATGTACACGATCGGATAACTAAACGAAGTTCGATTGACCTGCAATTTTACTGAGAGCTTTGTAATCATGAGGATGGATTAATGAATGATCTGATTGAAGAAATAAGGTCCCGGGACCCGTGAACCAAACACTAGCCGTTTTAGGAAATGCGATGTAGCTCCGATTTGCACGAAACTTGATGTGAGGCCTCGAGTCATCACGTAGGATATAAGTATGAAGTATGGTATGATTTGGAACAAATTTGACGTGGGCAGGAATTTCTGAGCCCAAAAGCGTCCAATTTTGCCGGTTTTCGGCATAGGCCGGTGATGATGCAATGGTCCTACATCCTCCTATTCTGACGTAGCTTCGACCGCTCCCACGGGAATGTCGAAATAAAAAGCATCTGATAGCTTCGATGATAAATTAGGCCCTTCGAGATACCAGGAGCCTAGTCAATGCACATGTAAATGTGCCATATATGATGCTCAATGCAAGGGATAATAATACATCTCATCGTGAGAGCAGCATAATACTTACCACACTATTTTACCTTTCTAGATTGCCTAGGTTTGTTCGACGAGCTCGGCGTCAATCACCTCTACAATTGGGGTATCGACGTCATCGACTTTGAAAAAGTCTAGATTGCCTAGGTTTAATAATTTGCTAGGTTTTTTTTTTAATCTCAATAAAAAATAACATCAATAAATATATGAACCAATAAAAAACAAAAAGCAATTAAACAGATAACACCAGGATATACATGGAAAACCCTAAATGGGTAAAAAAAAAAAACCACGGGAAGGAATCAAAATCACTATGATCATTGTGCAGTTACAGATATACCTATCCAAACGAAGTAAATCCTCACAACGTTCTAAGTATCACCGCTGAGTCACACGTACACTACACCCAGTGATGTTGATCATCATCGCCTTGAGTCGCACAAGCCTTCCAAAATACTTCTTGAAGAAATCCACTGGAAGAAACACGAAGTTGATTGATGATTGACGTTGAAACCTCTTGAAGCTTTGATTAAAGATCTATGGATTTTGTGCTTCAAGATTCACTCTCGATACTCTAGGGTTTTTTTTTTTTTTTTTTTGGTGTCTTGAAAAACGGAGGCTCTAATATTTCTCTTGCAAGCCAATAACCCTAGAATGAAAAGACGCCACGTTTTTATACTTGATGCACTTCTGATCGATCACATCATAAATCGATTGATTGGTCTGCTTGACCGACCAGGTGACTAAAAATAAGACGAATAAAGACGCGTCCCAAGCGTAGGACTCTCGACCAGTGTAGCACAATAATTCCGGATGTACCGGAGTCGAACCACAGAGACAACAGAAGTACTTGACTCAAAAGTGTGAAAGTGCAGTTTGAACTGGCTCTTAGGTAGCCACCCCTTGATTTTATGAGATTTATTAACTAATTACTAAGCTAATTTAGTTGAATGCAAATTAATAAAGAGAGCACAGCTGAGGGAACCCGGCGTCCACGCCTAGCCTAACCGATACTCACTCGGGCCACAATTACTCCTTTACTGATTTTAGAATACGAGAAAGGCTTCCTAACAAATGCGCACCGCCTGTCACCAGATTCTGTGTGCATTCGAATTCCGGTAATGCCTGGGTTTGTTTGTTAGAAAAGTTTCTAGTTCCCAAAATTGTTTGAAAGTTGAGTTAATTCGGCCCCGAGGTGAAGCATTGATAAGTCTAGCCGTACGGCGCCTTCGCCCCGCAGCTGCACTCAAAGCGACTACTCACTCATGATTATAAGGATTGCAGAAATCAAATTGAACCTAGATCTAAACATGCTCGAAAGATTAAATATGAAAATAGCAAACGATACCGTAGATTGCAAGGAGAAATCAAACTTAATTAGTAACACGGCACACCAATCCAAAGCTGAAATTCTGAAAATCCGGAACAAACTTGAACGTAGAATGCTGAAGTAAAAACTGTAGCCGAACTTCGAAAAGTAAGAAAACTAGAAATAATTCGTGGAACCCTAATCTGAGTTCTAATCAGAGTATTTATACTAATCTAGCAATCCTAATAAAAACCAAAAGAAAATCCAAAACTATTCTCCGCGGAAAGACCGAACGACGCCGTTCATTGAGCCATGATAGCCGCTCGGTAGCGCTACAGGTAAATGTAGGTAGCGCTACCGCTTTGCTTAAGCCGTGCATTGACCGCTGCGCATACCATTGACCGCTGACCATATGTCCTTAGGTAGCGCTACACCACTTTTGGTGTAGCGCTCCAAAACCTTCTGTTCATATTTGGGACCTTTTGTGCCCAATTTGAGCGCTCCAGCAAAATG
Organism: Vaccinium vitis-idaea; assembly: GCA_963854785.1. NCBI lineage: Eukaryota > Viridiplantae > Streptophyta > Magnoliopsida > Ericales > Ericaceae > Vaccinium > Vaccinium vitis-idaea. Next base: position 23,871,759 of record OY978220.1, read on the forward strand.
GGGTAGCACTCCCGACGGATTTTGATCACTTCCATGCACAATCCACTCGCTTCCAACTCTCGATCTACGTGCATGAACTTCCAACATCTTGAAATTACACCCACGACCTTAGAATACCTGCAAATTATACTCGAGACACAAAAACACCACGTGCACATATCAAATGGAAAATAAAGCCCAAAACGCACGTCTAACATGCTAAACCACCCTACTTAGGCGCTCAAAAGCAAGCTTCCCACGCACCTATCATGGTCCATTGGTGAACCGATTCACTTTTCCCAACTGCACTCCCTGATTAAATTGCCGATTGATCCCACCATTGGTCTACCTGTGCAGAATGTGACATACTATTATTTTGTTTGAAGTCGATCGATCCAATAAAAAATCAATTGATTGACTAACCCTCAAATTACATTAAAAAGAGATTCCTTCAACTCTATTCCTATGTAGACTTGCTACTTAGAAAATTAAGGAAAAAATATAAAATTATAACTCGATATAAATATGTGTTTTGTCATACAGAATTGCCAAAACAAGAAGACTCCGGAATTTAGTCCATACAGACTTTCTTCGATAAGAGGGGTTGGGTAAAATCGGTATTGACAAGTATAAGTGACGGGTTTTCCTATTATGAAGTTATAAACCTCATTTATGACCTAGTGTAAAGTTTAAAACCTCATTTATAACTGACGAGTTTTCCTAGTATAAAGTTATAAACCTCGTTTATGACATAGTGTAAAGTTTAAAACTTCATTTATAACTGACGAGTTTTCCTAGTATAAAGTTATAAACCTCATTTATGACGTATTATTGGGATCATTAGGGGTGCCTATTATGAGTATTATATCCCATAACTTATGACCTAGTGTTATGAATTTTTATGACCTTATTTATGGTGGCTAGCCACAATTTTAGAACTTATGAATTGCTGCTACTACGAATTTGTGGTACGTTTGTTTTTTCTTATGAATAATTGTGGCTTTCGTATGACAGATTGTCGATTCCTTATAGTTTGTTGTGGCCTACTTGGTCATAAATTGGTTTTTGAGTTTTGTGGTCCAATTTATATTTGCGGTTAAATAAGGTGATTTGTTTGATGACTAGTTCTTCATGTAACATTTTGTTGATGTCATGCAATTTGAACCCTTTGTTGGGTGCATATGTACATTTATCTCCTAACAACGTTGTTATAAATGATCTCATTCAATGATTCTTAACCGACTTGTGGCTGTCGAATCTTTCCAAAAAACAAATATGTCGAGATTTGTTCGTCATCACTATATATACTATTTTAAGTCTACTTTTTCGATGGAAGACCAAATCATTCTTAACCAAAGTGGGTAAAGCACAATATCCATTTTTTTAAATCCTAGCGCATACACCCTTCTCCACATATAATTGGTCAATGGGTGAAGCATTTTAGATTGATGAATTTTTATGTAACATTCTTGAATGCCACCTCTCTTTTTGACATTAAAGTATTGATGATATCTATTTACATGATCATAATGAACTACTATATTACCCAGCTACTTTTGAGGGAATTCACCCTTTGATTCATAGTATTTCGGCTTAAAAAAATCACAATTTTCACATAGGAACTCCATATAAATCATAATATTCAAGAATGCAATATACTACATTTATCTCCTAACAACGTTGTTATAATAAGCGATCTCATTCAATGATTCTTAACCGACTTGTGGCTGTCGAATCTTTCCAAAAAACAAATATGTCGAGATTTGTTCTTCATCACCATATATACTATTGTGAGTCAACTTTTTCGATCGAAGACCAAATCATTCTTAACAAAAGTGAGTAAAGCACAATATCCATTTTTTTTAATCCAAGCGCATACACCCTTCTCCACATATAATTGGTCAATCGGTGAAGCATTTTAGATTGATGAATTTTTATGTAACATTCTTGAATGCCACCTCTCTTTTTGACATTAAAGTATTGATGATATCTATTTACATGATCATAATGAACTACTCCCTCCGTCCCAATTTTATAGTCCCTTGTTCTATCCTAACCGGATAAAAAAACGATTATATATTTCAATCGGTAATACATTTTATATGCAATATGGATCTTGTTTGATAGATCTTGATTTAATCTAATAAACAAAGTGTTCAAAATCACCTAAAACATTGTAAATTATAAGATATAACACTTTGAAAAGTGGCACGAACTCCCAAAAGGGACTATAAAATTGGGACGGAGGGAGTACTATATTACCCAGCTACTTTTGAGGGAATTCACCCTTTGATTCATAGTATTTTGGCTTAAAAAAATCATAATTTTCACATAGGAACTCCATATAAATCATAATATTCAAGAATGCAATATACTACACACAAGCAAATAAGAGAGTGCATTGAAGCATTTCCTTATGTTGGCAGGGAACACCTATACAATATAACAAGAAAAACGAAAGAAATACCACTACAAGAAATTTCGCCTTTAGTGGTATTTTGAACCCACTAAAAATGCCAGAAAAGAGTATTACCGGATGCCGTCTACACAGGTGTCTGTAATGCTACATTTACCGGAATTTGTTACAAATGCCGTCTACATAGGTGTCGGTAATGCTACATATGCCGAGAAAAGTCTTCACAAATGCCGGCAATACTCGACACTATTTGCGGCATTTTCACAAATACCGGGAAAGCCTATTGTCTTATAAACAAAATGCCACGTGGCGCCCGCATGGCACCCACGTGGCACTTGTGTGTCGCCCACATGACACCCAGGTGGCAGCCACGTGTCCTTTGAGGAGAAATGCTTCCCCCAAGATTCGAACTCGTGACCTTTGCCCCTCACGCGCGTGTTTTCCAACTGAGCTAACCCACATGATGTGTAATGCACAATGAAAAATATTTATATTATACGGTAGAATTTTTTTAAAAAAATTAGACTTTTACCGGCATTTACATAAAAATGCCGGTAAAAGTACTTTTGCGGATATTAAAAAACTGCCGGTAATATTTTGGCGGGAAATTAGACTTTTTCCGGCATTATTTTAACAAATGCCAGTAAAAGTTACTTTTTTCGGCATTTCAAAAATGCCGATAATAGTGGCTTTTTGCGGCATTAATTATAAAGCCGGGAATAAAAATGCCAGGAATGCCCCTATTTGGCGTAGTGTACTAAAAATGTTTATTTAAATTGATTTCGTTACACAACTGACAATTTGAAAGGCAATCGATACTCCCTCCGTCCGGATTTGTTGGTCCACAAACATACTTTTTCAAGTCCGAAAATGTTTGTCCATTTTCAAAAGTTAAAGGTTAAAATATGGAAAAGTTACACAAAAAGTAGTGGACAAAAAGTAATGGAAAAAAGTTGGAATCCCCAAAACGGACCAACAAATCCGGACGGAGGGAGTATTAAAAGAATCCTAACTGTACGCAACTATTGAATGGGAAAGACAAGACTTTAACCAAAAAAAAAAGTACTGATAATGTTAAAATTATTTTTGTTAATGCCAAAATTTAGTGTAAAGAACTTGTACCATGTGAAGGGTACAAGTCCTTATATATGCATTACGGTTATGATATTAACAAAAACATTTTTGGTATTTGTTGATGATAGAGGGGAAAAGAGAGGGAGGGAGGGAGAGAGACAGAGAGAAGACATGTATAGGAGTAATTTGTTGTATATATGTAAATATAGAGATAGAATTCTCAGAGAGAGTGAGAGCGAGCTTAATTATTCAAGAGAAGTGATCTAACGGCTACAATTTTAACATGCAAATATAATCGAACGTGTGTCAATGATACTCTATTTGTATGCCAAACATTTTGCAAAGAACACTCTCTTTTGTTAAAGAGTAATGATAGGAACACAACTATCTGGACACAACTCCGAATACAACTCTTCACATATATGTGAGAGGTTGTGCTCAGAGTTGCGTCCGTATGGTTGTGTTCCTAGTCTCTTTTTTTTTTTTTTCTTTGGTTAAATAAGATGGCAAATGACTATTGATACCAACCGACACCTTTTAAATTTTGGTTTTTGAACTCATTCAACTTTAGAAATGGATTAAAGCAGAAACACAGCTACAGCTATTCAAATTTTGTAGGTGATCAAATGATTGTATCCATATAATCAATAAAAGCAAAGAACACAGGGTAAGTTCAACACCTTAATCAATAGGGTAAGTTCTACATCTTAATCAATAAAGTAAAATAAAATAAAATTAAACGTCTTCTAAGCAAAGAATATTGTGAGTCAACTTATGTCACCAGACTCACTATGAAACAAGGGAAATGATACAATAATACACAGCTATTTTGGTGTGTGCCATTTGCACCTTTAAATATTACGAATTTTTAGTATAAAAGTTACGACACGCGCCAATATGTTAATTATGTGGGTTTATCTCTACCTCTTTAAAAAAATTATTTGTTTTATCTCCAAACTCTTATTTTTTCAATTCGCGTTCCTGAGAGAAATCTAATAAAACAATTATGACAAAAGTTTAAAAAAAAAACATTCATTGAAGACAAAATAATCCAAAGCAAATGGGCTCTTTTTTTTTTTGATATATTTTTTTCAAGTTCGGTCCATACTTTCCATCTTTTTCGACTCTTGTCTGGTATAACTCTGTTTCATTATGGGTTTATAGTTTTTAGTTTATGGTCAGAATATTTTACTTTTCATATCCAGCTTAACAAGAAGAGTCGAACAAATTAAAAAGTATGGACCCAATGCAAAAAAAAAAACAGAAAAAATTAATGAGAATATAATTTTTTTCTTCAATAATTTTTTTTTAATCGTTTGATCCTAATTCTTTTACTTTTTATATTTCTCTCATCAATGCGAATAGAAAAATTAATAAGTTTTGAGACAACTAATCAAAATTTAAAAAGCGAAATAGTAAATTGAGGCCCAAACTATCTCGTATCTAGTTGATTTGGTAGTGGTTTGGAACATTTGCTCTTACTTTTTAGTCTTACTTTTTAGTTTTAATTAATTAGTTATATGAGTTGCTTTATTTGGCAAGGGCTAAATTTTCATTAATAGAGCAAATCAACTAAAGTGTTACACAATTTACTAAAGTAGGGGAGTGCAGCATGATTTCAAATAGTAAAGGGGGTGTCAGTGTGATTCGATTAAAATTCAAGGGGTGTTGGTGAAATTTACCCTATAGAAAATCAGTGGAGATTGATGTGTGTCGATGAGAGAGAGAACGTATGTGGAAAATTGTATGTTTATCAATCTTTTCAATAGGTAAATAGAAAGTTCTGTATTTACCTTTAAAAACATTGAAGATATATGGAAAACAGGGAATACATTGTCTAAAATGTAAGGGGAGAGAGAGAGAGAGAGAGAGAGAGAGAGAGAGAGAGAGAGAGAGAGAGAGAGAGAGAGAGAGAGAGAGAGAGAGAGAGAGAGAGAGAGAGAGGACGCTATATATCTTTAAAAAAAGGTGATAAGAGAGTACAACATTAACATGAAAATATGATTAGGTTGGGCTCTGTTTATATGCCTAGTGTGGTGGATGAAAATTCTCCGTTATTCCCCTTGGATTGAGTGGTGGAGTAGAAATTGATCCCTCTCACGAGCTCTGCTCCTGCACACTGAGTGAACTCGTTAGCACCAACCCGGATCGTGGAGTCTGGAATGGTACTCCGACAATCAAGTCAAAAATTGAAAGAAGAAGGCGAAAGTGCTCAGATCTAGGGTTTCTTGAGAGAGATTGTGCGTACCTCTACACTGTGATCTCGCTTTTCTTTTATAGGTAGGGCTTGGCTTGATCCCCAAGGCTCGTCCTTTACGCGCGATAACCGTCTGGATGACATCATCACATTCGTAACCAAGCATCATTACGTTGGCACATCCAATCTTATCGTGACGCGTGTCCATTCTATTATAGGGGAGTTTCTTGTGACCTCTGAAAGGCTTGAGCTTCTCAGGTGGGCCGAACCGTTTCCTCTTCGGGTCTCACCCGTACCCGAATCACTCGGCCTTCTGGTTTGATTCTTGGGTTTGCTCATTCGGGAAAGCCTTTGGGTCCACTGGCCCCTTAGTAACCAGGCCTGGGTTATTCCCAATTGGGCCTTAGTCCCCTTAGTGACAATTGGGATTTTCGGTCCATCTCCTGAAATAGTTCAGGCCTGCTCTATCTAATGATTCAGGCCCACACACCTAGTTTTGCTAAAAATCACTTTCTTTTATTCTATATATTAATTCGCTTGACATTTTTCACAACTTGTTTTAGGAGGATAATTAAAAGACAAACTAGACTTTTTTACCGGAGACTCGTTCTGCTTAAAAACGGGAAAACGATATAAAATTGGTAAGGTATACATTCTATTTAAAAAAAAGGGGGAGCTTCTCCTCCGGACTCCGGGAATCCGGACCCCTATTATCCGAGCATTTTTTTTTTTGACAATCCGAGCCGTCCAATGTGTTCAGAAGGTGTTTTCAAGGGTCCACGCGGGAAATCTCCAAAAAAAAATACCGGGAAGGACTTGATCCAAGCAGTTTTTTGCAAAAACACCTTCAGAACACATTGGTCGGCTCGGATTTTTCAAAAACAATTTGCAAAACAAAAAAATACATTTTTTCTTAAATCCGGGAGGTCTGGATAAGAAAATTTCCGTTAAAAAAATACATGTTTCTCGGAAGTCTTCTACCAATCAACATTATGAAATGAAAACCAAACAATAAGGTTTTGCAAGACCATAAATGCCGGAATCTTTATTTAGTAAATAGGCAGCAATCAGAACTTTTGACTATTAACTCATATACATCTACAAGCATAAAGATGTAGATTCCGTTGGGAGAAACTGTCAAGAAAACATTTGTTTAAGCCGTCCTTGGAAATATTTATTGTGCGCAGCCAATCACTAATAGTATCAGTTTGAGACCCAATTAATGGAGGTTACTGAAGTTCTCAAACTAATATTAAACTTGTAGTTTTCTTGCTATATATAAAAGCCCAATAATGGTGGTTTGCATGAAAACATCAACAACTTGAGAACTCCCTACGATGGCTGCCCACATACCTCCTACCTCATGGCTTGTTTTAATCACCCTTTCATTTTCTATGCTTGCAAGCTGCATTGGAGCATTTGAGGGTGATCAAAAGGCATGTATCTCAACTCTATAGATACCTTGGTTTTATTGTTTTATTTCATGAGTCAATAACTTTTGGTTTTTGGAGGTTGTTTTTGGCATGAAATGGGCTTGTCAACAATTTTAACTCATTCTTGGTGAAGCTTTTCTTCGCCATAATGGCTTGCACCGGCATTCTTCTAATCATGGGAGTATTTTACTTGGAGTCAAAAGGTTGATTAATATTTAGACCGTGCTCTAGCAAAGCACTGCAATCATCTTAGCTGAGAGGGTTTGATTAGAATGAAGGTGGGTCTCGTCAAATGGATGCAGTGAATACTGATGCCAATACAACATTCTTATAAAGTTCAACCAAAAAAAAAAAAAAAAAAGATCCATAATGAAAAGACCAGATTGGGATAAGAAAATACAAGCAGTCCTGAATATTCTAAACACCATTAATTAGTTCTGTTTACGATAATAACTTCTTTTCATTGTTTGTACAGTACTTTTAAAGGATTGATTAGTGTTGAGTCTGTTTACCAATTTCAATGGCTGCAGACGTACATTGTCTACATGGGTGACCTCCCAAAGGGTGATTTTTCTGCATCATCCCACCACGCTAGCATGTTGGGACAAGTTTTAGGGAGGTAATAGAAACCTTTTCGTAGTTGACAGATGAAAAAATAGATATAGGGACATATGATAGCTCATTATTGTAACTTATAAACAAGTGACCTTTAAATTGCAGCAGCCAGGCATCGGAATCTCTACTCCACAGCTACAATAGAAGCTTCAACGGGTCTGTAGCGAAGATGGCAGAGAAAGAGATGAAGAAAATAGCTAGTAAGTTAGTAATAAGTCTAAAAAAGATACCTCAAACTACAAATACTCACAATTTTAATCTAATATGATACTATACATTTAGGCATGGAGGGTGTAGTCTCTGTGTTCCCAAATGGAATGAAGAAGCTCCACACAACAAGGTCATGGGACTTCCTTGGTTTTCCTCAAGATGTCCATAGAGCGCCAGCGATTGAAAGCGACATTATAGTTGGGATGCTCGACACCGGAGTTTGGCCTGAATCCAAGAGCTTCAATGATGACGGGTTTGGTCCCCCTCCATCCAAATGGAAGGGCATTTGCCAGTCCTCATCCAATTTCACTTGCAACAAGTAAAACTTTTACTCAGTAGTTACAATACGAATCATATGATACAAACGAATATTAGACGACATGGCAAAAGATATTGTCTCTGAAATTTCTATCCCTATATTCGCAATGCATTCGATGGGTTAGCTCCAAATTTACATATCTCAAGTTACAATCATGGTTTAAAGTAAAAGCCATGAAAATTCATCAACTAACATATAACAGTGCACAAATTATTAACAAATTTTGCATGGCAACAAGGTTTTTCGGTCCTAAAAAGTGTATATGATCTTATATTCTTGTCTTTCTATAAGAAAAATTCAAAAAAATACAAAAGTGGTTTCATATTGTCGAATGTAACAATTGTTATAAAACCTTGTTTCTCCTATATATTCGCATCGTTTTTTACTGAGCCGTGAATCCAATCATAAATTTAATCATGTATCGTATGATTCACCAATCACCGCCAATTTTATTTGAGCATCAATTCACCAATAGATTTGTAATGTTTTTGCGTGAATCGTGAATCGAATCGGAAAACGTGCAATTCTAACAACTATGCTTTTGTCCCCCAAATCCGTGTCCTCATAATCCCAGTACCATCCAAAGTGTAAACTTGATATATGTACACAAATTTTTGCACATGATCGATTGCACGGGGACAGAGAATCTATATCTACATCAATGGCGTAGCCAGAATATAAAGCAAGTAGGGGCACTTTTTAGAAGAAAGTATAAGTGGTGATTATGTATGTGTGGTGACCGCCGTCCTGAGAGCCTTGGTGACTGCCTCTTGGTAGAAGGATGAAATCGCCTAAACTCTATGATCTCCTGCACAAGTAGCACCCGTCATTAGCGTCTAACCCAGCCGGATGGTGACCGGGAAGGCCCTCCGACGGTTAAGTAAGAGTTTGCTTGAGAGAAGAAATTACCGAGTATTTCAGAGGAGAGTTGTGTGTGTAGCTCTTAGAATTTATCACTGTAGTTATATGGATCTTGATGATTTGCTCTCCAAGTTGTCACGAGCTAGGCACGTACAGTAACCGCTCCGGTTGACATCAGCCATGATATACTAGATAGGACGGTTACATGCACGTGTCTGAAGAGCCTTTCATAATTTACGTGATTCATTTCGGATCTGCCTGGTTCATATGATTGGGTCAAATCGGTTCGAATTCGGCCGACAAGTCGTTACATAGGAATCATGGTCCAAATGCTCTGTTTCAATACGAACCGCTCAGTTCGTCAGTTGGCTCGGTTCGGCCGAACAATTTTTTCTGGTCCCCTGGGCTTGGTCTCCAACTCTCCATTCGGTCCCTCATCATTTTCGGCCCACTATAGCATCGATGTTTAGCATATACTACAATAAAGCTTGGCAGTTGGCACACCCAAATATAGAAAACCTTCGACCATTATGAATATCAAGGGTAGCCCAAGCTGATGGGTTCGGGTCTCACCGTAGGGTCTCATCCTCCACCCCGGCCATAGATTAGGTTAGAATAAATATGTTTCTTGTATGTACACACAAAAAAAAATAGATTAAAAAATCAAAAAATAAAAAAAAGTACCAATAAGCAAGCATATAAAAGGAAAAGAATAACAAAAACCAATATTTACATAAAAATATAATAAATATTGAAAGAGTACACGAAAAGGGTTTGTCGAGGGGGAAAAAAAACTATTGCCTGCTATGTGTTTAAAAGGAATTAAATTGGAAAATACTATAAAAATTATAGGCTAAGATATCCTTGTTACTACTAACCATGTCAATGAAATTTGTATAATTTTGCAGAAAAATTATAGGAGCTCGTTACTATCGGTCTCAAGGTTTTTTCTTACCAGGAGAGATTCCTTCACCGAGAGATTCAGAAGGCCATGGCAGCCACACTGCTTCTACAGTTGCAGGTCGAGCAGTTTACAATGCCAGCTTGCTCGGCCTTGGAGCAGGAACGAATCGCGGTTTACAAGATTTGTTGGTCTAATGGTTGTTCTGATGCCGATATCCTTGCTGCAATTGACGATGCCATTGCTGATGGGGTTGATATAATCTCTCTTTCGGTCGGGGGAGCTGCTCAAGATTACTTTAATGATGCAATCGCCATTGGAGCTTTCCATTCTATGAAGAACGGCATACTCACATCAAATTCCGCTGGCAATTCGGGTCCTACTGCTGGAACTGTCACAAATGTCTCACCTTGGTGGCTTGGTCTCTTACAGTTGCTGCTAGCACCATAGACAGAAGGTTTGCCACGAACGTGGAGCTGGGTAACAATAAGGTTTATGAGGTTAGGAAGCCCATCCTTTCTTGTATGCCAAATTTTCCAAAAACACCATTAGCTGATACATAGAAATTAATAACTATATACATACACAAATTAACATAAGACAATGCGAGTCTCACCTCATGCAAATGTTGTAGGGGCTATCGACTTCAATTTTGCTTGTCTTAAGGACTATTATTTTCTTCAGAACTCTTTCCCCTAGGCCTATATTTCAATCGAAATGAAACTCGTCTAATATCAAATCAGTAACTTTTAATGCTCAACTAAAAGCAAAGTTATTTCGAACCAAATCATTTTCTCAATTGTTCTAAAGTCAGGGAAAAAACCCTCACAATGAGTAAATTCTTGACAAGTTTTTGCACAAACAAAGAGGAAAAATATGTAATTGACATGATGAAGACAAAAACAAGAATGTCCTAAGAAGGGGATACAGGGAAAAACCAGCTGCCCTTCAACTGAGTTCGACTGCTAAAGTGTGTCAGTATAAGTGTCAAGCTAGCTATGAATTCTTGGCAGCAATTTTGCTGTGAGTTTTTTTGAGTACCTATAATTTATGTATCAAGAACATGTTGGACGAAATTTCATGTTTTCGATATTCATTAGTTGCCTTTGTGCTTTATATATCTGCGGCCCTAATCTCCTTTCATCACACGCAGGGTGTGTCTATACTCTATAAACACCTTCACCCTCAAGCAAAGCATGTACCCCTTAGTTTATGGGGGCGATGTGCCGAACAAAAAACAAGGTTTTGGTGGATCCCTATCTAGGTAACAAAAATTACTTCATCAAATTTCCAAACCTTTTTTTTTTGCTCGAAGGATTCTTTTTTTTATACATCGCATGGACTTTTTCTCTGATGAAATGCATGCAGGTACTGCGTCACAGACTCACTGGACGAGGCTTTGGTGAAGGGTAAAATCGTTTTGTGTGATCAATTTGGTGCGACAGAACCATTCGAGGCAGGTGCAATTGGTACTATAATGCAAGGGAACGATTATGAAGATGTTCTCTGGTCCTTCCCCTTATCTGCATCCTACGTTGATTCGAGTGATGGCGCTGCAATTAATCTCTACATCAATACAACTAGGTACGTATATACATCCAATGCATACCAACGGAAATACACCTTAGCATAAAATACGCACACAAAAGAATTAATTAAAACCCTTTCGTATCGTAAATTTTTAATGAGTTTCAGACCCACAACCTCTATCAACATACATATATGGAGTTCAAGGACTAAAGGAGGTCACAATACTATGCAGGGACCAAACTTCGACAATATGTCCATGTCCATTTGCCTGTTAATTTATCGAAAATATAAATCTTTTTTTATTTTTAAACTGAATCGAAAATATAAATCCAGTCGGGAAATTTTTGTAGAAAAATCTCTAATCCTATATTTTCGAAACATTTTTTTAACAAATGCACTCTAAATCTGTAACCCTATCGAATCGAATATCCTATAATTTTTATAGGAAACCAATGGCGACCATAGAGAAGAGTATTGCGACCATAGTTTTAAATAGCGGTATCGGTCGCGGTATCGGTCGCGATATCGGTGTATCGGTATCGGGACGTATCGGCGATACGTCGCGGGAATCGGCAGTCTCGGCCGTGAATTTTTTAAAATCATTAGCAACTCATACAAAACCTTGTGATACAGGGTTTTTTTTCCTCATTAGCTTAATTTGTCATATTTTAGAGATCTTATAACGTGTAAATACTTATTATTTTCCTTAATCTATGTATATAAAAAAAATATGTACTTTAAAATGCTGTGTAAAACAAAATTATTTATATTTACAGTGAGTAGTAATACTCCTATTTTCTACCAGTCGTTGGCTGGTTGCCCACTGCCCCACTTGCATGTTTCTTTCCTTTTTTAAATTTGTTATCAGAGTGTGTTTTCCCAAGAGAACTTACGTGTTTCATGTGAGACCAAGCACACCTTTCAAAACCTTTTCATAACTCTGCTCTCTCTCTCTCTCTCTCCCTCCCTCCCTTGTATACATGGGTTACTCCGGCTCTTCCACAAAACTGTCCTCTCTCCCTCTCGATCTCTTCTCTCCCTCTGAAATTCCTCAATGCCATTCACTCCTTGCTACAGAGAAGTTCACGTGGAATCAGAGATCGACGCTGGGTTCTCATCTCTCTCTCTCTGAAAATCCTCAACACTATTCACTGCTTGCATTGGAGAAGTTGGACGTGGAATCAGCGATTGACGTTGGATTCTTGTCGAAATCAACATGGAACCCATCAATCAGCCATAGTATGCGCGCACTCTCTAAACCATAAAGAAAGAGAGAGAGTAAGCTCCTGCATTTTCCTCATTCATATAGGCCTTCATCGCCCTGTTTCTTCTCTGTTTTCCATAGCCGTCTCGGCCGATACGTATGAACCGGAGGCCGTCTCGGCCGATACACCGATACGTATCGGGAATCGGCCGGTTCATGTGCGATTTTTAAGTCTCACCGCTATATCGGTGTGTATCCGTATCGGAGGTTCAAAATACCGGTACGAATCGGCCGATACGATACGTACCGGCCGATATTTAAAAGTATGATTGCGACTAAAGATGAATCGGCACCATATGTTGTTTGGTTTTCATCAAGGGGACCCAATCCAATACCAACGGACATTCTCAAGGTAACCAACATAATTGCAGAGGCATTTCTATTTATCGATCCAAAATAAATATATGTTCACTTCTTAACCCCGTCATTATCAATTTTTTAAAATAAAATTTGTTGTGCAGCCGGATTTAACCGCGCCAGGGGTGGACATTGTTGCTGCATGGTCAGAAGCTACGACAGTGACTGGAGTACCAGGAGATACGAGAATCGTTCCTTACAATATCATTTCCGGCACGTCCATGTCTTGCCCACATGCTGCTGGGGCTGCTGCCTATCTCAAGTCGCTTCACCCAACCTGGTCTCCCGCTGCTATTAAGTCTGCTCTCATGACAACTGGTAACTACAAAATTTATGAACTTAAATCTTTTTAGAGAAAATTCGTGAGGGTAGAATATATTGGAACAGTCATATAAGTAGTTCATCTACACGTTACTTTATTCTGCCCCAGGGGCACCTCCCTCATTTTCCTTCACCATTGTACAGTTCGCACAGAATCAAATGTGCAATACACACATATCATCCACAAACAATTTTTCTTAAAACATATTTAACGAGTTCTGTAAAAATTAACTCAATGGGATATTGATAAGGTTTTTTTTTTTTTTCCCCCAATCCGCAAGGCTAACCATCTAGCTTGGCATTGCGAATGAAAAATCCTTACTGATATCCGATTAGGCTGATTTTTATCCTATTATGCTCATTTGATTGGGAACCATTGAACAAATGTTTTAAGAAAAAAATTGCGGTTTGTGAAATCTCTAAAGTGATGCTAGGAGTAATACTTTCGTTGTACCAAATAACCTCAAGCACACAACAACAACAACAAAAAAAACAAATAACGAGACACCAAAGTTACGTGGAAAACCCCAAATACAGGTAAAAACCACGGGAAGGAATCATGCACTAAAACAAATGTACGATTACAAGCAATCTTAATAACGACTGTGTATCCTCACCACAAGTCCTAAGAAATACCTGCCGAATCCACGTTCATCGTACCCCTGCATGATCGCCGAATCCCGAATCCTCGGGCCTTCCAAAAAAAACCTTTTCGAACTCCACGAAAGAATTTAAACTGAAGTCGATTGTTGAAGTAGATCGAAACCCCTTGAACTTTTATCACTGAGACGTCATTGATTTCTTTAGTCTTCGAGGTTCACACGCCACATATGCTCGCAGAATTTTGGCAGTAAACACGAGCTCCCCACAAAAATGAAAAAAACAATAAAGAATTAGTGTGAGGTCCATTATAGGTATTTGTAGCACACCTAGTCCACTGCCTCCTTTTATAAGGCCTCGTGTCCACTTCTTCAAATTTTTTAAGGGTCAGGTCCACGCTTCACTTTTTACGTGACAAAAATGCCCCTGCCCATGAGAAGTCATTACTTTCAGAGATAGAGCTTCACTATTCCCCTCGATGATTACCTCTTCTTCATCGACAGCCACAAGTCAGGTCTCTCTCTCTCTCTCACATGAATTCAGTGACGGTGAAATGGGTTTCTGCTGTTGTTTTGAGTGGGTTTGTGACAGGGTAATGAACTCCATAGCCGCCAACAACATTACTGCGAGTGGGTGATCGGACAGTGAGTCGCAGCGGCGGCGGCGAAATGCAAAAATCTACTTGTTTTGCAGCAACATCATCTAGGCTCTAGAGTTCTTTGGGGGGTTTCGGATTGGGCATTTCTCGTTACTTCTTCCATGGTTTTCCTTGGTGTGTTTCTTTTATGCATTTTAAGTGTTCGATAAAATGTATCAAACAGGATAGGATTTCGGGATCTGCAAGGGTAAGCCACTTGGTGATTATGTGGGACACTCTTAAGTTTCTCTTTAGTCTATTGAAATTGCTACTCGTTGCGGAAGGACTTCTTTGACTCCTAATTATGGCCTTAATGACTTATACAAGGAACTCCGTTCTTCAAGTGGTTTTATATTTGTCCTTGTAACCTTGTTGCTAAAAATTATGGGATGCGTTTGTTGTTTTAGAATGTCTTTAAGATCTGTTGGTTATAGAAACAAAACAAGCTTCACCCATGTTGAACCTTGGTAAATTTTTTTTTTATCTTAGATTGAACTCGTAAATGCAATGTTAGTAGGTTACCTATGAGATAGTCAAATGAGCTTTCATGCGCTGTCAAAGCCTTAATTTCAAGGAAGAGTTGTAAAAGCTTTTGATTATGAAAACAAGTTCATTTTGTTTTGGGATTTTCCTAAAATGATCTCACGGTAATTTGATTGTGCCTGTTAGCCGGGTCTGCGGAAACCTTCAAGGGTTGATCAGAAAGTACGGTCTCATGTGTTGCAGGCAATGCTTCTGTAGCAACGTAAAGGAGATTGGCTTCATCAAGGTTAGTTTTATGTACATAGGAAATGATTCCTTGACCATGTTTAATACAATGCTCTTATCAATAGCATGGAAAAAATTCTACTTTGATTCCTGTAGCTGTGTTAAGTTAAACAGCTTCTGTTTTTCGTAGCACTTCATCTCCCTATGCTTATACAATGGGGCACCTTAATTTTGCAAATACTTTGTGGAAAATAGACCATTTCCCCCCCTTGCCTACCATAAATAGTGATAGTGCCCAGATGCTCGACTCTTAACCTGTATTGATTTGTCAAAATGTGGGCCTAATCGATCAAGTTTCTGTAATTTCTAATGGTTTAAAAATGCATGGCTGACTTTTGGAATTGGATATACCATTAATTGCATTCCATGGTTGGGCAATTCCATGGATTACTAAGTGATGCTAGCAGGTAGATACTCCATGCTAATTAGTGATGCTAATTAGTGATGTCAAATTCGACTCTAGAGCATGGTCAAGTTTTAAATGGAAGTTCTATGCACCTAATTTAACCTATCTTGAATCTGAACTTTTGTTTGCCACTTCTTTATTTTTATCAGTTGCTAGAAGCTCCCATTTCCGAGGAAGGTTTAGTATCTGTAGGTCGACTGTTCAAGTACCAAGGAATTTATTGGAAAATTTGGCTTGCTTCTTTGTTGTTTTTGCAGACACTTTGCGTGGAGATAAGAGTTTGATGACATCTACAAAGGGTGTATAGCTGACTACTCTTGAAGATTTCTTTCTTTATTTTAGATTTAGAGTTGAGTGACAAATTGCGTAGATTACTCATTTTTTTACTAGAAAAGTTCATGACTAGAATTGGATGTATCCTATTTGATGCTTATTCAGAAACGTAAATTCATAAGATGTCGGCTAAGTTCGTAACTTACTATGCTTGTGCTTCGAGTGCTAGTTACTTTTTATCTAATGCAGTTGTCATGGGTGTCACTGTTGAAGGATGTGGCACAAAATCTTCCTAGTAAATGATTTGTAAAAGCCTTTTAAGGCTCCAATATAAAAAGATTGATGTCTGTCGGTGTATATTATGGCATTTATGTTGCATTTTGCTATTAATTCAAGGAAAATTGGACTTTGTCAAAAAAGTCATCGGCGAGATAACCATATCTGGAATCACAAGAGGTGGTTATCTGAACTCACAAAATGTGGTTATCTAGTACAATATCTTTTTTTTAAAGCATATTTGGGATCAGATGTGGTTATCTGATCTCACAAGATGTAGTTTTCTGCACTATTATCTTTTAATAAAAACATACTTGGGATCAGATGTGATTATCTGAACTCATAAGAGGTGGTTATCTGGAGTTACGAGATGTGGTTATCTGGATTTTTTTTTTTTTAAAAAAAAAAACCTACTTGGGATCAAATCCTCATCCACCCACATGTAAGACAAAATCTCTTTTGAGATAATAGCTTTTCAAAATGGATATTTAGAGCAAGCCCTACAACACTAAGCTAAATTACACAGTGAACGGTACATTTTTTTGGTTTAGCTAACCATATTCTTTTCAATGCCCCAACTAACACTAGCCATTTTACCAATTAAAAAAAACATTTAATGTTTTCAATTTCATTTATAGAACTCCAGGAGACGGATTTGGAAGAACACATGGCCGGCGGAGACTTGGAAGAAGCCATGATCTTACTATATTTTTTTTAAAGCCTACTTGGGATCAGATGTTGTTATCTGGACTCACAAGTGTGGTTATCTGGACTATTATCTTTTAATAAAAACATGCTTGGGATTAAATGCGGTTATCTAGACTCACGAGCTGTGGTTATCTGGGCTTTTTTTTTTTTTTTAAAAAAAAAAAAAAGCTTACTTGGGATCAAATCCTCATCCATCCACATGTAAGACAAAACATATTTGAGTCAATGGCTTTTCAAAATGGATATTTAGAGCAAGCCCAACAACACCAAGCTAAATTACACAATGAACAGTTCATTTTTTCGGTTTAGCTAACCATATTCTTTTCAATGCCCCAACTACCACTAGCCACTTTACCAATTATCCATTAAAAAAATAATTTATGTTTTCAATTTCATTTATAGAACTCCAAGAGACGGATTTGGAAGAACTCATTGCCGGCGGAGACTTGGAAGAACCCATGACCGTACTATATATGTATTTTTTTAAAGCCTACTTTGGATCAGATGTGGTTAGCTGGACTATATTTTTGTTTAAAAAGCCTACTTGGGATCAACTAAATTGTTGAATTAGTAGACAAGTGAATTAGTGTTACATTTGCCGATCAACAAGAAAGTGAATTAATGTTAATACAAAATCAACATTCATGAGGCTGCAAACTACTTCAAAAAACATGTAAAGCTACAAATGACACAAAAAAAAATTACTAATTAACAATTGAATTGATTTATCATTGCGAGCCAACATGATAAACAAAAGGTTTGAATTATCATTGAACCAAAACGAAAAATTTACTAACGTCAACCATCTAAATATCCTATGATTCCATCTACTCACACTTAGCAGCTTAAACTAAAAGCAACGCCACATGATGGTCTAAAGTCCAAACCAAAGAAGAAGACAAACACGAGATATCCCACCATTACAACTTGACAATTCATGGTTTAAGGAGAACACCCATCTACCCAAGCAAATCAAATCAGTTCCTTTGAAACCAACTTCCACTTCGGCTAAACATTCCTTGTCTTTAATTTGCATTTCAACAAGTTTTTAATCAAACATCTCCTTCGGGCAATTTCTCAAACACATTACGTGCACTTCGAGGTTACCATATTTACACACACTCAAGCAAATATTCTTAGAAATTGTATTGTTCTTGGCAATGTCATCAAATACTTGCAATGCATCACTACCAGTTCCCACTTTCTAACACAGATCCATACAGTGGTTACCTAGAAAAGTATAGCGGTTGAAGCCGACTTTTATCAACTGGGTAGAGATTCTCTACAAAGTCCTTCTTGAGGAGTAGAACCTTGAAACATGTTGATTACTGTACTAGACCGCCAAGGACCGTCGAGATCGAGATTGAACTTTGGAGTATTTTTCACCGACTATATGTGAGTGGGTGGTGCCGCCTCTTGGCCGACAATGGAAGGAATGGTCTTGTTATAACATTGCCTCAAGAGTTGTTGATCGGAGTGGAGGAGTCCCCTTTGGTTGACGAAGTTCTTGTAGTATTTGTTGCCAAAAGCCATTGGGGTCTGGAGATCGAGCGGGGCCAAGTTGTTGTCGCTGGAGCCAGCGGTTCTGGGGCAGTTGCTCCGCCTTGTTCGGGTGAGAGAGGAGTCTAGGTTGTTGGTCTCCGGAAAAGGTTGAGACGAGTCGCCGGTGGAAACGAAACCCACCGCCAAATTGATGGTTCACCTGGTGAAGGTGGAGAGAGAGAGACGATCAAATGAAAGAGAGAGACGGGGGAGAAGTTTGAGTCTCGCATAAGTAAGCCAGGGGTATTGTTGTATTTTAGATGTGTGAGTGGACTGGATATGTTAGAAAAATGTTAGGTGGACTAGAAGTATTAGGAAATGGCTATAGTGGACCCTATAACAACTGGCCCAAAAAACAATGTCTAATCTCGTGACCTCAATGTTTTTTATATATAAATACGATGTGCGGCTCTTGTACCCATGTCTGACCTAATTGTTTAAGCTCTAAGCCAATATATTAGACTTAAGCCCTTCTAATTTTGCGGGACCGACTTTCTTGCCCCAAATGTCTATCACTCTCCAATCACAAATTAAATACATGAATTGATTCCTTCCACTCCTAAACAAACGCTCTAAAAAGAAAAAGACAAAAATACAACTCGATAAAGAAATACACGCAAATGTGAGTTTTGGTCATGAAAGCGCCAACTAAAAACACACTCGGCCTTTGGAGCTTACAGTTTGAAATATCTTTTTGTGGGACTCGAGATGGACCACACAAACGATCAGTGGTTGGGAATTCGGCCTTTTGTTATTTTTGTGACTTTTTTTTTTTGTGACTTTGGAAGACATGAGGAAGAAAACTTATCAATTACCCGTTTCTTTCTTGTTCATCTCAGCTTCTGCAGTGAACACGTCACAAACGGTCGATACAACACAAACCACCCAAGCCGAATTCGCCTACGGTTCGGGTCAAATAGACCCGGTAAAAGCATCAAATCCAGGATTAGTCTACGACGCTGAAGAATCCGATTACGTCAAATTCCTCTGCAGCCAAGGGTACACCACCAGCTCACTCCGACTCGTAACCGGATCCAACGCCACCTCTTGTTCCAAACACGACAACGGCACCGTTTGGGACCTCAACTACCCTTCGTTCGCCCTGTCCTGCCCGGCCAACGCGTCGGTCACCCGGGTGTTCCACCGGACCGTCACGAACGTCGGGTTGCCCTTTTCCACTTACACGGCGACCGTGTTTCCTCCGCCCGGGTTGGCGGTTGGTATTGAGCCGAGTGCGTTGTCGTTTAAGGCGGTGGGGCAGAAGCAGACGTTCGTTTTGACGGTGACCGGAGTGGTGAATGCGGATGTGATGTCGGGTTATTTGGTTTGGGACGATGGGATGAATAAGGTGAAGAGCCCAATCGTTGCGCACACTTTGAGTTGTGGAGAGTTTATTCAGTGCCACTAGAGCACAATGTTGCCGCAAGGAGTCTACGCACTTTTATGTTAGACGCCAATATTAATATGAGGTTGGAAAAAGGCCTGAGCACCATTGGCCTAGGCCATTCAGTAATTTTTCGGAGTTGTAATTTATCTCATAAATGTTGTTGTTGATATATATTTTTCTTTATGCATAGATTGAAATTGAATAAGACTTTGAAGGTGATTTTAATTATCTGATTTTAAGTTGAAAACTTAATTTAAAAGAAAATGTTTGCCGTTTTTATTTCTTTAATCATGTCATTGATAGTTTTAGTTTCTTAGTTTTTGAGCAAGGTTTTGAAATTGGGATGTATCGTTTTCCTAGTTTTATAAATAGTATCGTGATACGTATCGGGTATCGTAAGATACGTTAACCATAATTAGTATACAATTAACAAGTATTTATACCTAATAACACCAACGAACAAAGTGTTGAAGGCCAAGTATTACCCTCATTGTTCATTTATGAGGGCCACTGCTTGCGCTAACGCTTCTTGGACGTGGAAGAGCATTTTGGAAGGCCGCAAAGTATTGGATGATGGTGTTCGTTGGCTTATAGGCAAGGGGGATAGGGTTAAAGCCGGCTCGGATCCGTGGATTCCTGTTCAAACAGTTTTAAACCAAGGGTCATTGCTGGCTTTGCTAAAGATTTTTGTGTTAGGGAGTTCATTGACTCTAATGCTAGTAGTTGGAAAGAAGGGTTGGTGAGGCAAGCTTTTAACCAGGATGACGCAGAGCTTATTTTGGGAATTCCTCTCCCTAGGTTTGATCTGGATGATTGCTTAATTTGGAATTTTTCTTCTGATGGGAATTATACAGTGAAGTCTGGGTATGAATCGGCTTTGTCTCTGAAGAAGAATGGTTGTTTGGGCTCAAGAGCGCATGGGGAGAGCAGCAACAGAGGCCGTATGAAAGAGGTTTGGAAAAGTATCTGGGAATTGTAGCAAGGGTAGCACGAGAGAGCTTGATTTTCGCTCAAGAGCTAGGACTACAGCGAATTATTCTTGAAGGCGATTGTCAACAGCTTGTCAAAACTATCCAAAAGAATGAAGTTTGCTACTCTGCTGTAGGAGTTTTGATTTCTGACATTAATCGTCTGAGGCAGTCTGTTAATGAAGTAGAGGTTAGTTTTGTTAGAAGGAGTGGCAATTCGGTGGCTCACTTTGTGGCCAAGAATGCAGTGGGAGGGAGTGGGACTCGAACGTGGGAATTTTATTCCCCCCCTAGCTGTTTTCCTCTCTCAAAGGGGATGGCAACCATCTTTGATGTATTTCCCTTTTTTTCTCATCTATGGAATTTCTCCTAATCTTTGGCAACAAAAAAAAAAAAGTCTAAGGACAGAAAAGAAAATTCCTTATAATATTCTCTCAAAACACGGTTGAAGTATGGTTTTTCTTCTATTCAAGCCATACATTGAGGTTGGATATCTTTCAAATGTTTTGAATGTCGCTCAAACGAATTAGATTAATGCGTTTGAGGTTTCACTTCTTACAAAAATGTTTGAATTTCTTCCATTAATTAAGTAATCGCAGGATACGTGCGGAATTGGGATACGCAGATATATCGTAGGATATGCTATCATATCGTAAGATTTTCATACAAAAAGGATATGGGATGAGATACGTATCGTTTTCCTAAGGAGACGATATGAATCGTAGAATACGTATCCTGTATTGTAGCATTTTAACAACAATTAATGGTTTTGAGCTCCAGTATTCAAAGTTGTAGTAATTTCTTTCTTTGTATTACATTGACGCATCACTAGCTGCTATGGACATACAAAAATACATATTCTGACACAAATGGATCTGTATTGTTCGTTGCGGGTAAATCACACGTGCATTACATGGAACCCATGTGCATCATTTGTTTTTACATATATCTATATCAGGATGTCTGTAGCATTGCTCTTGATTTTATTGGTTGAACAAATCGACAACATTTGTAAATTCCATTTATGGAAGATATTCTCAGAACATTTCCAAAACAAATTAAATTTTATTTTAATTTATTGCAGTAGTAAAAATGTAATCATCTAGAATGTTAAGCAGAGCAGTAATGAGATTGGAGAAAAGAAAAAAAAATAGCATGAGCCATTTATGTACGACCATTAGCAGAGATGAAAAAAACTACTCCGAATATTATATGATTTCGCTGGGGATGTCTTTTTTTTTTTTTAAGATCAAGCAAAGTACTTGAACAAAATAGCCTAGAATGCCAGGCAAAAAAGGGCGTTATGCCCCTCGTTAGTTGACATCCCGCGCTAGCCTATGAGTGTGATCCAACCTGTTCATCTTGTGTTGGCTTATCGAATATGTCGTGTAGCAGCCGAGGTTGCAAGGGCCAACTAGGGTTCAGTAGAGGGCGATCCCCTAGGTGCTCGGTATGGTCCAACCGCGCATCCGCAGTCTCGCCGAGAGAAATAGGTACTGGGGACCAAACACTCTGTTGCACGCCACGACGGATTTACCCCCATTGGTAAATCCTTTGACGGATTGGTCCGTCGGGGGACGCAACGCACAGTAGCCCTCGGGTTGATGCCAAAGGTCCATGGGACCCACGCCGAGAGACTTGGAGTCGACGTTAACTAGGCCTCAGACTTGGCCGAAGGCGATGCACCTACCGAGCGGAGGTGGCTTACGGAGTAAGGACGACCCGAGGGCCATAGGAGCTGGGGCTAGGGCCAAGGGTAGTTGGTGATGTGACAAGTGACAGATGGAATTGAAGTGGTGTCGGGCAGCGTCTGGACGGTGCGCTCGAGGCGTCTGGTGGACCACGTGACGGACCGGGGGATACTCGAGAATTGTTGACTGTTCAGGCATGCAAGTAGGATGACGTCAGCCGAAGCGGTGAAACACTCGTGGCTTACCCATGTGCTCAATCAGGGAAGGACGTCGCGTGGGAGACACGGTAAGCGTGGTGAGGAAGCTTCCTTTTGCCTATAAAAGGGAAGCTCCCTCACCAGATGAAGGGTTCTTTTTTTTCACTCTCACTCTCACTCTCACTCTCACTCTAAAAAAAAGCATACATCCTTCCATACTTTTCCAGCCACACCTTTCACCGCCGGTGACTTACTAGACCGTTGGAGTGTCTTCCCGGACCACCATCGTCCGGGCGAGGCGCTAACACGGATGTTACTTATGCAGGTTGTCATCTCAAGCCAAACTACAAGACCTCAAGCCATCTTTACCCCTCTTCTCACTCTTTCTGCTTGTTCCATAAGGATCAAAGAGGTCCACCGGAGAAGCGAGCCCCACACGTCGTTTATACCAAAATCAGGTTGAGCGGATATTGACACAGCCATAAGCAAAACACATCTTTATTGGAAAAACATTGACTTTTATGATTTAAGACTATCAATTTTGCAATAGTTCCACATGTAGATTTTGGGCATCCATTCCATACCCCACTAAATACATATGAACTTTTAGTAGGACTACAAACAAACCGAGCCGTTCGCGAGCTGTTCAAGGCACATCTCGGATCAGCTCAGTTCATTCCGTAAACGAACAAGCTCGAGTAGGAGTTTAAAGCTCAGCTTGAGCTGGCTCACGAACCCAAATATTATTATTATTATTATTATTATTATTATTATTATTATTATTATTATTATTATTATTATTATTATTATTATTTATCCCTCTGTCTCCAATCTTTAGTCGTCAAACACCAGTTTTTGTTGTCCTAAATTTTTTTTCTTATTTATCCCTCTGTCCCCAATCTTTAGTCGCCAAACACCAGTTTTGTTATCCTAAATTTTTTTCCCAATTCAAAAATAAGGGGGGAATTAGGTAATGAAATTTCACTTTTACCCCCTTTTTTAAAGTAAGTACATGTAATAATGATACATACTATTAGTAGTTACTAGAATATCACTTTCCACACACCTGGAAAGTGCGGTAGAAGTTCACTCACGGTTTTCCACTATTATTTTTTAGGAATTTCAGGAATGTCACTGAAATTCCACTTTTATCCATTTTTTTAGAGTAAGTACATGTAATAGTGATACCTACTATTTGTAGTTACCGGAATAACACTTTCCACACGCACCTGGAAAGTGCGGTACAAGTTCACTTTCCACTATTTTTTTTTTTCTGGAATTTCGGGAATTTCACATTCCACTACAAGCTATAAACATAGTTTCTTATGGTGTTGTATCCTTCAAAGCTTGGAGTATCATCATTAATTCATAGCCAACTTTCTCTGCTTGATATATGATGGAATACTATTTCTCTCAATCTTCCATTTTCAGTCATTTATCTGGATCGGTGAGTATCAACATGCTACTACCTGGTGTATTAATTATTTACATGAATGCAAAGTTAAAATTAAACTTTACACATGCTCAATATTATTGTTTGTTTTATTGTCTCTTTAAATATGTAGATTCAAAATGTCGAATCTTAACCCTTTATCCAAAATCCTTGATGAGAATCGTTTGGTTGGACCAAACTATGTGGATTGGAAAAGGAATTTGATGATTGTTCACATTGCCAACAAAATTAACCATGTCCTAACAACTGATTCACCTGCCCTTCCGGGGGCGAACGCCACGGATGATGAAAAAGAAGCTTATGCTAAGTGGCATGAGGCCGATGATCTTGCGAAGTGCTATATTCTGGCCTCAATGACCAATGTGTTGCAAAAGCAGCACGAGGGGATTCCTACTGCAAGAGATATGATCACTAATCTGCATGAAATGTTCGGAGAGCAAAGTAGAAGTGCACGCCTAACAGCCATGAAAGGGCTGATGAACACCAAAATGGTGGAAGGTGCTCCAGTACGAGATCATGTTCTCAAAATGTTAGCGTACATTAATGTACTGGAGACTTTGGGTGCAGAGATGGATGGGGAAACAAAAATTGATGCAATTCTTTCGTCCTTAAGAGGTGAATGTTTTGATCAATTTACTCAGAATTATACTATGAATAAACTGGTGGTTACCACATCTGAGCTGCTCAATATGCTGCAGACAGCAGAGGATCTTAGCAAAAGGAGCCAACCCACTATGATGTTGGTGAGAATCCGGGTTCTACTGATTTCAAGCCTAAGGGCAAGAATAACTATAACAAGAAGAAACCCATGGGCTCTAAGTTTCCTTTGAAAGCACAAGGTGGAGTGAAAAAAGGTTTTTATAAAACAGAAAATTGGTCTAAAGGCTAAGTTTGGGGCTTTAAATGGTGTTTAGTCCAGTTTAACTTATTTAAATGCTTCCAATACATTGATAGGAAATATTTGAGGATTCAAGGACAACAATAGACAAAAATACCCTTAATGATAAAAAAAATTACAAACTCCAGTTTCACACCAAATGGACTCTGACGCGCGACTTTCCCGTAGCTCACTTTTCCCGCAGGTGAGCACAGAAGCATTAAGAACCTTTAATGCTTGTTGACTTTCCCATAGCTCACTGACGCGTCTCTCTCTCTCTCTCTCTCTCTCTCTCTCTCTCTCTCTCTCTCTCTCTCTCTCTCTCTCTCTCTCTCTCTCACATCCGTGTGGGACAAATTGATGGATGGGACAAAATTATTCTCTCTCTCCTCAATTTTAGGGGACTTAGGCTCTTTAGGGATAGAGTATTATAGTGGGTTTAGGCATTTTGGGTTTAGGCATTTTAGGTGCACTTTTCAATTATAGGGTTTTAGTGGTTTAGGCACTTTCATAGGGTACCCTAGGGTCTTAGGCACTTTCATAGGGTACCCTGGGGTTTAGGCATTTAGGGTGCACTTTTCAATTATAGGATTTTAGTGGTTTAGGCACTTTCATATGGTACCCTAGGGTCTTAGGCACTTTCATAGGGTACCCTAGGGTTTAGGTTTAAGCACTTTCATTAGGTTTGGGGGTTTAGGCACTTTCATTGGCTAGTGGGGGCATTTTTGGAATGTGTAGGTGATTTGTCCTCTTGGCATTAAGGAAAAAGTTGATGTCCTTATTGAAGTAAAGACCCCTTTACTATGTCCTTTCCAAAAACGGACCCTTGATAAAAAAAAGAATGGAAAAGGCCTTTGTTTCCATTGCAACAAACATGGCCATTGGAAGAGAAACTGTCGTATCTATTTGGCAACTCTGAAAAAGGACAAACCTTTGGAAGGTATGTCAAATTTTTCTTTTTATTGAAACCAAATTGGTCTTCCTAATGCTTGTTGTGTAGATTCTGGTGAGACCTCACACGTTTGCAATATGTTGCAGGGGTGCAAGGAGACCCGCAAGCTTAAGGAAGGGGAGATGCTAATAAAGTTGGGAACAAGTGCAACTGTTGCAGCTGTTTCCATAGGAATTTTTAATTGGAATTATCGCTTAATAGGACTAGTTTTTAGTAAATTATCTATATATGCCAGAAATTCGTAAGAATTTATTTTATGTTTCGAAATTATTTTGTTTGGATATTCAGTTTCTTTTAATTCAAGAGTTGTTATTAGGCACAATAATGTTTTTGGCATTTTATTAGATGGTTTTTTATTTTATTTTATTGGTCCTATTAATAATTCTATAAATTGTGTTGAGAATGATACTGCTTCTATAATTCTAAAGGAACAAAGGTTATTATAAGCAAGAATGCTACTTTTTTTAAGAGGATTATAGTTTCAATGAAAATAGAACAAAAGTTGTTTTGAGAAAGTAGTACATGAACCTGCGGTTGAGATAAGCATGAATAACAAAGAGCAAGCATCTTGCAGTTGGAATATTCGTTATGATGAGGCAATCAAATCGTTTGATTTCTCGCAAAATATGGATGAACCTTGAGTTTACAAGAAGGTTAGTGGGAGCGTGAATGTATTTTTGGTCTTCTATGTTGATGACATACTACTCATTGGGAATGATGTAGGGGCCATGTCATCAATCAAAATATGCCCTTGGCCAGATTTTGCATGCAAGATTCCAAGAAAGGGTTTGTACCTTTTAGACAAGGAATACATCTAGAGAAGATGGGTGTCAAATACATGTGTGATTGGTTTTGAGAGCAAGTGGGAGATTGTTAGAATTATGCTCCAAAAATCAATTATTATTATTTTCAATAAATTGTTTGATATTTTATTTTGCATTCTTGTAGATTATTATTTTGGTTAACGTTATTATTTAATGTCACATAAGATGTGAACATAAGGCCCCTTGGGTAACATTGTAGAAAAAGCATGCTAACGGTTAATGAACCAAAGGCTTTGATTAATATTTTTTCAGTGCCTTGTAGACCCAATAATATTCTAGGCTATGGGTGTTGATTGGGCCTCACACCTAATATGGCCTACACTTGTTAAGTTGTCATACGATAGGATGATTTACTCCATCATTGAGGTAGTGACCTTAAACAAACAAGTGGATGATATGTAACAACTACATTCATTGAAAGGATCAATTTAAGAACACCTGTGGAAGGAACACTATCAGATTAGAAAAGGTAGTTCGACTACAATTTACTTATTTTCCTCTGACCTGAGAGGCTTGTTTAAATTAATTGTTTATTCATTTAACTTTGACATTGTTAGTCGGTGATACTGAATTAAAGGCCATATACGGACATGTTAGGTTATGTGGGTAATAGTTAATTTATATAAGTGCTTAACAAGGAATCCACCATTCTCAAAGTGAGAATGTATATTCAAGCAATTTTCATATTAATGTTGGACCAGGAAAAATCGGTCGGTGTGTTTTAGTAAAATGATTTTACTAATTTATATGTATAAATACTATACTACAAAATGAATTTTTGAATTGTCTTTTGGGGTCCAACTAGAAAGTGAAAATTAAGAATGTCGTGCATAACCTAGGGTTTTGACGGTGTGAATTTATCCATACGTATTAGCTATGAGAATATAAGTTGGTGGAAGGAAATTAGTAGACAAATATAGGAAAGGGTCTCACTTGTAATTCTCTATTTTCAGGGGTTCAATTGCAATGTGTTGATGGACATTATTGTGATTGGTGGAAGCTATATAATTATCTCTTAGATGATAAGTGTTATCCTGATACAAATAAAAGAGAAGTCTTTTATTTGTTTCCCACAACTGAAAGATAGAGATCCCTAAGGATCCCACCTAATTGCAAACTCTATCTATGAGAGTCTATTTAATAGAGGTTAGACACAAAATATTGACCATCAGAATTTTTAAGTGTCTCACAAAAGTAAAACAAATAGAAAGAAAAGAGTTGCAAGGGTGAATCACTGAGGAAGCGAGACGCTTGGACCGCTAAGTGAGGAATCAAAGGCATCCAGACAAAAGGTGAAATACTCGGAAAAGGTATCTATGATTATGTATTTGAGTGGTATTATTTTGTTCATCAAAAGTTTTTGATAAACAAGAATATTTTTTCCACAATCCAACACAGACATTATAAAAATGCTTGATGAATTGATTGATCCCAGATATTTTCCAACCAAGAAGCATGTTCGTGGATTCCTTACTTGCTTAGGATTTGAAAATTTGAAATTCAAATTCACCTCAAGTTATGGAAATGAATCAGCTAAAATCAACAAGTAAAGAAATGAATGAAGTTGTGATTAATAATCCCGGATATTCAGGTAAAACTAACTTTATATACTAATAAGATTTGCAATTACAATACATTCTAATAATGGACTGAATAATGGCACAATAGTCCAATTATCTAATTTCAGGATGTAAACATAATTACCAACAACACCAAGGATGGAACATAAGTAGGACCCTGAAGCAAGACGCCTAATTAAATTTTCCTTACAACAAATATGCAATAAAGATTGAAAATAAGGAGAGTTAATTAGACTTCCAGTATCAATAATATAATTATGATTCCATCCTACAGAATTTGAATACTTATGATTACATCATGTCTTTTAAATAATACCCAAAAGTCCCTTTATCTATAATTAGAATATTTATGTTTATTATGTGAAATCGCCGAAGTGGTAAAACAATAAACCATGCATATTCATTGTGTAAATAACCCTCTTTTAAAAGACATGTGAATATGGTTTAATAATTTACCATTTTTTTCACCAAAGTGGTAAAACAATAAACCATAGTCACTTTTATTTAACTTCCCTTTATAAATTTGGCCCACGCAGCGACTCCCTTAAAAAATTTAATCATGATTACCGGATCAACGATTTTGGATGAAAACATAAAGACCTACGGCAAAAAAAAATTTATGTATTCATCCCAAAAATCTTCACCCTATAGGCAAATAATTTTGGGATGAAAACATAAAGAATTTAGGATGGAAACATTCTTTATGTTTTCATCCAAAAAATCTTTACCCTCTAGGCAAACAATTTTGGGATGAAAACATAAATAATTTAGTATGGAACTTAGGATGGAAACATTCTTTATGTTTTCATCCCAAAAATCTTTACCCTATAGGCAAAGAATTTTAGGATGAAAACATAAAAAATGAATTTAGGATGGAAACATTATTTATGTTTTCATCCCGAAAATCTTTACCTTATAAGCAAAGAATTTTGGGATGAAAACATAAAGAATTTAGGATGAAACCATAAAAAAAAATTATGGTTAAAATTGTTTAGGGAGCCGCATACGTGGGCCAAATTCATAAAGGAAAGTTAAATAATTGTGAATATGGTTTATTGTTTTACCACTTTGCTAAAAAAATGGTAAATTAATCAACCATGTTCACATGTCCTTTAAAAGATGGTCATTTACACAGTGAATATGGTTTATTGTTTTATCACTTTGGTGATTTCATATAATAAACATGATAATCATGGTTAAAATTTTTAGGGGAGCCGCATGCGTGGGCCGAATTCATAAAGGAAAGTGAAAAAAAAAAAGTTTTTTGATTGGGCGGTTTAAACAGTATATTTTATTCGAAAATAGAATGGTTTGATAATGTTGTGTTCCATGGGTAGGGGATAGGATCCGAATCCCATTATACTAACAAAGTAAATAATTGAATAAATAAGGGCATAAAGGTCCAAGTAACACTGTTCAAGATTATTATGCTTCTTCAAGCCAATCAAATTTGGAAGTGGTCGTGGGAATCAATGAGGTGAGTTCCTTCCCATCTCATGGTCTGGACTCTTTATTGGATCCTTTTTGTGCTACCAATGATGAGGATAAAAACAAGGAAGAGGTGGACTTGGGGAATAATGATTTGGCAAGTAACACTGAGGAGACAAATGATATGTCATGCGATTTGAACAGGGTGGAAAAAGTGGTGGAAGAAATAGAAGTAGTGGATGAAACCCCATCATCATTAATTGATGAGATGAATGATGCCAAAAATAAGTTACAACTAGTTGTACTTAAACCACCTAGTTGGCGTTGGTTTTGCTTGGAACAATCAGAAAATGTTGTTGGAAGTGCAAAGGTTGTCTCCTCTATCATCAATGATATTCAAACTTTCAACACTCCTAACAGCCAAAACTCCACAAACGACATCTCAGCTTCCAAAATTTCTCCTTCCAAGATCAATAATATGATGGAGAACAATTACTTAGAATCCGACCAATTCTCTTGCTGGAGTGAATTACCTTTTAACAGGAGGCTGGTAGGTCCATCGAAGAAGAAGGTGACAGCGAAGAAAATTAAAAAGAGGAAGAAATCGATTGAGGAACTAATTGGCATTCCAAAAACAAAAGAGTTGGAAGAAAAAGCAAGAAAGGAACTCTGATAAGATCAGCAATAGCCTCTGCAGCTTTATCCATTTCATCTGAAGGAATAAGAAATCGAAACAAAATTATTCTAGACGAAGAGGAGGCGGCAAGGACAATTTGAAATATCATTGGAGAAGATTACTTGGGATATGACAAGGAGGTAATCAGCAAATTCATGATCTCTAATTTGTAACCTCCTTCATTATGAATGATCTTGTCTTGGAACATCAGGGGATTGGGAAGGAAGGTTAATAGAGGGAAGTTAAAGAATTTCTAAGAGATAGGGGAATGGTCATTTTGTTTCCCCATAATCAATTCAATAATCAAGTTCTTCATCAATTCCATTTTTGATCTTGTCTTGGCACACTGTTTTTTATTTTCAGGAAGTGGAAGTAAATGACCTTGCTGGTGGTCTTTTTCCTTAAAAGATGCTAGTGGCAATTGGTCGCTTGGATAGGCAATCAGTTTACCTCCACGCTCAGCAATTGATTTTCTTATATGGTGGAAGGTCTGGAATTTGTAGAAGGCTAATAGGAAGATTTCAGATTGGCTTTCATGTGGATAATTTGGATCTTATGGAATGCATGCATCTTCGAACAGACATGGATTGGATAATCATATGTTCTTGTGAAGATCAGATATGCGCTGTGGGTGATATCTTTTTTTTTTTTTGGTGCATCGGAAATTTAACTATTAAAACAAGGAGACAACGTTTGGAACAGACTTAACACAAGCAAAACAACTACTCCTAAAACAGGAAAGGAAACTAGCTAATCCCTAAGGTGCCTTGTTCCCAAGGCATCCTCTCGCACGAAGTATCGAACTGATTGAGGAGACTCCTTAGTAACCACTAGATTTTCCAGCTGATCGGCTCCCAATCTAGCCAAGTGATCTGCATGGCTATTTGCTTCACGAAAGATATGAGAGAGAGTTGAATAGGTTCCTCTTAAAAGAACGTTGATATCTTGAATCAGGGCTTGGTGAGGATGTCGAATTGCATTCCCTTCATTCACCAACTTGACAGCCTCCATAGAATCTGACTCCACTTGTACATTTTGATAGCCTTTCTCATGCATTATGGTGAGACCTCTATAGATCCCCACCAGTTCCGTTTCCAGACTTGAAGTACTTCTGATTTTCCCGTAATAGCCCAGCAGCCATTTTGCCCATGTGGTCCCGAAAAACCCTCCAAATCCAGCCTTGTCATTAGTCAGGTACATGCATCCATCTGTGTTGAGTTTAACTCCAGCTGTAATGGGAGGACACCAACTAATTAGAACACTGTTACTGCTGCCAACGGTGAGAGTTGTTTTGAATGCCTCGGAAATTTCAGTGGAATAGGCTATGATATTTCTGAAACTAACTACGCTGGCATTATCAATGTTATCAAAGCTTTTTCTTTTGCGATTTTTCCAAATTTGCCAAAGTATAACAATAAATAGACTTTTCCAAGAAACATCACAGCCTATTCCAGACTTTCCTTTCAATTTCATATTGGACTTAATCCAATCTGGAGTGGGGCATTCAGAACTACTCCTCTTCCAATGGCGATTAGAAAAATAATTCCAAATTTCCTTGGCTTTCAAGCAATCCCGAAAGAGGTGAGTCAGATCTTCAGGGCTTGAATTACACCTGGGACAGGAAACCTCAGTAACAATACCTCTGTGACCTCTCATTTGATTTGTCAGAAGTTTGTTATGCAAGATAAGCCACAAGAAAATTTTGAGTTTTTGGGGAATCTAAATTTTCCAAATCCACTTCCAACCTGTAATGTCATTCTCCTCTTGATTAATTAGCTCATAGGCTGCCGCCACAGAGAATTTACCATTCGGATCAGCAGCCCAGTGCATAGTATCTGTGTTATTGGTATGTCTAGGTATGTGAATGCTCAAGATAGAATCCAGAGTCTGGTTATCAACCGAAGGAGTGAGATAAGAAAGGTCCCAGTTGCCATTATCATCAATAATATCCTTCACTTTCAAGTCAATATCAGTGTGGGGTCCAGGGAAAGTGTTTATATGAGGGCTACTACCACACCACCAATCTTTTCCAGAGACTAATAGATCGATATGGGGAAAGGGATTTCTCAATTGATGTTTTTGTTTTTCGGATGTGGAGTATTCTGGATATTTCTTTTGTTTGTGTTCTCCTAGGGGTTGTCCTGGGATCTGCTCTCTTTTTGTGTCTGTTGGCATCTTGCTCTGGCATCCCTTTTAATCCTTGTATTCTCAAAGATTAATATAGTTTTTTACTGTTAAAAAAAAAAGAGCCCAAATTAATGAGATTGAGACTAACACAATGACATTGAGCACACAGACTAACCTTTGGGGTAGGAATCATCATCCGCCTAACCTAACAGTTTGTAGCCGTTGTAAAATGGCAAAACTTAACGAAAAGGGTTATTTTGGTTAGTTTTGAGAGAGAAGAGATGTTTGAAGATTACCAAAAGTTACTTAAATAAGTTTAAAGT
The DNA here is from genome assembly GCA_963854785.1 of Vaccinium vitis-idaea. Lineage (NCBI taxonomy): Eukaryota > Viridiplantae > Streptophyta > Magnoliopsida > Ericales > Ericaceae > Vaccinium > Vaccinium vitis-idaea. Next base: position 23,904,929 of record OY978220.1, read on the forward strand.
TACTAAAAAAAATATGTGTTAACTATATTGGTTGAAACCATATCGCCGTGGGGAACGGTGATTACATTATTATCTTGTGTTTCTTAAGTAAAACATCACTTAAATGTGATATAAAATTGCAGCTTGAACCAGGTTCGAAACCAGTGGAAACAAAAATTGTGTGCATAAAGTCTTAACTAATTCACCCAAATTACGTATTAAGAAATCATCTTGGGGGGGTGGGGGGTGGAGCAAAATCTTTTCATGTTTGAAATTAAAGGGGTTAGCTTTTTTAAAAGTTGGACAAATATAGGCTGACCTATTGTGGTTATATAAATTTCAAAAAAGAAGAATTTATGAAAAGTTTTACTCTTAGATGGGAATTATTATGACCATTTTTTAGCAATGGTGATCATCGAAAATGAGAAGGAAAATCTGTGATTTCAATTTTAGAAATTTAAAAAAGGAAGTTGCATATGTAATTCCACCATACCTCTATAGATGGAGCAGATTTTCTACACTTCTATTTTTTCATTTCCTAAACCGAACTTAATTAGTGCTTTTCTTAGGTAAGTCGATACAATTTCTTGGCAACGAAATTTTCATAATTGGGAGAAGCAAGTCATTCCATAATTGGGAGAAGCAAATCATTCCATTGAGAGAACCATTCCTTATCTTAATGGGAGAGCTGGTAATTCAATGTGTAAAATGAGAATCATCCAAAATCTCTTCCATTCAAAATTGCGAACAATTTAAATCATTCCTTATGAGAGTTTATTGTGATTTTAGGTTAGCAATTAAATAAATCTTGTGAGAAATCATTCCATTTAAATGCAAGTAGATATTATCGGTACATTGTTTACAATTTTAGAATGAAAACAGAATTAAGAAGTGTAAAAATTAAAGGACATATGTCGCTCTCACATTCCTTCTCACTAGTAGTCATTCTACAATAAATAGATAGATAGGGATTGGGAGATGGTGCAGGGCACAAAACGCACTACACCGTGTAGTGCGTCATCCGACCGTCCATTTCGACAATGTACGGTTTAGATTTAATCCTAACAATGAATTTAATCCAACCGTCTATTGTTTGGATTAAATCCGATCCGTTCATTGTCGCAATGAACATGTGGATGTAATGCACTACACGTCTACACTTTGCAATCCGTTTGGCGTTTTGTAAGGATTGTCTCTATCTTATGACATTCCATACCTTTACCAAGTAATTAAGACTTCTTACCATGTAATTAATCAAACTTGACAAACAAGGTTAACGTACGACCGGGGAACCCATGAATCAAAATCCTCTCATGTGACCATTATGTGATGCAAATGATCCTCACGTGATGCAAAACAAATCCACCGTTATTTTACTTGACAATCTGATCCGTCTATTTTGTAAATCTAGATGTGTTTGTTGTCCATAAAAAAGAACAATTGCTCCGATCTATAAGGGTTTGATCCAATCGAATTGATGATAAGAAAAATGGATCGTCAGACATTGAGCATCCATTACTCTGGTGACAATATAACTATATATTTTGCTTCATTCTGATAGATTATAGTGTTTAATCAATCCGATTTTTTGCATAGTTAACAAACACATCGATGCTTATAAAATGAATGAATGGGGTCGATCGTCAAAAAAAAGAATCACAGTGGGCCAAATTTGATCAAAAGAACTATCTAGCTAGAATCTTATTTTACTCACCGATCAAAAGAACCCGTTGAATTCTCTGCATGGAAAAAAGCAACTTGATTAGACAAATTTGATCATGATTCCACTTTAATGACCACTCTCTAGAAAGTCCTATTTTCCTCTCTTTTCCTTGACTAGGAAGGAAGAAGTCCACTATTCCTTGATGAGGGAAAGTGCTTTCATTTTTTCCACATTCCCCTTTCGGCGGGACAAATTAAACCAATGGGCATGCATGCATCTCAAGTTGCTAGAACTAATTCCCCATCAAAAAAAAAAGTTGTTAGAACTAATTAACTCAGTGACGGCTACAAGAATTCGAGGAATTTTTAACAGTATTCAGAAATTACATTGACTCTATTAGCTCTATAATAGTAAGTCATATAGTTAAAAAAAAAATTAGCTAGCATGTATAATGCAATCCCAAAAATACAAATATATATAATGTTGTTGTTTTTGTCAAAAATTTTCTATTTTGAGCCAGGTGGAATCAAACTGGAGCATAAATACATGAGTACTTTTAATATATCCATATAGGAAATTATGGTGAAAGATTACAAAAGAAAAAATGTTAATCTGAAGCATATTATGTGATCATCAAAAGATATAGAGATAAACCTAATTAATCCAACACGTTTGATTTATGGGTAATTATGAAGAATTGATTATAAGAATGAGGATATATAAGAATATTCAATGTAATGAAGGCTCCTGTGGAATATTTAGTCTCCAAAAAAAATTAGTTAGAGGTTATGTAAACTAACACAGACACCATGGGTTGTAAAAAATAATGGTAAGATATACATAAGAAAAGTAGGATACATTTGACCATATTATCTAATCAAAGATTCAAAACAAGGAATGTATGGGAACAGGTAAGATCAGTGTTAAAAGAAAATCTGGGCGGTTGAGTACTCGCCCGACTAGCCCAACTAGTCTCCCGACTAGGCACTGAGTACTTAGTCTAGAAGTTAGAAGATGTCCGGCCACCCTGGAAGCATCTAACGAGTTTTAGAACCTTGGGTAGGATAACGAGTGGAACATGCATGTGGAGAGAAATAATGTCCGAGTGAAGTGAGCTTATATGTAATTCTGGAAATCCAAGAAGTTAGTGTCGTTTGTTCTACTTAGGGCTATAAACGAGCAAAATCGAGTCGAACTTTAGAATATTGAGGTTCGTTCATTCAGTTTTTAAACGAACTCAAGCCAAGCTCGAACTCAATGAAATTCTGACGAGCCAAACTTGTCTAGGTTTGAGTCGAACTCGAACTTGTTCACGAGCCTTAATGAGTCAAAAATGTTAGATATTTATGCTCTTACACAAGTCTAAAACTTTAAATATATTTTTTATTTTGTACATACATAAGTCCATACATATATAAAATTATAAAAACCTATCAAAATTTAGTCTATAATACTTTTATAAGTTTTATACATGCATAAGTTATAAAGTTTTCATTACGTATATGTGGAAGTTCGCGAGTCTAACCGAGCCAAATATTCTCAAGTTCAGGTTCGGCTCGTTTATTAAACAAGCCTAAAATTAAGGTTCAAGTTCAGTTCATTTGGTACCCGAATCGAACTCGAACAAGTCTTTACCGAGTCGAGCATCAAATAGTTCACGAACGGCTTAATTAGTTCATTTACCGCCCTAGTACTACTCCATTCCATTGTTTGGCATTATATTCTGTGTAAATTGTAATGTAACCTTTTTTTTTTTTTTTTTTAGAAGCTTCTCTCATTAATTTTCAAATCTCCTGTTCTGATCAATCTGTCACCATGAACCTTTTTACTAGCGAATGTGAACACTTCTGAATCCTCACGTGTTAACAAATTTGTCCAAACCAAAGACAATAAGAGTGGAAGGTGCATGTGATCTTTCTCATTTTCTCACCACCTTCCCTGAGGAGGGAGGGCCCACTGGACCCAATTGAACCGTCGGGCACGTCCTCTGGGTTCCAATAGAAATTGACAGCATGCAACACTTAAATCTCTCTACTAGTATAAAAGACGAGGAATTTACTCTTAAATCTCCCCATGATCTGTTAATACCTTCTGGGAGTCGAAAAAACTGAAAAGTCTTCTTCTTGTTTTTTCTCTCTTGGGGGTGGAAAATGGATGTGTCTAAGCGATTTGGGCTCCTTCTCTTTCTCTTCCTGATTATTGCCATTTCTCATTACCCAACCACTGTCCACCCACTCCTACACCCACAAAGTAATTAAACTCTCTCTCTCTCGATCTCACTCTCTCTCTTACATTATTTTTTACATGCAAAAACGTACGGTCCCCTAAAAGGACGAGTAATTTTGGACAACGGGAGTATGAATTTTCAAACAACATTAGTAGCGCACATATGCGGTTTACAACTACACATTCACATAACTTAGGGAGAAAAAAAAAAGGACTGCACATTCAAATAAGCTACATTAATTAATTATTTTTATTGGTTATTTTTTGATAGGGAATTCGAAGGTGTTTGGTACTCTTGGAGTTACTTGCGACTGTTGTGATGGGGTGCTGGAGGCTGGTGATGATCATCAATGCAAAAGCACGTGGGAAGGGCGTTGTATCAAGCTCCGGTGTCTTCCTTGGAAATATCATGGATAGTATATTTATAACAACAATGCTCGGTACCCAGAATGTTTACCTATAAATTGAAATCAGTGACTCGGATTCACTTTTTTTAATTTTTTGGACAACTACTTTGGGTACTTAGCATTTCCTATTTATAATGGTAGACTGATTTTGGTACTTCATATTTTAATAATCACATGTTAATATTTGTCTTTTAAGCGATGATAATACACAGAACAATTTTAAAAAATACACGAAAAGACAAATTTTGGACAATGATTGTTGAAGAATGAAGTGCCAAAATCATTTCCGATTAATGTAATAATTTCCCAATAAATGAATTGGCTGCTGTCAGAGCTGCTTTCATATTACTACAATAATAAAAGGTACTACGTGTTTACATCCCATTATATGGTCTTCTTTTCTTTTCTTTTCTTTTCTTTTCTTTTTTGTTGCCAAACGGTAAATTATACAGCCTTTTCGGTCACGGATTACTATAATTCGTAGAGAGGTATTTTTTTCTGTAATTTAGGGTTTTCAGCAGTTTACGTGCACCTGATCAATTAATTGCAGAGATGTACTTATTTGGCCATGAAAGATAAATTAAATGGGCATAAAGATGTAATTACAATGAGATCGGAAAATTTTAGATATACAAAACATTTGAGTTTGGATCACAATTTTAAAATTTTCTGATTCCTCTCATCAAGAATCTACAAAAATTTGACGCAAGACTAAAAAATGCAAGAAAAAATTGAATAAAGAAAATAAGCCAAGTGGCTTATTTAGCAACAACACCCCTACAAACGATTCGGTGGCATGTTAGTACTTTTTTCTTTTGCAATAACTTATATAATAGCAAAATACTCCCGCTATGCACTGGATGAGCGAAGATAAAATGTTATAGAAAAAAGTTACTCCTATTACACATTAAAATAACAAAAAAAAAAAACTATGAACACAACCTTCGGATACAGCTATGTATATAAAGCAAGGCCAGCCGACTCCGCCATTGAACCATCGAAATGCACTAGAAAAAAAAATTTAGATACAAATTAAATTTTCTTTAGTATTGTCAGCGCTGGGTAACTCGTACAAGATTAAAATAAATGTTTCAAACTAAATTTGAATCAAATTATTATAGCTGAACAAAGCAAAACAAGCCTAGCTCAATTAGGAGAGCCTACATATTTAACAATAGTGGTTGTTTGGCATTTGATTCAACGTGGAAACACTAAAAAAATAAAGGGAATTAGACGGCTCTTTTTTGTTTTTTTGCATACAACTTTTCATCATAGACACAACACGTTGTGTATTTTTATCAGCGCTGAATGAAAAATTCTAGAGTCGCCCTTGTATATAAGTAGGCTTATATATGTGCATCGAACATCTCTACATGCAGTTGTGTTTTAAAACTGTGCTTAATTCTATTGATTCTTTAAAAAAAATTACTTTCACCTAAGTAATACTATGTAAATGATAAATATCATTGTTGGGTTACATATCTACGTACGATTCAATTTGAATTAATAAGACGTCCTACTTGCATTCTCCAATGAGAAATTATGATTGCAGAGGCCAGTTTTTCACTATAACTTTGGGGAGAATTAAGAAGAGAAAGGTCAAATAATCTAGATAAAAATGATGGAAGGCTGCAATGTGGAACAAAAATAAAATCTTGTACATTTGTGTCTATTGTCAACATTCCATCCGTTCAAATGTCAAAGAGTACTCTGTACACAAATATAAAACAAAAAATATTACTGTACCGTGTTCAACACTACTATCAGACCTCTCTTTTGACTGATAAGATATCTTTTTTTTTTGGATAACTGATAAGAAAACTTTGCTACCATTTTACAAGTTTGTGATATTTTTAAACTCATCAATGTGAACAAAACTAAACTATTTATTTGTTGTGACGATTATATCTCAAGATGACTATGTCTAATGCGTGAATGATCATGCATGGTTATACCTTTCCAAATAGGCCTCAAAGAGTTTGGTGCGGCATCAACTTTGTCAATCAAACTTGAATACAGGGCTCAAACTCCTAGAAAAACTACCACCCAAACCCAAAATAAATTACATACTCAAAATGGTTCGCTAACCCGGAAATCACCAACAAAATTAACACTAAATTTGTTTCTAGCTTATCTAATCATGGCTAACATAAATATAAATAAATAATAAAAACCGATCATATATAGCACCTACATCAAAGAGCATTGCATCACTGTCCATAAGATATATACCTTAACGCAGTTAGAGCAACAACAGCAAAATGGGTAAAATACCCATTGAGCTATTTTACCTCAAAAAACCATAAAACATAGTGCTCCAGCAGCTAGTCTAAAATACTGTTCACCTCCTATTTTGCTACAGTGCTTGGGTATATTTACCTAAGCACTGTTCACCATCCATACCATTTTTTATTTGTTTCTCTCTCTTCCCCTCCCCCGCCAGAAACCCAAACTCAACGGAAACCCAGATTTGCTACAGTGCTATCTGGTTTCCTCTCAATCATCGGCGACGGAGGATCTCGATCATCCACAACGACCATCCATGGCGATGGAGGATCTCGAACAAAGATCTACAGCAATATATGAACAGGGCTTCGTAGTTGAGGTACGGAGACAGTAGGCAGCGACCATCCACGGCGATGGAGGATCTCGAACAAAGAGGGAGACGGTGGCTCGCCAGAACTGGGATTCGGGAGATGGGTAGCTGGTAGACAGAGAGGATGGTCGCCTGAGATGTCTTGAGATAGGTCACCGGTCGAGAGAGAGGCTCAGACATATATTGTGTTTTTTGTAAAAAGGAAAAAACAATATTTTAATATAAAATAGATAAAAATGGGTAGTGTTGTTGAAGTATTGACGGTGACAGGGTACCTATATGCACTGTACACCAGATTTTTTGGCCAAAATTTTGGCTTAGCTGCTACTGATGCTCTTAGGTCGAGGCCAAAGTTACAGTTCGGCCGCGTGTCCGTGGTGATAGGAGTAGTCTAACACTAAAAAGCCTACAAGTACGCGAAACATTGTCTAACTAAGTCTAAATTTACGTGCCAACCCTCATTGGTGTATTATGGCTGCAGGTTAACAAGATGAATTAGATGCCGTTTGGTTTTCTCGATTAACTATTTGTTGCGTTCAAACTGAAAATCTTATTAAGGGAAAACCGTAACCTATCTATTAACTGTTTCAACTGTATGGTTTTTTGGAAGTTGGGGTGCTACGCAGCATGCTGTGCAGCCGCATGGCGCGGCCACGCTAGCCACTTTCTGGCGATCCGAGACGTTCACCGGATAGCCCCCGTCAAGTACCATAAGTGTACCAAAAATCAGTTTGATCAGATATTGTGAAGTACCTAATCGGAACACAAATAGATTGAAAAAAATGGGTTTAGTGATTTGGATCCAGTGTTTTATGTACATTTGTGTTCCATTTCATTTCAATTTATTTGTGTTCCGATTAGGAACTTGACGATATCCGATCAAGTTGATTTTTGGTACACTTATAGTACACTACAAGAGGTATCCAGTGAACGTCTTTGATCGCCGGAACGTGACCGGCACGGCCGCGCCGTGCGTGCACAGCACGCTGCGCAACATCCCCAGAGTTCGGTTTTTGTCAAGATTGAAAATGCCAAATCTAACATACTTCCAAAACCCAATCCCATCATAAAAAAAAAAACCTAAGTAGTCTTTTTCCTATGAGAGGCGTTGATGTTATCTTGTTTCAGCCAATAAGGCGATTGCTACCACAGAAGCAGTAGGCCCATTATAATATCTCCCTAAGACAATTGGGGACCATATTAATTACTCCTATATAGGACCGAATTTGGGACCAATTTTATTACGTAGGACGTTCGGTGACTGATGGAAGCCAGACAATACTTTCTCATTTCGGTACAAATCTTTGCTAATCGCGGGACTAAGGTAAAGATAGGACCTACCCTAGCGTTGGAATTATTCAATACTTTTGGGCCTCGTTTGATTCGCGGACTAAAACAGGTGGAATTAATAGTCCTGGGATTGATAGTCCGGGACTATTTGTCCTGGGACTAATTTAATACTGAATCTCACACAATCCCCTGTTTGATTCATGCAGGATTAACATTGGGATATCCCATGTTTTGGTCAATCCCATGTTTGGTTCCCTAAACTACATTCGGGATTAATTTCAAGATACTCTCTGTCTCTCTCTCTTTGTCTCTCTCTCTCCCTCCCTCCAATTACTCATTTGTGTATGGGCAAATTCTTTCTTCCAAGAATTTTTGGTGCACCAATTTTATTTTTTTTTCTTTTCTTCCAAGCATAAGGCCTCTTGGTTTTATTTTATTTTTTTGTGGTGGGTGAAGGTTCTTGATTTTGAATGAACAAATCCTAAATAATTTGTATTAGCAACACATTCTAAAACGAGACTTGAAATTAGATGCCAACTCACATTGAATGGGCCATACACCGATTGGGATAACCACTTGAGCAATTGAAATAACCCTTTCACCATAGTGGGGCTCGAAACAAAATCAAGTGTTTTTTTTTATGAAATAACCCTTTCACCATAGTGGGGCTCAAAATAAAATTGAGTGTTTTTTTTAGCATTATACAGCCACAAACGAACTGAGAAAAGAAGAGTTCACATTCAGATAGATGGACAAAATTACAAATGGAAAATATATATACATATATACACGTGTTCAAATGAAAAATATGTACAAGCATCAGAAAACCATGAAAGGCAACTCCTCGAGCAAGATGCGATCCATGAAGACATTGATATCAACAAATGCATCATATCCAATTACCACCCACTGTTGGATCCTCCATATTGAAGTGGATGAGGAGCTTACCAATTAGAAAAATAGTTAGCATTAAAGCAGGGCCGGCCCCGATGTTTAGGTTGCCCAAGCCCGACCGCAGGCTTGGTTGCCCGCTTAGTGGTGTTTTGGCTTAAAAAGCCAACTTTACTTATTTTTTTGTCTTTATTTGATTTTTTTTTTTTGCGTTTGTTAGTTTTGCATTGATTTTTTTAGTATTATTGGTTCGTCTCGACGAGAAGAATTCAAAAAGGTAAAAGATTATGGTTAGAACTTCCAAATTTTTGAATAAGATCGAAAAAAGTGTAAAAAACTGTATTTTTCACTTATTTTTGTCTTTATTCAAAAAAATTTAAGCTTAAAAAGATATGATTATAAGAGTTCTTTAAAAAAAAAAAAAATGTCTGCTTCATAGTTGAACATGTGTGAAAAAAAATAATAAACCCGGTCTTTTTTTCTTTTTTTTTGGAAATCCCACCATGGGAATAATTTTTTCAATCAAAATTTAATGGTACACTTGTTAAATGCAAATTTCTAACAAAAGTAATTTAGTAATGTGATTTTTGAAATATACTGGACTGAAAGAAAAACCAAAAGAGCCAAAACTATTAAAAACGGAGAAATAAAGGAAAAAAAAGCCAAAGCCAAAAAATTGAGAAAGAGGAGACGGCATGGGGAGTCGAACCTACATTCACACGTGAGGGGCATCATCCCATTGCCACCGTACCAAGCACCAGCTTTATGTTACATAGGGAAACTATTTTAAATTTATATCTAACTTTCAGGATTTTTTTTTTTTTTGTTGTTGCCCCAGCCCAAGGGGTTGCCCAAGCCCGGGGGCTTGCGGGGCTTACCCCTGGGCCGGCCCTGCATTAAAGCAAACTTGTATCGGACAGAGCTCAAGTTTGGCAAAAATCAAAGGGGTCATAACCTATTCCTTTTTCCCCCAATTAGTTTTATGGGCTGACACGACTGATGGGGCACAATTCACTTCTCCGATCACTGGACTATCTGACCGGCTACGGCAAAACCCTGTTTGGAAGGTGTTTTTCCCAACAATCATAACCACAAATTAAACATAGCCTACCAAATGGAAGTACAAAGTAAACAGCAGCAACAGCAAAATCACTCCTGGGACAGTATGAAGTAAACAGCAGCAGCAAAAATCCCCCAGTATGAATGCATTAGACAACAGCTGTTGTTGGATTTAACATGAATATTAACAACAGCATCCATGGAGAACGAATATCAAGTAGATCTACACTAATCAGCTCGAAAATATGTTTCATCCCTGGACATTCAACACCAGGGAGAGAAAACGAGAGCGAGCCAGAGAGAGAAAACGAAGTAGATCCGGAGTCCAGAGCTCTGGTGAAGAGAGAGAGAGAGAGAGAGAGAGAGAGAGGAACAACGGCTTTGAATGAAAAAGGAAGAAGAAGTTGTCTAGGGTTAATAGTTTGGATGGCACTTTTGTAAATACCAGCCGACAGGGTTCCGAGAAAAATAGTCCGGGTTTATTTACTCCCACCCCCCCCCCCCCCCCCCCGGTATTGTGTAATCCCATGCGTATTGGATAAAAATTATCCTGGGATTAACAATCCCATGCTATTTTTTGCGAACCAAACAAGGGATTGTGCGGGATTGGATACAAATAGTCCAATCCCAGGCACCTAATACCCGAATCAAACGAGGCCTTGGAGCAATCCTGTACCCTAATGACAACACACAATGTGATATTTTAACCCATATTTTATCAATACAAAAGTCATAGAGTTAGTATTTTTTTACCTCACAACACACGAGTACCACATAACCCTGCTCCAAGAGCAAATAATAATTTATCAACCCTAGTGAGTACAAAATACCAAAAATATTCTATAATTGAATTACTAATGAATAAATAAAACATCAAAATATTCTACTATATTCTTTTTGAGTCCGATCCTCTCCAATCTAAATCTGGATCATCCATTTACTACAATTAATGATATCATTGATTGTACCAACGTCTAATCTAGATCTGATCTATCTCGTCCGGTTCAAAACTTGGACAAGAGATGATCCGTCTCCCTTCTCTCCCACTGTTATTATGATCGAATACTTTTCCTAGCTATTATTCTATTTTACCTTTTCCCACGTGTCGGACTTACAAAATCACATGGCCATGGGCCATGACATAACCTGTCCCAATTCCTCCTCTAAGGATTGGGAATCCTGCGGACTCCACGGTGCATGAGTAGGGATGGCCATGGGGAGGGTAGAGGGTAGAGGGTGGATGCCACTGCCTCCATCCTCAATCCCTAAATCCAGACCAATCCCCATCCCCTCCCCAATCTCCACTGGTGATTTTTTTTAACCTCCATCCCCGCCCCAATGCAGGGAATTGGGGATCCAAAAGTTCACTCAAACTATTCAAGTTAATACCAAAGAAGTTGTATAAAATCAAAATCTAATGACAAAAGTGGTTCCAAAGATAATTAAAACGTACCAAGTCACTCAAAAGTGCTACTGATGTTCTTGTTTTTTTCTTTTTTTTTTTTGTTTTGGTTTATGGGTAGATTAAAATTTCACTCAAAAGTGCCACATAAAATAGAAGTAAAGGAGAAAACCTTCCTTGTACAACCAACCAACAAGTTTATAAGTTATAAACTTATCCGGGGGGAAAAAAAAAACTTATAAATTTATAATAATATATACCTATATATGTCAACGGGGATGCAGGGAGGGGAGGGGAGGGGATCGGGGAGGGGACTAACTATATCATCCCCTACCCGATCTCCAAATTTTTTTTAAAAACATCCCTATACCCTACCCAATTCCCTAAGAATTCCCCAAATCCCCTACCCATTCGGGGAGGGGACGGGTTGTATCAGGGAGGGTTGGCCGAGATGGTCATCCCTACCCACGTGCTGCAAGATGATTTTTGTTTTCTTTAAGGTCACTATCTTCTCTAGCAAAACATTATTTCGTGCTCCATGCTCTTCTATCACCACACTGTGGTGCAGCCGACCAAGCATGGAGACCTGACATGATTGTATGCATGGTGGGGAAGAGACCTAGAGCACCACATGGTGGTATCCCAAAAACACTAGATAATCGCTCATTCCTAGTACTCCCAAAATAGGTTGGACCGTCTTTTAGGATATCCTTCAGTGCACTCGTTGACACCATCAGTATAGTATTGATCGGATATCGTCAACATAATTTCAGAACACCTGTAACATTTTCGGCTATTGTCACGATAGGCGTAGATAAATGTGTTTCGATTAATCAATTGGCACGATAGGCGTAGATAAATGTATTTGATCGTATATTGTCAAATTAAAACCTAATTTTCTTAGATAAATGTGTTTCGATTAATAAATTAGCACGATTGGCATATATTACATGTTCATTCTACAAGACTTGAATTTCTGAAGCAAGACATTTTAACTACAATAATAATCCCTTTAATTTTCTCCATTCAAAACCAGTAACATTTTCAGCTATAATAACGATCTACTACTATTTCAAATTCTATGCACAGGAGTTTGATACTCATTGTGACGGGTTGAGATCAGTTTCAAAAGGCAAGATCTAGAATTTTGAGATTGCCAAATCGAATATATCTTCATCACGTGTTTCAATATATCCGTATGAGATCAAATATTCTGATTCGGATTCTTCAAGGAAACTTAAAAATATAAGGGGGTAAAAAAAAAAAAAAAAAAAGCAAACAGCTTTTTAATTTTTAAGATTGAAATGGTATCTTCGTTGAATTATTATTAGTGGGAGAGGAAAAAGATGAAGGGAAAAGTAAAGAGTCAACCACTATTTGGCAAGAGTCGGCCATATGGATATGGCCCATATCCGAATAATCTTCAAGTGGACAGATAACGACCCTTATCCGTTTATCTCTTCTAGTGGGCCACCATACCCATATCATATGGGCCCTAAACCACTCCTCTCTTGACAAAATCAAAAGAGCTAGGTAGGTTTTCACATGGTGAAATTAGTATTACTTTGTCCTGTATTGCCACAAAATTAGATGCGGAGCCAAGATTTTAATCCGGAGTGAAACTAAAAAATTAAAACTAAACTCAATATATACAAAATTAATTACCAAAACTTTAAGAAGATTAAACAATAAGTATATCTTTACACTCAACGTAACTAGGCAAGTAAAATGTTACTCCCTCCGTCCCCAAATTTTGGTCCCTCGCTCTATTCTAACCGGATAAAAAACTAGTCATAACTTTAAATCGGTAATGAATTTTATATTCAATATGGATCTTGTTTGATAGATCTCGATTAAATCTATAAGACAATGTTTTTAAAATCACGTAAAACAATGTAAATTATGAGATATAATCAATTGAAAAGTAGCACGAACTTTCAAAAGGGACAAATAAATGGGGACGGAGGGAGTATATAAAAGCGTGAATATTTTTAAATGCACACGATATTCACAAAATGGTTTCATTGGCTGAGGATGCATATCCGTGATCGAACGCCAAAAATTTCGTTCCTGTCACAGTAACATAGAAGAGGCCATCAAGTGTATAGAACCGAACTCACACTCTATCTCTCGCGTTTTGGGATTTGGGGTCCTTACGCAACCTGGGCAAGTAAGGCCCATTGACCACGTGACACAGGACCACCTAAATTATTTCTCATGGCGAGGGTTGGTCCTAGATAATTCTCTCATGGTGAGTGAGGGGGGCCGTTTTGTTCGCAAAGGAAAATTGCAGTACAACAACGCCTTGTAAATTTGGTGATATCATACTTCAATCCCTCCCTGTAAATTTAGTTTCCTAGGTGTACAATTATTGTTGTTTCTCTGTAGTTCTTCCTTCGCTATTCTGTACATGCTTCAAAAAACGAAGAAAGGAAATCTACAGTATTATATAATTAGGAGAACCAAAACTCGAACACAGATGAAAATATAAGAATGAGCAACCTAATTAAACTTTTTTCTTCTACTACAGAAAGTCAAAACTACTCCCACTTAAGACGTGAGACTCACCCGTTAGCAATTCGAGATGACACGTTAGAATAGAAATGAAACGTCAAAACTAGGGATGGCAATCTCGACCAAACCGATGGTTACCCGAATCATAACCAGTTTTTTTTTTTTCCGAACCATAACCGAAATATTCCCTGTGGGTGCGGGTATGGTATGAGATGTGAGATAACCGAACGGGTTCGGTTCGGTTCGGTTCTGGTTTGAGTTGATAACCGAACCGTTCCCCGAATTGAACCGAACCAAATATGTGTAATTATAAAATTACCCTTCATATGTAGAAGTTTAGCTTGTGTAATGCATTAAATTTCTACTTAGATGTATATTAGTTTTGCATTAAAAATATCTAGATGTATATCTGCATACCTTTTTAATTAACGAATCTATGACATTTCCAGTTTAATTAACTGATTTTCATATTTGAATTTCATTCATAATTATTTCATTTTTATTTTATTTTCTAATTTAACAGGGAGTAACCGAACCGATCCCCGATCGGTTCAGTTATGGTTTCAATTTTTCCTACCCATTCGGGTTTCGGTTCGGTTCCGGGTACCCATCTAGTTTCAGGTAATGGGGTTGGATATCGCAATACCCGAACCAAACCGACTCATTGTCATCCCTAGTCAAAACTGATGTAATTATAAATGTGTTGGTTTTGATTAGTGAGGTTTGAAGCTCTATCAAATGCATGGGAGTAAAATTCTCACCGACAAAAATGAAGTTCAACTAAAATTCAGGGATGAATTGTATAGTTTTACCCCCCAATATTGCAGATAATGCGGATGAGAGAGTTTGCGCCATCTTTTGGGGCCTATAAATAGCGAAGCCGTTTGATTTTCCTAGCATACTTCGAACTTCACGTGGCCCGTCTCTGTACTTTACCTCTGTTTTCTGAATTTCTGATTTCTGATTTCTGATACTATCCTCTCTCTCTCTCTCTCTCTCTCTCTCTCTCTCTCTCTAAAATCTTATCCATTTCTGTCGGTGCATCCTTAGAAGAGAAATCTAGTATTAATCCAAGGTAGTTATAGTTCGTTGGGTTTTTGTCCAAAGAACAATAATTAATTGATCATCAAATGGAGAAAGCAAAGCAAGTGGGTGGTTCTTCTTCGTCGTCGTCGTCCTTCTCGGATCTGTTTGGTCCCAAGGACTCCTCTTCTTCCTCTTCTTCTTCATCGTCGTCTAACGGTCTGTTTGGTTCTGTTTTTGGGCCCCCAGCAACGGTACTATTTCATTCCTCCTCTACTGCTTTCTACCACAACATTTTCGTGATGTGGCCATACTTCTGATTTTATTCCTTCCTTTTGTATTTTCGTGTTTTAAGGCACTTAGACTACTTACTGTTTTCATCTTGTTTTTTATAACCGAATCTCCGGCCAACTTCCGATGTACCCTAACTAATCCGAAGTCCTGAAGTTAATGACCAGCCAAACCCTCTAATACCCTGAGGTTTGGAATGTTTAACTTCCATCAAATTGGACAAGCACTTGTTATTTTCTCATGTCCACTTGACCAAAAGCTCGGGAATCATGCTTTCAGTCCTTTGATTTTTCTTGGTGTTTTTTGGCTTGTACTCCCTCCGTCCCATTTTAAATGCTCCCTACGTATATCTGTGTCATTTTCAAACGTCTATATCTTTTTATTGGTAAGGTTTTCAAAGTTTTTAAAAAATTTGTCTAATAGAACTAATTGAAATCTATCAAATAAGATCTATATTGCATATAAAATACATTATAGAATGAAAACTATAAGAGTTTTAAAAAAAACACGCATAACCGTAGAGAGAATTTAAATTGGGACGGAGGGAGCATTTTTGTTGTTCAGAGTCGCAATTTGTGTGGCTGTGTTCAGTGGGTTCATAGATAGTGTTGTCTAATAGTAACAGTGGAAAGATACACATTTTGTTGTCTAGACTAGACAATGACAAGTGACAGCCCGAGTTGATTCGGATGAGTGGTGGGACGGTTACGTGATCGTCTGAGAAAAATTGACAATCTATAAGAGCAGCACAAAAGATAACAATTGACAACTTTTCCAACTCCGACCTTAAATTTTGACTTTGCGATAAAGGATTGTTTGCATGCCTAATTTTAGAGATATATCAACTTTTGAGATGTCAGTTTGCCACGTAACTCTTGAAAAAAATTTAACGTAAAGCCAAGGTTGGAGAAGCTCTAAGGTGATATTAATGTTTGCTACATGTTCTTAAGATGGGTTTTACCTTTTTTATGTCGCATGTTCTGCTTATGGAATTGAATAAAAATCATATGAAACGCGTAATTCTGCTATAGCATACCTGCATGCAACACCAACTCGTCAAACGGGAGATCATAATTATCCTTTTTGAATGGAAGACTCATCAAAAGAGAGTACAGTAAACCTAATCTAAGTTGCAACAAGCACCATGAAGAGGAGTTGAAGCCTTCTAACCTCAAGGGGTTGGTCAAGTAGAATATGGAAATAAAAGAAGGGGCTTACACTCCTAACTAAGCTCCCAGGTTTGACTCCCGCTATCGATAAAAAATTACCTCAGGGCCACTTAAGTTTGCTTTAATCGTAAACTTCAAGGTGCGAAATTAGTCGATCTTGGCTTAAACTAGTCCTAATACCAGGTTATTTCCCAAAAAAGAAAAACTTGAAGCCTTTTTTTCTTTTTCTTTTGAGATTCTTTCTTTCTTACGTGTGTACGACCTTCCTTGAACATTCTCGTATGGTGAATCATGATAATAAGAGGCAAGTTCTGAAACACTTTTTTTTCCCCCTGATTTTTAGGGGTTAGGGAAGGATTCTTCTCACTCTGGGTTCATGGGATCAGTCAGAAAGCAGGATTACGAAACTCAATACAGCAATGGCAAAAAAGGAAATCCAAGTTTGACAAACAGCAAAGACAACAGATATCAGAGTGAAACAGTTGTTGAACCTTGCTATTTCAGCTCCTCAATATACTATGGAGGCCAAGAGGTTTATTCTCCAACTAGCCAGCCAACTGTTTCCCAGCATGTTGTAAGTATATTACCCTTTTCGCAATTCATGTCTAAGGGCCGAGATTGAACCAAAGAAGTGAGATATAATCACTGATTTCGCAATAATTCTTGTTTTGATCAGTTCAAAAAAGATGTGGGAGATGATGATCCAAATGGAAGTAATGCAAACTCTGCTTCGAGAGGAAATTGGTGGCAGGGTATGATTTTAATTCGCTGTGGTTTTCTGGTCATGGGTATTCTCCTAAGGTTCCTTAGTATCCAAGGTTCCTTTGCATTATATACTGATGTTTTCAACCATATACCTTTCTTATTTTTTTTGCAGGATCACTGTATTACTAAGTGTTCTGGTCATGTCATGCCTATTCTTAATCCACAAAGAAAGGTAATTTTCTGTAAAAATTCTTGGACGTTATGTAGGTTTCTTCTCTCAGTTTCCCAACCCAGCCGAAAAAATAGAAAGGAAATTATTGAGCATGGTCCCCTTTTCTCTGCAATAGGGCACCTATTCTTTTCTTTTCTTTTTCGCTTTCTGAATTTTCTTCTCCATCCACCAATCCAAGAGCCAAACAAGGCCTTGAAGGTTTGAACCAGAGCGTTAAACGTCTATTTCCAGACCGTTGCTACAGTTTCTTTCATCGATGTTAATTAAGTGGTCCTAACTCCTAACTAGTTATTGAACCAATTGCAGGCCATCTACAACTACTATCTTTACAGATGCAAATGAGATGCCAGAGCTTTAGCACAGCCACAACTTGCAAAACTGTTGGGCTTTTTTTCTCTTCTTTTTGTGTTTCCTTTTTGCTTCCTGGTTTATGCTGGACAATATGGGCACAGTCTTGTATATGGTTGACCTTGTTTGAGAGGGATCCAGTGCCATTGTTTTGTATAACGTAGTAGCTAACTTTGGTTGTGTGTAATGGAACTGCAGTACTAGTGGTTTTTGGGCTCGACTTCTAATCTCTCACCTTTTTAACATGGAATAATCCTACAACTACAGGACTCTTTTCTACCCTATAAGCTCAGTTTGGACGAAGGTAATCTTGAGAAGGAAGTAGAGGAATACAAATGTGATGTCATATCCCCGTTCCTTTCTATGAAATAGACAGGTAATGTATTCAACCAGGAACCAAATCTTCAAAATAAGGAAATGTTGACTCTGGTGAATTTCTACCTTTATTAGCTAGATGAACTTGCCAGGAGGATACAGCTCTAACCAGATTTAACATACCGCCAGAAGAGGGCATCTGGTCTTCACTCTTTTAGTCTTTCAATTGTCGCGGTAAGGTATAAGCTGCAACTTCCAAGGAAGAAATCAGAGTTTGACAAAAACATGACAATAGAAAAATTCTACTAATTAAGATTGCAATGTCCGCAAAAGAAAAGATTGATTTCAAGTTATTTATGAACGAATTGCAAAAAAGTAATGAGCAATCGAACCTCCAAATGCAATGTTGCAGTGCTTGGAAATGGTCATGGCGGTTTGATTCCGGCACTTTTGGCGGTGTTGGAAAGCATAACTGCAGTACTGCACAGAGGCAGCTAGGGTTCTGGCATAGTTTGTTCACCTTAAGGCAGCAACCACTGGAAGGAGTAGCTTTCTCATTCATAGCTGCTGGCCCGCAAGGAGCCAGTTTTATAGCCCCAGCATCAGGTGAAGATTTTCTGCACTCACCGGCTCCCTTGATTCCCTTCGACTAGGGAAAACCCAGAAGCAAAAGAAAATCCAGAACACAAATGCACTTCATTGGAGATTCCATTTCTCTTCACTAAAATCTACTACAAGTACTATGTAAGAACAACTACGCCTCCATGGGCTTTATACTAAAAACAAGACAGGTAAGTGGCTATTGCGGTGCTTACAAGAAAACCCACAAAGTTATGGTGGACAAAGCTCTATAGCAGATTTATTGTTTCTATTGCAGCACCTTCTCCATAGGGATATCTAGGTTATTTGAGCCAATGAGCATTGAGCACCTGATAAAGTCATGACTCATGACTCACACTGTGTCTTTCCATTCCTATGTCAATCGCTATGTCAATCGCTAACAACAGTCAGCTTTGGCAGCAAACAACGTCCAAGATCACCAAAGATACCACGTAGCCCCTCTGATCCGACCAAACCAGAGGAGAAGCTCAAAATCAAAACTAGCTAACGCAATGGAAACTACCCATTAAGCAGATAGCTGAACTAGTAACAAAGCACTACCCCAAACAGAGCTTGAAATGAAAATCAAGGATATCATCCCAGCTGGAGCTCAAAATCTGTGCTTAGAAAACCAATGTTTAGACATGAAAATGTGAGAAACGAGTTTCCGTTCCACAACTTGTGCTTCAATATGAGGCGAGACACTCATAAAATAACCACCCTGAGGAGAAGAACATCATCCCTATGTCAATCGCGAGGCGCTAGAGCCAGCCTGCAGCTGACTTACATGTTCATGTGGGTGCAAGAGGTGATTCTTTCATGAGAATCTTGCCCTGTACAAGGTTGAGGTGATTGTTTGACCTCATCATGCCCATTTTTCATGTTAACTTCCTATGGCTAGGAGTTCTCTGATTGCGAGAACTGCATTTTTCCGTGAAGAAACTCGCCACTTCAATGTTTATACATTGCCTACATATAGATAAGCAAGTTATATTATGTATCACTTAGGTCTTCAAAATAAGCACCTATTGAAATTAAAGGAGAAAACAAAAGCTTCAAGCAACTTGCAAGTCTTAATTCCCCCCCCCCCCCAAACCTCACACTCTCCACCATGTCACTTCACTTATTCAAACACCCAAATGTTTCTCTCTTTATACACAAAATGGAGGCAACTTCGGTGTTTACATCTTTGCATACTACTTCATCATAGACATCTAGACATATAAGAGCAAGTCCACTTGGTGGTGTCAAAATAGTATTGTCAAAATCATTTACGGTGTCAAAATGCTAAAAATATAACAATGATGTTGCACCGAGTTGATGCCATTTTTCCGCAATCTCAAATCCTGATCTTTCGATTACACTCATCTCATGTTAGGTTTTACAATTGCCAAACTAGATGCATTTGGCACCCAGAATGGCATTGCCAAAAAATTTGGCATTGGGTCTGGGCCGTCTGGCACAAGGTTGGAGAGGGTTTTGCCATTTTTGATGCATAATTTTGGCTTGGCACGCACGGGCGGACTTGCTCTAAGCCTCTAACTAGCTCTATATTGTATCGGTTTCCGAACCAAGATAATGCTACCAAATTTGGACATAAACAGAATCATCTCATTCCATTAACACAACACTCTGAATTCGCATTCTCAAATTCAAGCACAAATTCCAATCTGACCCGTTAATTACCCACAAAAAACCTACTGAGTAAAAGCAAACAAAACAAAAAAGACATAAATAAGAAGCGCAGAAGGAACCAAGATCACCAGCGGCACTACAGCCCCATAAGTGTGCGGACTCCCACACGTCAGCGTCCCAAGCTTGATCTGAACCACATTGACCAAAGCCAGCATCAGAAAAACGCACCCGGTTACCGAACCCGCCGCGGACACCAAATACCCGACCCGAAGCAAGTTCTTGTTAACCAAGGCCAGATCGAAAGTGTAGTCACTGAGGTGGAGCGTCCGAGGGAAGTGGGCCCACGATCCCCGGATGGCCTGTTTGAGGGCTAGGGCGACGAGGCTGGAGAAGAGGAAGGAGCTAAAGGAGTAGACGTGGAAGGCGACGAGGTCCTCGGCGATTTGAGGTTTGGCGACGCACTTCGGATTTGTGCCATCGATGAGGCCGTTGGTGGGGTCGGCGGGGTTCCAGGAGAGGCCGATGAAGACGGCTAGAGTGAAGAGTGAGTTGACGTTTACGATTCCGTCGAGAGCTGTTATGTGTATGGCGGTAGCGATTCTGGTCTGTGGGGCGGCGGCGGCGGTGGTGTCCATATTCTGGCGAGGTGGGTTTGCTTTGGTTAGGTACGGGAAGTAACGCGGCTGGAGAAGAAGAGAATAAAGCTTGTCGTGCTGGAAACGCGGAAATCGAAAAGGAGAGGAGAGAGAATAAATAAAGAAAATGAAAAATGGCAGAAGAAAAGCGAGTGAAGGAACAGAAATGGAAGACAAAAATTAAAACGCCGTTGCCGGGGATCGAACCCGGGTCACCCGCGTGACAGGCGGGAATACTTACCACTATACTACAACGACATTGTTCATACATGGGTGCTTGTTTTAATTTTTAATAATCTTTATGTATTCCCATTTTTTCCCACCTACTTTTAGATACCTCAAATACTTGTTACCGGTTGCAAATTAATGTTCGTGCACATTAAAGACAAGGAAATTGATTTCTAAACTCCCCTAATGTATGCACACACTCCTCTTTTTTTGTCTTCTTTTTTTGTCTTTTAGAAGGTGAATTTAGGAAACAGTACCTTCATGCATACACTTTTTACAAATTTCAAGGATTGTATCATAAATTCACCCACTAAAAGGAAAAAGGAAAGGGAAGAAAAAAAGGAGTTTTTGGATCAATTAAGGGAATGTGGAAATCAATACTCCAGTAATATTTAGATTGATTCATCCTTTTACCAACTGTAGCAACTAGCAAATGATTAGTTATGTGAAGGAGATCAATATTTTCTTCACCATCTATTTTTTCTTCTTTTTTTGTTTTGACTTTGAGCTCAATTTAGGTTCATCAGCAATTTCAATCCGAATGCAATTTCAATTCCAATTTTGCCAAACGTAAGGATAAGTATATGTTTGAGAGATCACTTTGCTACGCCTTTTCAATTCTAATTTTGCCAAATGTGACACATAATATATGTTTGAGATATTATTTCGCTGCAACGTTTACATGTATGTCTATCATTCAAAACTCGATGTGACCGGTTCACCACTTAAACTTGCTTCCTTACATAAGATGTTCACAATAATGGAAACACTGATTTTGTCCTTAACTATAATAATGTTATAAGGTGGAAATAAGGATTGTAATCATACATCCGAACTTTCCTCTGTCTAGTCATATGATGTTCAATTTTTAAGTAATACTCCATTATCAGCTTAAGTTTCTTAAAAACTGAAAATGACGTGCCTACCTACCCTGATGATAACTGTTTTAGAACCATCGATCCTAATCACCCAATCCTAGATACCAATAATTGCCGAATAGTTAGAACAAAATGGGCATTTGGTCTAGTGGTATGATTCTCGCTTAGGGTGCGAGAGGTCCCGAGTTCAATTCTCGGAATGCCCCTTTTCATTTTCTGTAACTGTGAGTTAGTACTCCGTTCCGAAATAAGTGTCTCATACTCTCTCTCTTACCATTTTTCAAATAAAAAAATAAAGTGTTTCCGTGTATCATTTTTTGAATTTTTTCGCACCGAATTGAAGTACTCATCGTGCACTTTAATTCGGTGCGAAAAAATTCGAAAAATGATATATAGAAGCACTTTATTTTTTTATTTGAAAGTGGCACGACTTTTCGTAGTGGGCACTTATTTAGGAACGGAGGGATGTTCCATACTCTCTCTCTTACCATTTTTCAAATAAAAAAATAAAGTGTTTCCGTGTATCATTTTTCAAATTTTTTCGCACCGAATCGAAGTACTCATCGTGCACTTTAATTCGGTGCGAAAAAATTCAAAAAATGATATACGGAAACACTTTATTTTTTTATTTGAAAAGTAGCACGACTTTTCATAGTGGACACTTATTTAGGAACGGAGGGAGTATTTTTTTCATTTGCAAGGCTAGCTTTCTAAGATGGAGATTTAGGGGACTATCTTTATTTATTTTTTTTGGTGCTTGAATTTAGAGGACTATCAAACATTATGTGGATTGGCACAATCTCAACATTACAGAAGCAATTGAACAATCAATTGTATCTAGTAGTACTTTGTAGCCCCTCAAGTACATCTACATATCCAAATACAATTCTACACTCATTTAAACAACATACACAGCTAGAAAGAAACCAGAAAATCACTCATCTAAGTAAAATGCTCATTTCCTAAAAAGTATAAGCACGCAATCAGTAATCAGCAAGAAGCTTTTACGACGAACTTTTTTCTAGCTAAACTTGTTTGATCTGTTCTCTTTTCCCTTGTGAGTTGACGGCTCCTTTTGATGCTCTGAACCTTCCTTGCCGGTTTGAGATTTACGTGGTTCATCGTGTTTGTTTGGAAATAAAACCAACCCTTCTGTTTGATTCCCAAAGTCCTTGACTTTTGCTTCCCCACCAAAATAATTTGTCAAAGCTCTTTTTACCCCAAAGCCATGACGAGGAGGCTTGTTGCTGTTGCCACTAGGAAATGGCGTTCGGTCTCCCCTTGTTGCAGATCCAATTGATGGTGCAGGCGAAGGTTTTGGTGAGGAAAATGCTGTTTTGTATGGAGTGCCTGAGACAGGCACTGAATGTGGGACTGAAACTCTCTTGTGAGCAATCACACTCACCGTAGGAGCTGAAGAGTGCTTATCAGAGCGCCTAGTCAGGTCATCCACATATAGTAGATCATCAATACGCGCAACAATATTATACGCTAGGCTTTCCAAAACTCTCGAATAGCTTTCCAGAATTGATTTTCCAATATCCTGGAAGAGTAAATAAATGTACTGAAGAAAATGATACAGAATGGAAAAAAGAAGAAGAAGAAGAAAGATTGAGCTTAAAATCAACAGAGGGGGATAGCGGACCTTGTTGCAATGTATCTTGCTGGTGTCCAAGGAGGTCTGGGTTAGACCAGGGAAACGCTGTTTCAAGCAAAGAAGAAGGCTTTCAGCTCTTTCTGCAAGCAATACCCTCTTATCTCCATCAACCATTAGATCCTTGACCATCTCCCAAGATGATTTTGCAGCAGAACGGTTTGGATTAGTCGTTGGCTTTGTGTGATTACGTCTATGCCATACATGAATTGATGCCTCCACACGGTTTGCAATCTCCAAAGCAACATGTTCCGAGGACAGGTCAAGGCAATCAAGCAAGCAGTCTGATGAGAATTGGTCGGAAGTGATGTACCGGTAAATAACATCTCCTAAACAAGCTCTCCCATTCTAAAACCAATGGAGGGAACAGAAAAGCCAACATGAGATCTCAATTGTATAGTGTGCTACATTCAGATTCAAAAGAACTGTGATTTTGACTACCAAAAAAAGTAAACTTAGTTGTAGGTGCCAAATATCAATTGGTGTCGGATAAGAGACAATTATTCTAATCAAGCGGGAAAACAAAGTGCTGTCCTTTTCTGTCCTAGCAGCATATGAAAGGAAAACAGAGATTTTTTGTAAACATTCCTTGATTTCAGTGCAAGGGACAAGGTTGGAATTTCAAACCTTCGGAAGAGCTTCCAAGTAAGATTCAGGAACTTCCATTTCAGCTAAAGAGAGATTATTGATAGCCATGGCAGCTTTAAGTATTTGATTTGCACATTCGCGCTTGTGATTTAACTGCTTTCTTGTATCTTCTTGGAGACCACCAGTAGGGACACGAGGAACAGGCAGCCACCATTTCTCCTCTTGTCGCTGATTAGACTTACGGAAAGAGGCTGAACCATCGGTGGTTTCTGGGGCTATAACCCCTTGATCAACATACCAAAACTCTGTATCGCTAAAGCTATCTAATATATCCTGTTATAGGTAAACACTGGCTATTAGCTTCAAAAAGGCTATTGGACAGAAAAACAAAAATAAAGAACAGGGTTTGAATCTTACAAGGAGCATATTATCTAGTTTACGGAGAGCTGGGAGGTTGATAAAAATGTCTGACCGCGGTTTGCAACTCATAACCTGAGCAACAAATGCAAAACTAGTCATGAAAAATGTAACAGTATCACAATCACCCAAAAACCCTCAGTCCTCTTCGAAATACAGGAGGAAAGGCTAACTTTGGATATGAAATGCAAAGTAAAACTTCTAAACCAAAAGCTGATCTAAAGTGAACTTCTGATTGGGGTTTAGCCCTGCCTGCTTTTACTGCAAGGCTTATGTGAAATAGGAATACACATTGTACAAAATGGGTAACTTATCATACGAAATCAAGTTCAGTATTAATCCGGTACAATCTAGTACCTCAAGCTTACTTCCATCTGGAAATGTTTGCCAAGCAGGTATTAACTCAACGATGTGATCGCTAACACAAAGAAGCCATTCCATCTCTCTTTGCCACATCGATTTCTTTTCCAAAGGCAATGGCTCCAACCTCCAGAGTTGCCCAAAAACAGTAGCTACAATTAAGTTGAAATTTAAGGATTAGCCATGTGCAGAGGACCAAAATATAAGGAGTTTCCCAAACAAAAACGTGTCTGACAGTCAATACAACGCAATTTCACTAGAACCTATAACAGAGAGAGAGAGAGAGAGAGAGAGAGAGAGAGAGGAAATACCGCATAGATTGGTGATGGCATTCGAGATGGCCAACGCTGTGCAAACCCCTTTCCCACTCCCTGACATGTCTTCACCAAGCAACAACTTTGCAAACCTCTCCTTCATCATGTCAATTTCTGCTCCATTCAAATAAGAGATCAAATTAGAAAACAAGAAAATGTTGGAACTTGTCAACAACTGTTATTACTGAAACAGAATTTTGCATCAAGGTAATTTGGACATGTCCATCGTATTTCGGTAAATTCACTGGTCAAGAGGAGTGACATGATTATGCTAGAGGGTAGCACTAAGTGGAGGGTAGTCCAAAATTGACTTTAGAGCTAAGTTCAAAAGAATTTAGGTTTATTGGATGTCACGGTCCTCACAGAATACGATGTAGTTCAATGGAGAAAATGAATTCATATAGCCGACACTAATTGATTGACACTTAAGGCTCGGTTTGCTTTGTAATATTTAGTGGATACGATGTGCATGTTTGTTACAATATCTTACATGTGGTCATCAGGAGCCTATTTATCTTGGTTACACGCGTATATGGAGTCCTATTTCTCGACATTTACGAAGAGGGGTCGAACCGGTATAGTTAACAAAAGGGCTCCTTAGAACTTGAAAAAACAAACAAACATTAATTAACGTAATAATCTACCGTAACATTTAATTCAACTTTCAAAACCAAAAACCCAAATCGCAAACCTGAAATTTTGGGACCCAGTTTCTTCAACAAGTTGGAATCATCCTTGTGAGGTTTGATTTCCCCAAGAGATAAATCTGAAATCGAGGTTTTGGCCTTCCGAATGGGCCAACCCAATGGAAGCAGCGAAGCATCAGAGCTGGATCTGCTCGAACTTGTGCTGCTGTCTCTGCCCTCAGCCGTTGAATCGGTTCCACTACCGGTTGTGGCAGAAGAAGACTCAAACCCTTCTTTTCTCTTACTACTCTTCTCAGCTGAACTTTCCATACTAGACGTTGTTGCCCTAATACATGATTTTCTGAAAAAGAAGGGTGGGACACTCTCTGTCTCTCTCTCTCTCTCGATTTGGTTTGATTTCAAGTTAAAGTTGTCGTTGTTATTACTGCTCACTCAACGTCTCTCTCTCTCTCTCTCTCTCTCTCTCTCCTTGGCTCTTTCTCTCTGTCTCACTTCGAATGGTTTCTCAAGTTCATTCAAATTCTCCCAAAAGACACGGGGGGGTCCATTTTTTCAAAATAGGGCAATCTAGCCGTAAAAGGGCCCCAAGGGGACGGATATGTCAACAACACATACATGTCAATACTGTCAAGTTACAGTTTTGCCCTCCTCGGTCCCCACTCAAAGGTTGGGCGATTATCATTTGCGTATTTTACTTAAAACAACCGTCCGACTAGGCGTACGTCCACATTTGGACCATCTATTTCAGGAGTTAAACGGTCCGGATTTTAAAAAACTCTTCTATGTGAGAGTTAAAACACGCACAGACGGTCAAGATATACCGTCCGTGCATTTTTCGTACGCGGGCGGGGCATGCTTATGAATAGTTTTTAAAAAAAACAATGAGAAAATACTCTATTTTATTTCTTTATAAATACAGGACTGTAAACTCGAATGTTTTGACATGAAGTGATAAGATAAATAAAGAGTGTTAAAATCAATTTACTAAATATGTTACTAGTTTTTATGCTCCAAATATTTTGTTTTTTATGAAGTTCTCGTACTTACCGAGAGCAAAATGAATGGTATAACATTATGAGATATTAATTAGTGTGATTAGCATTACTCATTTAATAAAGGGACTGAGGGAGTGGCTTATACATTTCCACATACAACCCAATTCATAAATATTACTCATTCCTGGCGAGTTTCCACTAAAAATACCGTCTTCCTACTCTAGTTAAAAAGTGAGTGACATTTTCGCTAAATTGCATTTTTGTGAGTATGTGAGCAGAAAATATCGTGACAACAATTGGAAGACAAGCAAGATTTACCAAAAATAAATAAATAAAATAGTTTAGTGAAATTTTGGCCTCGTTATGCACATAACAAAGCCACTCTTTTTTAAAGAATTTTTTGCCATTTGACCTAAATTTTTGTTTTGGTATTTTAACCGTATCTTTTAGTAATTTTTTTGTTAGATTCACGATAAAAAAAAATTGGATTTATTATTCGTCTCGATGAGAGGAGTCTAACCATTATTTTTATAAAAAAAATACGACAAAAAATCTCACTAAAGACCAAAAAAAAGTTTGAAACAATTGTCCTCGTCTAAGAAGATTATCAGTAAAAGTAAGTAATATTGACAGTCTGACAATTTTTGCCACAACCGGCCCAAGGGTAAGCCCCGCAAGACAAAACTTGAAAATAAAAACGAAATAATTAACAAACTGTTATTAACTGCTAGCTAAATGACATAGTACAGAGGCACAAAGTATATAAAAATGTTTTTTTTTCCAACAAGTAAGATTATATTGATATAAGTCAAGCATCGCCTACATAACGGAATTTATTACAAAATAGTATGGACAAAGCCAAACTAAACATCTAAATAATGCAAAGTGAGAAAAATCTTGATATAAGTCAAGCGGCACTTGCATAACAGAATTTATTACAAAATATTGTGGACAAAGTCAAATTAATCATCTAAATAATGCAAAGTGAGTGGGGAAAATACAAGGCAAATCAATGTCTTTCACCCCAACCCAGGCATCTCACCTGAGCCATATTTTGCTGAAAATTCATGCGTAGTTAGTCAAAGACAAAAGACAACAAATACCCAGACAATTAAATGGACTTCAACCAAGTATGAACGCATCAATGAACTCTCAAAACTACATATCTGACAGGCCACCACGTGTTGCCCAACCAAAGACATCATGTAAGATTAGAACCCTATTGGCATGGATATCATTGTAGAGCAACATCGTTTAAAGAACGCGGTCTAAAGATGGAATAACGAAACTAACTACTCTCGCAAAAATGAGAGACATCAAAGTCTCACAAATTAAACGACAAGGCATGAATCTGAAGAGACGGAAAAAAACAAATACTACTAAAGAATACAGTAGAAGAATAGGTTTAGAACCAAGTAAATAGAATGGGAAATGCAAATGGATGTAACATTGCAACCGTTAACAAGACCCAAATAAAATTATTGGTATATCAGGAATCAAATAGCTGGAGTACTTCCAATAATCTTACTATTAGGCTCATGGCTAGCTTCAGGCTCATTTGCAGCTTTAGAATTGCACTCCAATATGTTGACGGGTGGTGGCCTATTTTGGTAATTCAAATTCTTATATTTTCATCAATATCATTTTGAAAATTGAATTCTCATCACATTTAAATATATGGATAGGAAGCATATTTCTAGGAATTAGATCGTTCATTCTTTAAGAAGACTTTAATACGACAAAAAGCTACAAATGTCTCAGAAAATTTAAAATTAACCATTAAGAAGTCACTGCAAAAGTTTACACCCCCCCCCCCCCCCCCCCCCCCCGGATACAAGTAGGGCTGTAAATGAACTGGGCCGTTCGCGAACTATTCGAGGCTCGGTTCGGTAAAAGCTCGTTCGAGTTCGATTCGTCTACTAAACGAACTGAACTTGAACCTCAATATTAGGCTCGTTCCATAAATGAGCCGAACCTGAACCTAAGTGGATTCGGCTCGGTTAGGCTCGCGAACCTGAGGTCAAAATGTAATTAATAATACTTTAGGGGTCTACATGTAAAATTTTTATAGTTGAGAAACTTTTATGTAATTTGTTATTCTTTTATCCTAACTAAAGTATTCTACTACGAACAGATGTGTTTTATCCCTAACTAGAGTACTCTATTTAGTTCTCAATATTTTTTTTCTTGTGTTCTTTTTCTTTTGATTTCTTGATTATTGTGGCAGATTTGTTTAATTTCTTGATTATTGTGGTAGATCTACATGTAATATTGTTTTGAAGCATATCTCTTTCCCCTCTCAGATTGTGTTCTAAATTGCTAACGAGCCCTGCCGAGCTTGATTCGAGCCTTAATTCGAGCCTAAATTCGGCTCGTTTGAGTTTAACGAGCCCTACCGAGCTTGATTCGAGCCTTAATTCGAGCCTAAATTCGGCTCGGTTCGGCTCGTTTGAGTTTAACGAGCCCTACCGAGCTTGATTCGAGCCTTAATTCGAGCCTAAATTCGGCTCGGTTCGGCTCGTTTGAGTTAACGAGCCCTATCGAGCCGAGCCCGAACTTTGAAATTTTTTCACGAGCCGAACTCGAGCCCACTTGTCTAGGCTCGAATCGAACCCGAGCCGAACTCATGCCTTAACGAACTGATCCCGAACCTCATAGGGTTCGGCTCGATTCGGCTCGTTTACAGCCCTAGATACAAGCTTGTAACCTTCAAGTTAACTTGGGCGTTGAGCTTCCGTTTTGAAATTTCCTAACACCTGGCTCTTTTACCTGACTTCCGAACTTTCCTTTTGGGATACCAACTTCCAACTAGAAAATGGAAATAATTCAGGGGTCAAGGGGAGCCTAATAGTAAGCGGCTGACGCAACGGAATTCACAAAAAACTAGTTAGCATATTAGAGCATCACTAGTGGTATACTCAAACACAAAAATACTCAAAGATGAGTATTTTGATACACAAAAGAGGCTCACAATGGTATTTGGATAAATACTCAAAGTTAACAACATTTGTTACAAATACTCAATTTTTGGCATTTGGATACTCAAAACTACCAATCTTTCTCAATAACCAAACCTCAATAACCAAATTTTGGGGACCACACCCTATCAAAAGTAACAACATTCTCTCTCCATTTTTCAAATACTTAATTCAAAACTCAATTTTTTTGCACTTTCTCCCAAAAATTGAAATTATCAATTTTTAATCTTTACCAAAATATGTTCAAGATTGATCTCATTTTAAACGTATTGTGAATATCTTTTAAATGGTAATAATATTATAAAAAAATGTATGTACAAATTTAAAGTTGTGCCCATTTTATGAATAAAAATAGAGTGAATAGTACTTTTTTAATTATGGACACAAATGAACCATTGTAGAAGGGTAGATACTCAAACTTATAAACCCATTAAATGAATACTCAAAATGTGATGTGACGATATTTGAGTATCCATATTTGAGTATACCACTAGTGATGGTCTTAGTCTAAACGAGATAGGTTCTCGAATTTACGAGATGTTCTTGAATCCACAACAAAGAGAGAGAAAATCTCAAAAATATTATTGATTGATTAAAAGCTGCTCAATAATAAAGATTGCATGCCCTTTTTATAGGGAAAACCTAGCAAACCGTAGCAAGTACTACTAAAAAATAAAATATCCCGGAAATTGGGGAAACTCCCAAAATTAAAAACTAGAAAGAAAAACAAGATATTCCCAATTGGAATCAACTTAAACGGAGTTATACGCTAAGAGCAATTCGTAATCTAATTATTTCCTAAGATAGCAAAATTACTAAATTGAAGGCCTAAACAAAGGAATTTGGCCAAAATCCACCATCAGTCACAAACTTAAGATGGTGAGTCTTCACCGCAACGCGATTTTACTTTAGCCCACCAAATTTGGGCCAATTGCGGGCTTGTCGATAAATTGCCGAATTTGACAATTTTTAATTAAGAGTTGTTTGGGCCTCCAGGGTATCAACCGGTCCAGCTGATCATAGAATTGGACCGCTACTGGTTCTATATCAAGCTTATGTGCTCAAATTTACAGATTCGGCTCATCAAAAGCATAAAGTTTTTTGAAATCACTATAGATGTTTTTCTATCTTTGACTTCAGTATTAGTCCAATACTTCTTATACATTTCTTTATTTTTTCACCCTCTTTCCTTTATACATGTTTGGCAATTCTCAAGTATCTTGAACATGATACTAGTATCTTTGTGTGCTAAAGTTAGGTAAATTTCAAAAAATATAAAGAATATAAAGAGAAATGAAAAAAAAGGCCCAACGACGGCTGTCACAACTGGTTCAGAATTAAGCCAAAAACGAAGAAAAGCAAAAAGCTAGGGATCTATACTTTGATTATCCTGTCCTGAAGAAAGCTACCCTTGACTTTGGATACACAAATGGTGGTTTCCTTTTCAAAGTTGGTTTACTTCCCCTGATCTTCTAAACCAATCACTCTACTTTCATTATTGAATTTGAAAGGGAAGGACGTTGGAATTGGATTTCTTTTTGCCGGTAACATGAACCATGAAAGCCCTTGACTTAATGTCTACTTGGAGTTTTGAAACAGGACTCAAAAAGAAGATGGGTTCTGTTTTGGAGCGAATGAAAAAGTGGCCCGATTCTTTTGTCCTTTTGTTTAAATAATTTTTTTCGTTTTTCATAGATTTTTGTGCAGCTTCTCGTCGTTTTTTTTTTTTTTTGGATTAATTATTCATAACAACGAGAGAAATCAAAAAATATATACTGACAAAAATGTGGATCCAAGTTGAAAAAAAAAAAAAAACTTTTATAAATATAGGACTATTTCTTTAAACAAAAAATATAGATGTTTGGTACTTTTTCGTCTTTATGAAATTTTTTTGTTTTTGGTCATATTTTTTTTACTTTCAGACTTCTCTTGTTGAGACGGAGGACTAATCCACAAAAAATAATACGAATCTAACAAAAATTCAAAAAAGAAGAACAAAACAAGAAAAACCAAAAAAACAAAAGAATGGCCCCATGTGAATGTCCTCTCATTTTCCATACGTATAAGATGAGCTAAACTATGTATTTTTCACTATGCTAGGATATGCATACGTGGAACTGCTATGTACGAGAACACGAAAAACGTTACGTTACGAGTAATGGTGTTATGATGTGGCTTAATATAAATCGTGTTTAAGTCGTAAATTTCATATCTGTGGATTGCAATGATGTGTCAATTTGAGTGGCCTACACCTCTTTTGTATATATAAACATAACTAGCCCCTTAAATTGTGTTCAAGTTGTATATTTTAAGTGATTTAGGAAGGGAAAATACTAAAATTGAAGTGAAAGGAATATACTTTAATCAATTGAAAATGTCAACATTCCTTCTTCTAATACTATGTCATTTTTCTTTTTCCAATAATGGTACTACTCAAAGTCTCAAACTATTGGCCCTCTTTTAATCTTCATCCTGTTAGCCTTAAGTTTTCGTCTAGGGTTTCAATCTTGGGGGGGCGGTGCCGCCGCCGGCCGCTCCCCCCCCCCCCCCCCCCCCCCCCTCTCTCTCTCTCTCTCTCTCTCTCCCCTTCCTTTTCCTTCACCTTTCTTCCATGTTTCATCGACTATCCCACCCTTCTTTTACAAAAAACGATCAGCATGAAGTCTGTTGATGGTGGCGATGGATGGGTCTGTTGCGGCGGCGATTGGCGGTGAAGATGCTGGCGGTTTGTGCAGGGGTGGATGGATCTCCAATGGTTGATGCTTAGGTTGCTCAAGTGCCCGGATGGATCTTTGGCAACTATTGTGTGTTAACCGGACGCGGAGATCTCATTTCTGTTCGTGATTGCTGTGTTTTTCTGTTTGTCTGTGCGGCTGCTTTCGGTGGTGGTTTGCCCGTGCCCCGGTTTCTCCGTTCCTCCTGTCGTTTCGTAGGCCGGTGCTCCCCGCCGGCCGCTACATCTAGGAGTGGCTGGCGTTGCTTAACGGCGAGGTGTTTGCTCCGGTGGTTTGTGCGGCGGCGGTGGGGTGCGGTGTCTCTTGGGTTAGGGTTTGGATTGGGCGGGCCGGCCCATGGTTGGGCTGGATTTGTGGTGTGGGCTTTATTGCTTATTTGGGTTGCAGATTTGGGTTTTTTTTTGCTTATATTATTTGTATCTGCTTAGACCCTAGGGTGAGCTGGGCTTCGGCCTTTGAGGTGTATTTTCCAACTATTGGTTGGATTCCCCTTCCCTTTCCCCCGTTTTAATAAATTTTATTGCCGATCAAAAAAATAAATACTCCCTATGTTTCTAAATAATGATCCACTGCGAAAAGACATGCAATTTTCGTATCAAGAAATAGAACACTTCCGATCATAATTTTTTAAATTTATTGACACCAATTTAAAGAACTCATTTAGCACAAGAGCAAAAGCCTATTAGGGCAATTCGACAAAAAAAAACAAACCAACCAAACAAAGGAGAAAGTTTTGTTTGGTGCAATTGGACCATGAAAAAGGTAAAGGCTTTGTCTGAATAACTTGGATTTTCAATTTGTCAAGAGATTTATGAGATGACCTTCAAAATATAGTACTCAATTTCTAGGGGCTCGTTTGTTTGGCGTCAATTGAGGTTAGGATCATAGAATATAACTGTCATTGAATTCAACACATGCATAGCATTATTTATTGCACATTTAAGAGAATTTATATCTGATCAGATGGGATATGTGATCTCCTTAAATAAATAATCCAACCCAATGCCATGTCTGATTAAACAAATAGACTCTAAAATGAAGTACATAAATAAGTAAAACGTCTCGTACGAATTGCAAAATAAAACTTGGGATAATTACAACTACTTTCTAGTTCTACTAGGCCCTTTGAGCAAATTTGAACCTTGATTAGATGATCCGCAATTGATGGCTTGCCCCTCTCTTTCTTTCCTGTATCGTCGTACTGGGCAAAAACAAAACCACTCTTATAGCATTGTCTGTTGCGGAGAGATAGAGTAGAATGCCCCAAGGACAAGGACCCTGCAGACAACTCAAGGAAAGCTAAAGCTCATTAAAAATGAAGAAAGCGTTTTGTCAGCTTCAAGCTAGCTAGATCCCGGGATAAGGTGGTTAGAACAGGTGGTTGTTGGTAGCACACTAACATTCATCCTTCCAGCATCTAAAAGGTCATATTTTTTTAATTTCTTCAAATTTAAACCCTAAATTATCAATTCGACAAGCCGGTAAAATAAAAAAACAAAAACAAAAAAACAGTACTCCTACCAATTCGACAAGAATAAAAAACCATTAGAAGGTACTAATTAGTTAATCTCTGCTTATACTTCTTCCTCCCTAGATTCAAGTCCAATAAGACATGATACATGTCAAATGGAGAGACGACCGCCAGATGAAGCTAAGCACCATATTATTTATAAGCGAAAAAAAGAAATTAATACAAACTAAATTGAAAATCGAAAGACCTGGTATGTGTCAAATGAAAAGACCACCAGCCAAATGGGGTAACGACGACTAACGGAGAGACTAGTCCAAATGAAGTTAGACACCCTTATTATAGAAAGTGGAAAAAAAAATACTCCTAAAAAATAAAAGATTGATACGAACTTGGTTGAAGTTTGGATCTAAGGACTTCTATGTCAATTGGAAAGGTGCCGCTCAAATGGAGAGACGACCAATAACCGTCTGGATGAAGTTAGGCACCGCTATTATAATGAAAAAAAGGAGATAGACCCAAACATAATCTACAAAGTACAAACATAATATATGTCAAATGGAGAGACTACATGAGAAACTAGTTCGCATGAAGCAAGACACCCTCCTTATTATAAGTGGAAGAAAAAGAGACGGTACAAAATTAAAGGTTGAATAGAGAAAGAACAGCAATTAGATTAAAAAAACCCAATGGCACTTACAAAGGAAAATTTAACAGAACTAAACACGGTTATCCGAAGCAATAAGAGAATCTAAGTCATGCGGAACACAAATTGAATCAAAATAAAAACTCCTATGCAAACTGTTATATGCCATGTAACGCCCCACATTTTGGGATACGTTAATTATTACTACAACCGAATATCTTAAACAGAAATAATAATAATATAAAGTTTAATGTGAATAATCTGTCCTCTACAGATTACAAAAAGGCAGACCGGGTAAGCTCTACGGCTCTGCAAATTCCTCTGCCTGGTTGATCTCCATCTCGGCAGCTCCTCTGGCTTCGTGTTCTCCGTAGAGGTCCTCCTGTCCATCGTGATAATCTAGCATAATACCTCGGAGTCGCGAAGCAACAACGTGGTATTATGCCAGGGTCGCACAAAGGCAACACCGTGAGCGTGGACGCTCAATAGATACCCTACCCCAACCTTAAACTAGCAATTCTAGAACAATATTGTAGGTGGCAGGTAAATAGTAAAGTCGTGCATTTTCAAATATCAGAGTTAAAACAAGTCAAAGTGCAGCTTTACAAAACCAGTGTCTCATATCATTTTCATAATCAGAGTGCGGTGTCAGTTTCTCATATCATTTCCAAAACAAGAGTGCAGTGTCAGTTTCTCGTATCAATTTCTCTTAACGGCATTCTTCTTCAAATTTCAACCATATCAACATCTCACATCTCTCGAAAGTTATTGGCCCGTTCAACCACCACTTTCTAACGGTCACCAACCTTTCCGTTCGAAGTCCCGGCTACCCATAACACTGACTACCCGCAGGTTATAAAGTTCGTTCACCCCGACTCACACACGACGTAATCCCGGCTACCCATATCACTGGATTCAACAACCTGTTTATGAAGTCCGTTCACTACGTGTAGAACTGAGTGAGCTTTGACCACTAAATTCACCCTGTGGAATTTGAGGTGGGACTCCAAACAGCACTACCGTATAGTTCCGTTGAGCTTTGACCACCAGTTCGCCCCGGGGAACTGAGGCGGGACTCCAACAACATTAACGTCTCAACTTTCATCACATCATCATTTTCATTCTCATCTCTATCTCTTCTTGTGAAAACAATCATTCATTATCTCGGAAAACGTGTTATGTCGTACTGTCTCGGAAATACGTGCACAGGTCGTGATTTCATAAAAAAAAATCTTATGTTCAAAGTCGTTTCACGAAAATCTTCCT
Organism: Vaccinium vitis-idaea; assembly: GCA_963854785.1. NCBI lineage: Eukaryota > Viridiplantae > Streptophyta > Magnoliopsida > Ericales > Ericaceae > Vaccinium > Vaccinium vitis-idaea. The sequence goes on from OY978220.1 coordinate 23,941,083, forward strand.
TTTAAAAATCATTTCACGATAACCATGTTACTTTAGTATAATAACTCGTTCGGTGACTTTCTTTAGACAATGAGATAACCAGGAGAGTCCCAGGCTGGATGGCCGCACGAATGCAGTTACTGGCACCATTCCTTTCTTAGACAACGCTAGGCATATCTTTTTTTACAGACCCTCAAGGGTGTTAGCCTTGGGTTAATCTCAACAGTCCAAGTACAGTCAAAACATTTTGAAGTTGCTTTAAGAAAAAGTTTAGTCGGTTATTTTTCTAAAAATCAGTCGGGCGTTATAACGGCGTAGATTTGAAAAGTCGATTTTCATTCGGGCATTATAACTGCATAATTTGATTTTCCAAAAGTTCATCGGGCATTATAATGGTGCATTTTGATAAGTCAATCTCAAATCGTGCATAGTAACGACTAAGTGTATTTTTCAAAGTCTAATCTTTCATTAAACTGCTAATCATCCAACATAATCTCGTTTAAACATAATTAAGCACATTTTAGCATACTAACGACATATTTAATATGAACTAGTAAATACTAATCTAGGGTTAAGATAAAGTATCTACCTTAATTCCGATGATTAGTCGGAAGCCGATAAGCTAATTGGATTCTGGCGGAGTAACAGCTACTCGAACGCTTTCTTGCTAACTTACGCTACTCTTCTAAGATCTAGGGGTGGTCGAGAGTGGTGGAATGTGGTGGTGGAAGGTTGAGTTTTAAGAAGAACTTGAAGAACTCATGGTTTTTCTTCTTGAAAAACTAGTTTACTACAATGGTGGTGAGGAGAGTTTTTGGTGTGGGAAATGAAGGAACATGAAGAAGCTATTTATAGTGAAGCAAGTGAGCTCCTCTCCCTCTCTCTCCCTCCATATAGTCCAAAAATGCTTTATGAAATAGTATTTTGTAGCCTTTTAAGGCTAAAGGATAGGATAAAACGTGTTTTCCATAATAGATAAAGCTTGGGGTTCAAGTATGGGTTCCTAGATACATAGGATAAGACATAATGTGTCTAGGTTCGTTATATTGGGGCGTAGTTGGGTAGTTTTGGGTACTAGTTATACACACGAAACTAGCCACAAGGTATAATACATATATATCTATTCATATATACACATAACTACTTTATAGTAAAAGTAACTCTATAAATAATAGCCTTATAAGGCTAGCAATAATAGGATAAAAAGTGTTCCCCCATTAATTGGGAGATAGGATCCCCATTGTTGGGACGAAAATGCCCCGTAAGGTTGGTTTTGTGCGCAAAAAATACAAACTAGTGTACTGCAAATAATAATTAAAGAACTACTAGTTTAAGAAAATAAATAAGTATGATAGGAAATTCCTAGGTAGTCTTAAGAGAAACCAAAAATATAATGCTACGAAATTTAGAAGAAAAACGGCGCCGAAATGTGCGCGAACGCGCGTATGGATACCCGTCCGTAAAATTATATGGCGAGGGAAGAAATTTCTCACCCCTTTCCTCCCCAAACCGCCCTCTCTCTCTCTCTAGCTCTCATTAATTCACAAAACTCCAAATTAGGGTTAGTAAAAGTAAAGTCAAAATTGGTAGAAAAGTCAAAATTGAGCACATGCCTAATTAGGGTTTTCCAAAAATAGAAATAGGCCTAATTTAGGTTTTAAATAGGATAAGGCTAGTCATAATAGGACAAAATAGGAGTTGGGGGAATTAGTAGGGCTTCCGGACGCGATGTGGTGTAATACCCGGTGTGCAAGCATTGATTTGCAGCGCGGAAAGTATAAATAAAAGAAATAAACAAATTAAATCTAATTTATTCAAATTAATTAAACTAAATAATAAATTATATTTATTTAGCGATATTAAAAATAAATAGTCGAATTAATAAATCGAAATTTTTATTTACGAAATTTCGGGTTATTACATGCCAACCAATGTGCAACTTTGTTTTGTTCACGACAGCACCAAGAGAAAGACCATTGCTTAGAGGAAACCCAACTCTTGATATCATCCACGAGTGCACTGATTTCCCAAGGGCAAGAGGGGTAAGGCCTAGTGAGGCAATCAATAAGCATTTTGCAGTCTGACTCAAAGATTACGTTTTGGAGCTGTAAATCCAACGCCATGCCGCATGCAATTCTTAGTGCCCAAGCCTTTATAGCTAACGCGGAGGACACCTTAGCTTTCCTAACTCTCCAAAACTGAGCAATTCCACCACTATCTCTGACAACGACCTTAAAAGCAGCTACGATGCGGGAGGAAGAGCAAGCTCCATCACAATTAACTTTAAAAACAGAACTGGGAGGAGGATACCACCTCTCAAAGCGAGGCAATCTTTGAGAAGGATCCTGAAAACTGGACTTACCCCAGAATAAACCGCATTGATATAATCCTTAGTGGCCAAGTTTGCTTTTAGAATAACATATTCTGGATTGGGAAGACATCCTTGAAAAACAAACTCGTTTCGCGCTTTCCATATGGCCCAACAAATCTAGAAAATAGCCCCAATAGTTTCCTCCGAAGACTTTTTGGATAAATTCCAACATAACAGCTCAAACATCCATTTCTCCGCAGAATCGATTCAACCATCAAAAACCAAAACGAACGACCACTACCATACCACACGCCTCTAGTCCATGGACAGCGGAATAACATATGCTCAACAGACTCAACTTTAGATTCACAAATAGGGCAAAGAGGGCTACTACCACATGTCTTATGATACAGAATACAACGACAAGCTAGCCAATTCTTAACAACTCTCCACATAAAATGGCATACCTTAGGCATAGTTGGAATGGCCCAGAGTTTGGTCCACATTGATTTAGGACAGAAAAAAGAGGTTGTGGGGATGGGTGCAGACTTCAAATTGGCTTCATCTTTCACAAACTCAAAATATCCAGATTTTACAGAGTATTGGCCTGATTTGCTAAAACGCCAAAAGACTTTATCTGGACAGTTTAATAAGCTAATGGGAATCCGAGTGATGGCGAGCACCTCCTCTTCAGAAACATACCTCATTAGCTTAGCTTCGTCCCACGAGTGTTTGGACTGATTCACAAACTCTGAAACTTTGGACTCGACACAATCTGGGGGGGATGCGAAAAGATTTTAGATCCTGGTAATGTAGGTAACCAACGATCCTCCCAAAATTGGATGCTCTCACCATTTCCCACATTCCACCTCATTCCTTTGACAAGAAGCTCATTACTCTCAACAAAGCTACTCCAAACCCAAGGAAGGAGAAGGCCTTTTTTTTGCTTCCAGACAAGAGCAGTTGGGAAAATACAGGCTCTTTAAAACTTTAACCCAAGAGGACTCAAGATTAGTGACCATACACCAAACTTGTTTGGCAAGGAGAGCATAATTGGAAGATGCAAAGTCCTTGAAGCCCATACCACCAGCTCCTTTTGGAATAGACATCTTTTCCAAGCCCCCCAATGGATCTTATTACCTCTAGCACCATGTCCCCACCAGAAATTGCTAATGATAGAGTTCCATTAGGCACATAATCCAGCCGGAACTTTAAAAGCACATAAAAGGATACATAGGAATACCTTGGAGAATCGGCTTAATTAGCATTTCTTTACCAGCGTGATTGAGTTCAGAATCTTTCCATCCCTAAATCTTTCTCATAACCATGTCCCTGATAAAAGCCATCGTTTCCTTCTTAGACCTTCCCCAAAAAGCAGGTAACCCCAAGTATTTGGCATTGAGGTCCATAGCTAACATCCCCATCATGTCTTTCACCTCTTGTTTTATCGAAGCTGGCGTGTTAGGTGAGAAAAACAAACTGGACTTCTGGATGTTGATCGATAACCCTGAGGCATCCCCAAAAGCAGAAGCAAGTTTCATGAAATTGGAGCAATACTTGGGATTTGCCTCAAGGAAAATCAAGGTTGAATCTAAAAGGGCAAACTTCACTTACATTCTCCAGTTGTTTGACCTATGTGTGGATATGCTCCCTAACATTCAATTTGTTGCACATAGCTAGCTTGTGCTTTGCATACTTATTATGCTCGTAGTCATATTTTCCTTCCATATTAACAGAGTTCTAACTTAAGGCAGCAGGCTCCGTTGTGCCCTTAATATGGTTTCATTCTGATCCAAAAACTGGATCTGAACTGCTCAATTGTAGAACTTGACAAGTACTGCAATCATACCAAAAATTCAAGTCATAGGAACCTCATGGTTGGATATACATTTGTATGAAGAAAATTTTTGAATTTTGAAAATTTGAATTTGCCTTTTATTTTAACAAGAATGATATTCTCCGATCACTGAGTCATTGATCTATGATTGACATAATTTTTTACAGAGATTCTCTACTATTATAATAATACATTATTAACACCTTGGATTAAATTTGTAATATATTGATCAAATTCAATGAAATAGATGAAAACATTTTTGTCAAATTTCATAAATCTGTCAAATTAGACGGAAATTGTTGCGAAAACAATCTTCCACAAACCGCAGGGTAACTATTTTGAACAAATTGAACGTCAAGGTGTGTATCCGCACATAGGCCAAACCAGGGAGGTGTAAGTGAAGTTTTCTTCAAATTAAAAACCCAATGTCTAAACTCTATTCTCTTTATTTAATTTCTCCAACAAATAAAGTAGTACGACACAATTCCTAAAAGAATCATTTGTAGTTTTATCGACACAATTCCTAAAAGAATCAACATGTAGACAAAACTAATTAGACTGTAATACCCCTCAATGTTGACATAGTTACGCCACCCTTAAAACAGTTGTTGACCATATGTTACCCGAATTACTTCAACGATGTCGACACAATTAAATCTCCCGGTAACGAAATCCTTCACCGCATTTGTTTCACAAGTTCTCCGTTTTATAAGCATTCAAAGATAGTAAAACAGACAATCCTCTGACCTCTCTCTCTCTCTCTCTCTCTCTCTCTCTCTCTCTCTGAATTTTGTCCCTGTTCAGGCGAATGCAATATCAACATACTCTTCATTGTGAGCCAATTTGATCTAATTCAGTTTCAACTTTTGCTTTAATGGCCTTAATTTGGAAAGGCTAAGATGACTTTTTGGTTCTCATTTCACAGGTGAAGACAGACCAAGCCGGATTATCGGACAAGCCGGCCGAGTTTTCTCCCCCCTGCCGTCTGACCAAAAAAGGTGCGCATTTTCGTTTCTTCCTTTCTTTCGCCGAGAGATGGCCTGGAGGAGACTGGGAATTACTTGTGTGTTTGAGGGGCATGCATGCATGCATACTGTCAGATTTGATTCAGATGTTTAATGTTTGTGTTTTGTCAATGTCCCGAGAGAAATATTTTATGACAGTTTAATCCTTTTTCTTTCTTTTTTTCTTTTTTGTGGTAAGGTAATAGTTCAATCCTTGTTTTGTACTAGTAATTGACTTATATTTTCTAATGGGAATTAACTTCCGCGCTCCCTTTTTTTACCACCCACACTCCTCTTTTTTAATTATCCATGTAAATTTTACAACATTATCTGTAGGGTAAAATGGTAATTTCATGTGATTAAAAAAAAAAAGGAGTGCAGATGGTAAAAGATCACCATCCTTTTTTGTCACGTATATTATTTACGGAAAATAATTTTCGCATTCCCTTTTATCCTAATGCATTCGTTTTTCTGTTATTATTCACATGAAATTACTAAAACTAGCACTTCTAGCCTTTTTTCTTTTTTTTTAAAATCAGAAGTAGCACTTCTAGTTCTATATTCACTTTTTACATGAAGGGCAATTTGATAATCTCATATGGATGAAGATAAACTAAGGAGTGCAAATGGATAAAAAGGGTTGCGAAAATCATTTCCCATATTTATATACATTTTTTTTTTTTTGGTGCATCTATATATTCAACTGATTGCATTGCATCATTGCAGATCAGTTTGGTTGAAGTCAACTGCTTTTTTTATTTTTCATACTATAAATCAGAGTCAGAGTAACCCTCAACTCGGCTACTTTTGATAACTCAGAGGTCAGCTGGTTCTTTTATTGTTCTTTACTGCTAAATTTAAAGAGTCCATAGATTAGACCGGGCTCTGACACAATAGTGCATCACCATTAGCCATTAGGTAGTAGCCACTAGCAAACCCTGCAAGTTTGTACAATTATTGGCCGAAAGCAAAATTATTTGGATGTTGAAGAGGTTATGGTAAATTCCTTGAAATGCGGAAGGGGCTAAAGAAAAAATAATGAAGCTTTTGAAGAGCCAACTTGCTAAATTATTCTTGTTCAGTAAAGGCTAGGTCCTCGGCAGCCCAAGTCCATCATCATAAAGACCAAGTGAGCCAAGTCTCAGTTCACTGGGGCGCTTGGGCTCGATTCGGTATATGGTATGGGGTGCAAGTTTTTGTCGATGGTAAGTGCTTGATCGGAGTAATGCTACAGTACACACCTTTTAAAAATTACTCAATATGAGATTTTGTGACTCAAAATATGAGATTTTGTGGCTATAGATATAAGATGCGTTTGGTATGCACACTCGTACGGATGTCCACAAAATCTCATATTTGGAGTTACACAATCTCATATTTGGACCCATTCGGATTGCTACAGTGCACACAATCTCATATTTTGAGGCACAAAATCTCATATTTAGAGCCACAAAATCTCATATAGTCAATAGTCAAAAGTGACACACGTCATACGTGGCACAATCTCGGCCGTCCATCCGTATGGGGTGTGTACCGTATGTCATCTCATATTTGGAGCCACAAAATCTCATATAATCTCATATTTGGTGCCACAAAATCTCATATTTGAGCCACAAAATCTCATATGGGGGGGGGGGGGGTGTTTACCGTAGCATTTCTCGCTTGATCGATGGATCCAAGCAATTTGGAGCTAATAATAATTTTAGCAAGGGAAGGGAAGTAGATGCATGTTAGTGCATTTTCGGTTATAAAAACTTTCACGCTTTATTTTTTCTTTCACCTTGGTGGTCATCTTGAAAGGCTTATTATGTTTCATTCACTTGCACAACTCTATACAATGCTTACCACTTCAGTTTTAAGGAACTCTTCTTCACAATCTAGTGCAAATACACTCTTATTCAAATTATAAATTATAATTATAAAATCTTTAAGTTGTTTATCCTTTGATTCTCTTAAACCTGTCACAGCTTCTGAATAATACACCCGAAGAAGGGGACTTTTTCATCGTTTAGTTGTTTCTTCCTTTGTTCTCTTCTTTTTTCTTTTTTTCTTTTTTACAAGTGGTAGCACAATACAAGTACCATAACTAAATCAAATTGAAAACAAGTCCACAATCACTACAAGCCCAACCCAACTAATAGCTCTATTAAGGGGAGAAATAATCCCAACAAGTACAAGGGGAATAACACCTACACGCGCAGGTGCGGATATTGGAACGCGTGACCTTCTAGTGAGATGTAGAAGTTTTAGCGGATATTGGAACTCATGGCCTTCTAGTGAGATGTAGAAGTCTTAGCCAACTGAGCTAGCCCCAATTGGTTTTCTTCCTATGTTCTCTTGAATGAGCATAAAGTGAAAAATACCCTCCATAGCAAGCAGAGTAAGCACGGATACCTGAATGGGTTTGCACGCTCCTTCAATTCATATGGTAACTCAAACTCTCATGTCTGTAAAGTTCATTTCTCCTTCTCTTAGGTGAGTGCCCACTATAATTTTGCTGTTGGTGCCTGCTGCTACTATTGCAGCATTATAATGAGTGAAGTTATGAATATATTTGAGCTTGCAATGAACTAGTGCATTTATTATCTTGTGTTTCCAAGTTCATTATTCTTTATGTCCAAACCACGTCAGGCAATGCTTGGATAATTACAAGTCAAGACCAACTGCATGTGTTACTGCTCAGAAAGCTATATGCCAGATCTTCAGTGCTTAAGCAAATTACTGGTTAGTTTGGTCGCAGATGTGGCCTTTCTATGTTCTTCCTAACAAAATCTTGAGAGCGGAAGAAGAAAAAGGTCAACAATCAGATGGAGATCACTTCATGGGGGTAGAAGCCTACCCATTTGAACAGGCATTGAGTAATGAGAAATGCTATAATGATGTCTTGCCTCGCTCGCTCTTTGTTGAAGTAAGACCATTTGATTCTAGTCGTAAGTTTTTGTTTCATAAGAAGTTTTCAATTTGCAAATGACTGTTTGGATTGACGCTCGAATCAAATTCACCTGAGTAGAACTTTTATATTCTGTTAGATGAATTGTCTACTTTAAATACTTGTTTTTCTGTTCTGTAATTCTGTTAGGCATGTGTTGCTTATATAGGTACCGCTCATAAACCAGCGACGAACATGGGATTGTGGTCTTGCTTGCATTTTGATGGTCTTGAGAACTCTTGGCATCGACGATTATAATATCCAAGAGCTGGGGGACCTCTGCTGCACAACTAGGTGCCTTCTTTTGCTGAAACTAGTATTTAATCCATTTCTGATAGCAGTTTCTATGCATATACATGAAGACTGGAAGATCTTAAGCTCTGCAGGAATAGGAAGTATTTATCCCAGAGTAGATTGATATGATGCCCAGTCTCTGTGTCCCAGTCCTTGATTTTTGTTTTTGTCAGAAAGCTTGATCACAGACATTGACTTTTTATCACATACAAAGTTATTATCTGTTCATTACGTGAAGCTTTGGCTGATGTGAATGTTTCTGATAATCTTGAGTTGCTGGCATTTTGTTCGCAGCATTTGGACTGTTGATTTGGCATACTTGCTGCAGAAATTTTCTGTTAGTTTTTCCTACTTTACGGTAACTGTAGGAGCAAACCCAAATTTTTCTGCGGAGACATTTTACAAGGTGATGCCCTATCTCCTAAATCGTCGTTTGTGTTCTAAGATTTGTTGTTGAGGGGTCGTGCAAGAAATTGGGTACTACTTTGTCCCTCTATTGTGCATTGCATTGTGTAAAAGTTTTGGATCATGTGGTATTTGAAGTACTATCCTGCAATTACTATTTTAGGCAATACAACTCACCTAATCTCCCTCCTTTCTGTAGTTTAAGATATATCGTCGTTGAATCTATATCGATTCTATTTGGATACTTTATGGAAATCTGTGTTTCGTGTTTCCAGTCGGTGATATACTAGACGCTAATGACTGCCTTTGAGCTGTTTTTGGAAAGCCACAGAGAAGTGCAACATATATTTTTTAGCTTTTTGCGACTTGTAAGTGATAACACTCACACATTTTAGGTTCTGCAGGAGCAATTGCCAAATGATTTAGTCCGAGTAGATATGCTATTTCAGAAAGCAATGGAAGCTGGAATTAGAATACAGGTACCGAGGGTGAAGAGCTTCTATGTTAATGTCTGGTTGTCCTGTATCACGATAACAAGGGTTGTGATCTGCAATAACATTTTGAGTTTTGTTTGTCGAGTGTCACTTCTGAGTCTGCTGTTTTGGTTACTTTCACAGCTGCCTGAATAAAATTGTTGTTACCACGTGAAAGGATTTCAGTCACGTTAGGTAATTCAATTGATTCAATTCGTAAATGAGCCTCCTCTTTCTACAGTGCAGGTCAATCAGTGGAGAAGAAATATCAATATTGATCTTGACAGGAAATTTTGTTGCTATTGCTTTAGTCGACCAGCATAAACTAAGGTATGGCTGTTAGAGTTTGACATCATTTGATGTAGTGAACCTAACAAAACTTCATAGGCATGCATCTTACAAGCTCCACCCCTCCATCTTTTCCTTACGCTTTTTAGCATCGTTGTTGTTTATGCTTCTATTTTGGGTGGATTAGAGCTAAGTAATACTTTTCTTTCCTTTCCTTTTTACGCAGTCAGCCTTGGCATGGGGATGTTTGTGATTCAGGTTTCTACAGTAGCAGCTCAGGCTACACCGGTGGGTAGTAATGCTTTTACCTCTTGTTTACGACTAGGAAAGAACCTCAAGACAAAATCTGTCCCTTTTACTGTTTTTACACATCTATATAAAGACGTCACTAAGACAATTATTCTATATGCTAATGTTCGCATCACTGTCATTCTTGTTTGAAAACTCAAACCATTATCTATTTTCCTAACAAATACTCGAATAGATAAAAACTACTGAATCGGTCATGTCCTTTCATGAGGCTAAATGAAGGCATTGCTCTGCCGAATCTACTGTAGTCAGAAAGTAATAGCTATTTCATGGTATTGACTAAATGTTCTACAGTCTGCACAATCAAAGTACCGTTATAGCTATTTCTGTTGCTCAAGTATTCAAGTCAGTGCTACTACTACTGCTACCTCATCACGCCACATTCTATCTTACCTACGAACTGTAATCTTCCACAGGTCATTATGTCGTGATCTGTGGCTACGATGCTGCGACTGATGAGTTTGAGATTCGAGATCCAGCAAGCTCAAGGTTATTTTGCCTCTCCTTTTTTAAAAACCATCTGCAAACATCAATCATTTCGGGAAATGGGAATAGATTAAAAAATAGGTTTCTTTCTTATTTTCTTCATGTAATTGCCCTGTCCTTTTTCTTTCCCTTTTTGATATGCAAAAACATCAGCATCATCTAATTGTCTAGATCATGTTCAAAAATTATTTGTGGGGAACATTTTGAAGTTTCCACGCTTCTCAACGTGTTAGTTAATTTGAAAAGATCAAGAAACTATTGTGTTTTTGTTTCTGCCCTTGCATGAGCATGTACATTCAAAATGTTTTCGGATTCATTTGAAGTTATCTATTGTGAAGCTTTGTACTCAAAAGCTTGTAACGGAAGAGGCATTTGAAGACTATGTTGTGTGTCTCTAACTTTATTGTACCAAAATACAATGAGTTTCACAGCTAGTGCATATCTTTCTTTGGATGGTTAATTACCTTGTTGAGCTAATAGGATGCTTGTTCAGGAAACATCTGAAGATCACATCAAAGTGCCTAGAAGAAGCTCATAAATCCTTTGGAACTGACGAGGATCTTCTCTTGGTAACCTCTACTTCTTTCTGTTCTTTGTAAATAATTCACTGTTCTCTGTTTATAAACCAACAACTGATGGTCGCGTCTGGTTTGGAATGTCTTGTACTCATTATTGCATTCTTCCTATGAATTATGCATGCAGATATCTCTAGAGAAGGATGGAGAGAATCAAAACGGCCCTTTTGTATATACATGACATTTGTTTTCTTGCATTTGATCAGCTTGTTTCATCCTTTTGCTCCATTTGTCATTTTCGTGCATATATTTTTGCGCTCCTATGCAATTCTGGACTGTACTTAATAATTGGTACCTGTATATAGGCTTCCACGTATGGTTCATTTCAGTTTATCCAAGCTCAAGTGTGCATATTGCTTCTTCTGTTGGCCAAACATAAACTGCGTTTTGATATGAATGACATTGGTTTTGAATAATTAGCGTTCTAAATCGCATATCCATGATCTGGTAACCTCGTCTACCTGTTCATTTGGTGGACTGAGGTGTTACCCTGTCGCGCGAAGCTCGGTTTTTAGAATCTCAGATTCTCAGTGACGCTACTTCCAGCTCTTGTTGCCCTTATTCTCATTTTTCCTCCTTCAAATCAGAAAAATATCAAAAACTCCTATGGACAGATTGTTGGTTCTCTCTCTTATATTAGATATTTACGAGTGTGTATAATGTATATTGCTTTCTATTGTACAATCTTGAACTGCCTTTTTTAGAGCAATCAGCAATGAGATTGGTTTTGAATAATTAGCGTTCTAAGTCGCATATCCATGATCTGTTACTGGTTCATTTGGTGGACGTCGCATATCCATGATCTGCTACTGGTTCATTTGGTGGACGAAATTTTACCCTGTGGCACAAAGCTTAGTTTTTAGAGTCCCAGATTCTCAATGATGCAACTTCCAGCTCTTGTTACCCTAATTCTCATTTTTCCTCCAACAAATCGGGGGAAAAAAAAAAAAGACTCCTATGGACAGATTGTACTTAAGAGGGTCCTCTGGTATAGTCATTGTTTCCTGTTTTCCATTCTCATTTGTTTAGAAAACACAGAATCTAAAATTTTTTTTTTTTTTTTTTTTGAAGAGCACAAAAGCTAAGGCCCCGTTCCGCTAAAAAAAAACAGTTTTGTTTTAACTCAAAAATTATCTCTTTCCACTAACAAAAAACCACTTAGTTTTTTTGTAAAACTAAAAACCAAAAAAGCCAAAAAAAACTAGTTAGTGGAACAAGTTAGTTTTTTTGCAAAACTAAACATACAAAAAACTAGTTTAATAGAACAAGTTAGTTTTTTTGCAAAACTAAAAGCCAAAAAACTAGTTAGTGGAACAAGTTAGTTTTTTTGCAAAATTATAACATCCAAAAAAACAAAAAACAAAAAAATCAAAAAAAACCAAGGTAGTGGAACACTCCCTAAATAGGCAGACAAAAAACATTACAGAAGTTGGGGCTATGCACCATTTTGCCACTTTTTGTTCGGTGGTGATGGTGGACCTGGTGGTATGGGCAAAAGTGACCAAAACATAGAACATTAATTATTCAATGATGGCAGAAAAGTTCATTCCGTAGTTTCTTCAATTGTTACAACTGTTTATACGCTTTGCATTCGCTTCTCCGATATGATCTTTGTTGGAAATAATTGTTAGGCTTTCTGTAAACGTAAATAATTGGAGATACTGACATAAGAAATAAATAATATGATCATACTGCAAATATGAAATAAGAGAGATTAGGAAAACTTATATTGATTGAGGCACGCGTAAAGCGCTCTCCTAAGAGAAGATATGTCCCCGCTTGCACCGAGTTGTGTGACATTCTACTCCCAAGATACAACGATCATCCACGGAAGCTTTGTGTGCAGCTAAAGCTTTCCACACTAATCAAGAACCGTCCGTATTCTCGAAATATTAGATACTCAAATTGTATCTCACTTAGCTTGTAAAACAACACACAAGCAATACTTCATAATTTTGTGAAATGAAAAACTCTATATAACTTGTGGTTTCCAACACCCATACATCTGTCGATCAAAAAAAAAAACACTCATTCATCTAGGTCAAAAGTTAATACACCAATAATTACATAATATAAAACCCTATAAATACCATCTAATATAGGGCGTAAAATCCCATGATTATATGTGTGGGAGTTACAATATTTATATCCAATAACCACTCATTTATTAATCAAATATACTTAGACACAATATATTATTTTTAAATAAATTTTAATAGCTTTTTCTAACAATCTTGTCTTCTCAATGTTCAATGTTCACTGGTGTATCCTTTGTTATATTGCCACGTTTCCTCTTAATATTGACGCGTTGTCAGTTCTCTGTTTTGAGGCTTTATTTTTCTTGTTGTAAAAGTTGCATACGGTGTTCTGACCTTATGATATTACTATAAATCTTGCCACTTCCCAACAAAAAAAAAAAAAAAAAGCAGAGAAGAGGAGGACATTTTTGCAATTTATTTGAGTAGGAGAAAGCTCTGGACATGTAGTTTTCATGTCCCCTAATGTCTCTCCATACCCAGACCCCCCATACCTTGTTTGGGGACTATGGAGTTATTTGGTTTCATTAATTTTACACTTTGGAATCTTACTTTTGCCTTCATTTCTTGTCTAACATTTCCTTTTTCAATAATACTTTTGAGTACCCACAACCATTGCAAAGACAAGCCAAGCATGCCAGCTATAATATGGGACAATGAATGAGAGTGATCATTCAAAAACCAAACATTTTCAATTCGACAGGTTTGCTCATTTAAGTGAAGAAACTTTATAGGTAACATGAAGACATGAACTACTTGAGAAGCCCAATAAACAATTTAACTCTTACAGAAAAAAAAAAGTGAGATTGATTCTCTAACAATGAGCCATTTTATCCTCTTTCAAACATGTTTTTTTCTTTTTGTTAACATTAATATAGTTTCGTACACAATATGATACTCCCTCCGTCCCAAATTATTTGTCCATTTTTAAAAGTCGTGCTATTTTTCGATTGTTATATCTTTCAATTTATAATGTTTTTCGTAATTGTGAACACTTTGTATTATAAAAATCATCCAGAACCATCAAATAAGATTCATATTGAATATTTTTTAAGATTCTTATTGAAAGATATAAACGATTGAAATTGGCACGAATATCCAAAATGGACAAACAATTTTGGACAAAGGGAGTACATCGAATAATACATGGTCACATAGAAGAGAATTTGTTGGTGGTAATTACATCTAACGTGAATCTGAACCACTCACTGATTCTTTTGGTGTGCTTTTCTTTTTCTTTCTTTCCTTCTTTCTTTCTTTCTTTTTTGTTCTTTTTGAGTGCTTGTAGGATTACCTTTTCATCTGTAATTTTATTTGCCTTTTTTTTTGGAGATTGATTTTCACACACCCCATTTCTCTATCTGCACCCCCTTTTTTGTCTTTATTAGGGTCAAGTTACTGAACTACCCCTCTATTTTACAATTTCACTTTTTCTCCTATTTTTAAAATTACTACACTAACCCTCATCTCTTTAGCCCGGCAAAATAAAAAAATATATTACTTCCAGATCCTTCTTTTCGTAAGGAGGCAGAGAGAGAGAGAGTCCTTTGGTTTTCTGCATCAGCGCTTTGGTTTTCATATGCTTCTCTCACAATCTTCATTCTTAATCTCCTTCGTCCTTAATCTCCTTAATCTCTCTGTTCTTATTCTACTAGGCTCCAATCTTTACATTGTTTCTGATTTAAAAATACACCAATGGATGATGATGGTGGAGATGATGACTTGCAACAAACAATGGGATTTACAAGTGAAGATTTCTCTGAGCTGAATGATATAATAAATCTCACTACCACAAGTAGCGTTGAAGAAATTTCAGAGCTATACAAGTCATTCAACACCACAAGTGATAATGGTAATTTCTCTCCATTTATGCTTGGGATTCTAAATTTAGGGCTTCTTTGTTTTCTAAATATTTTTTTCCTATGATTTCTTTTTTAAATCTAACATTGTGTTGCTGCCATTATAGACCTACATATTGGTTTGGTTTTGGATTGACTAGATTTAGTCAACTTTTTATATCATTTCTTTAAGTAATTACTATATCTACTGTATCGGAAACTTCTTAAAATGTGTACTAAGCTCTTCTGTTGTGGATTAATTGGTGCTGCTTCTTGATCTGGTTTTAAATTAATTGGATTTTAGTCAATTTTTTATACGATCAGGACCTACATTGATATTATAATTTACTTACTGGTGACTTCTTTACATGATAGATTAGTACTCTGCTATTTAATAAACATTTTGTGGATTGATACTTAACAGGTGATAATATAGAAAAAGAAATGCCCAAAGTGCAAAAGGTTGAGTCTACTAGGTTAAAGTCATTGTTCGAGGAATTTTCAACTCTGCAGGAGCTCCTTGATAGGGTTCGTAACGTGGCAGTAATGGAAGGTTATGTCACAGTAATCAAAAGATCGAAAGCGGATCGAAAAGTTGTTATTGGTTGTGATAGAGGTGGGAAATTTCGTGGCACTAGTGTTCCAATTGATGAAAGGAAAAAGATATCGGCAACTCGCCTTATAAGTTGTCCCTTCGAGATGGTGGGGTTGAAGAGAGTTGGTGAGTGTTGGAAAGTGGAGATTAAAAATGCATTTCATAATCATGAACCGTCAAGTGATATATCCGGACATCCTTATTGTCGTTGTTTTTCTCAAGAAGAGATAAACATAAGACAAATGACATTGGCCGGTATACCACCTCGACAAATTCTTTCTTCATTGCGTTTGAGTAATCCAAAGTGTAATACAATAGCACGGACAGTGTACAATGCAAAAGCTACTATCACAAAAGAAGTTTTAGCGGGTCGTACAATGATTCAAGCTTTATTTGATGAATTGGGTAAAGGGGATTTCATGTTTGATATAGAACGTGATGGAGATGGGCATTTGACTCATTTGTTTTTTGCGCATCCTTCTTCAATTGTATTAACCAAGAGTTATCCATATGTCTTTGTGATGGATTGCACATACAAGACAAATAAATATAAGATGTCGTTGCTTGATATAGTGGGAGTTTCAAGTTTTAATGGATCATTTTACTCTTGTTTCGCCTTCATGCAAAAAGAGGAAGAAGGTGACTATGTGTGGGCATTGGAAAGATTTCGAAGAATTATGGGCAATGATCAACAACCTTTAGTGATTCTGTCGGATAGAGAACTAGCACTTATGAATGCTATTCATCTTGTTTTCCCGGGAACTGCACATATCTTATGCGTGTGGCACATTGAGAAAAATGTTCTATCAAAATGTAAGTCTCAATTTGATAAAGGAGAAGATTGGGAGACTTTTCTATCGACTTGGATTAATTTGATTGAATCTCCAGACCTTCAATGAAGCTTGGCATCTGATTGAAGTTCAATATAAGGAAAAAGAATACGTTCTGAATTATCTCAAGAATATTTGGCTCCCTTTCAAAGAGAGGTTTGTCAATGCATGGACAAGCAAACATCCACACTTCGAGAATCGTGTCACTTCAAGGGTTGAAGGTGCACAAGCGATGCTTAAGAAATATTTGACAGTCTCAACGGGTAATTTTTGCGAGGTGAGGGAAAAAATTTGTCTTGCAATTGACAACCAATACAATGAAATCAAGACAAAGATTGCTAGTGAAAAGCTTCGAGCTACGCATAAATTTCGGATTCCCATGTTAAAGGAACTTGTTACTCATGTTTCCGTCTTTGCACTTGGACAACTTTTCAAACAATCTAAGTTGGCCAAGTCAGATCATGTCTTGGGGCCATGCACTGGTAATTTTTCAAGAACCATGGGTCTACCATGCGCACACATGATGAGAGAGAAGAAAGATGGAACTTTGCACCTTGATGATGTACATCCACAATGGAGAATTGATATAAGGTCATTTATCAATACGAATGGTGGAGTACAAAAAAATGGAAGTGAAATTGAATGTTTTTTGAAGAATGTCCTTGATAAATACAAACACATGCCTCTTGTTCAAAAGGAAGATATCCACAAGCAAATTGCTCAACTTGTTGATGTTGAAATTCCGTTGACTCTTGAGCCTAACATTCAACCCCACAAAGGACGCCCGTTGGGTTCAAAGAAAAGAAAGGGAGATTGCTCTACCACTCGTCACCCTTCAGCTTTTGAGATTGTGGAAAAAGGCCGAAAATGTGGTGTTTGCCATCGTGTTGGACATAATAGTCGCACTTGCCCACGCAAAGGTGAATTCAATAGCTCGGACCCTCATTTTGTCTTGGCTAACCAAGATGTCACTCTTAATATGCTCGAAACACCACATAAGATATTCTCCTATTTCAATTCATGATATTTTCCCGAAGTAATACCTGCTTGTAAGTATTTTTATTTATTGATTACATGTCCAACTATTTTCATGCAGTTCAATGTGAGATCAGTACATCATTAGAGTTGTAAGAATGGTGGAGTTTATTTTTGTGGAGGAGCCAATGTTTTTTGTTTTGATGTGGAGCTCGAATTAGACAAAAATGCTTCCACTTCCTTTTTTCTTTTTCTTTTTTTTTGTAAGAATTGGCTGGAATGTGCGGAATCTGGATACATGAAACTTTTGAATTTTGGAGTTCTGTATGTAAAACTCATGAAACCACTTTTTTTGTAATCTGGCATGACCAGAAATATTGGACGATTGAGCCTAAGTGATAATTTTATGGACTTATATTATGTTATTGGACTATTGCTTTGATTGAGTCCTAGGAATGTGTAATTTATTTCGGTGGTGCGTGGTGGAGCTGGCAGATATGGGTTGAAGGATTTTGGGATTTTTTTTCCTCATTAGCTTTTTGGAGGGTAGTTAAGGTATGTGAAGAAATGACTATTTTGGATTATAAAGAGTAAGGGTAGTTCAGTAACTTGACCCTAATAAAGACAAAAAGGGGGTGCAGATGGAGAAATGGGGGGTGTGAAAATCAATCTCCTTTTTTTTCTTGGGTTATGTAACATTTCAGGGACAAAAAATAGTTACTCCCTCCGTCCCAATTTGTTCCGCGGTTATTCCTTTTTGGGATGTCCCAAAATGTTTTGCATATTTCAAAACTTTCCATTTTTGGATGTCTATTTTACCATTTTGCCCCTCCTTTATTTTACATTTAAAAATGTTGCTCCAGAGCACAATTGGCTAGATTTGGACCCACCAGTACCAACTTTTTCAATCAAACTCATTGAAAATCAACTTTTTCAATCAAACTGTTTGCGTAAAAAAAAAATCAAACTCATTGAATACAAAACCAACTTCATTTCTTTGTCCAAAACATAAAATTATGTGGATCATAACCACCAGCATCAACCATAACAAGTTTACAGAGGTTAGTTACACCGAAGCATGAAAAGAACAAAAAGGGAGAATTATGGGATTTGCATTGCAGACCCTTACAATTGCTTGCTTCATCCAAAAACACAAAAATACGGTTCTACAACAAAGTTTGAGATCAATTGCCTCCAGTATGTAGATGAGCCAACACACTTTCCACCAGATTGTGGTCACATTGAAGTTGAGTAGGCAAGTTACCATCTCTCATCAATCCACCCTTTCCAATATGTGGAACCTTGTAACCAATTCCCCCATTTACTTTCATGATCTCAATCATGCAAGCTTGTAATGTTAAAAAGACATTCTCTAGCCTTTCAGATGGTAGTTCTTCAAAAGCTCTCATAACGGCAGAAACAAGTTCATCAACATTTTTTGGTGCTTGTTGGTATTGCAAAGTTTGAATTGCTCTAAAGAAACCAAGGTCTAGAACATTTAAATCCGGACTGTTGGGAGGTTGGAATACCAAACGAATATCAAATCCATCTTTAGAAGCCTCTTCGAGAAACTCGGCATCAAATCCATGAATGTGAGGCCTTGCATTATCCTGTTGAATCAAAATAGTCTCGATTCCATTGCCCCGTGGCCATTTAGCTCGAATAGCGGGTAAGACTTTTTCAATCAAACACTTCCGAGTAATTTCTTTAGTAACCGTAATGGGCTTTGTTTCCAAAGTACCCGCCAAACGGTTTTTACTAGTCCGTTTTGCGGGTTCTTTGCATGTGAAGGGAAAAATTCCAATCTTTCCAGAAAACTCTTGATTTCGAGTTGCATCAAACCGTGGTCGAGCTACGGCAGCTAGGAACATAACTTTTGTGATGAAACGTTTGCTTTTGCAAGTTCGTAGGGGCTCATTTTCATCGGGAAGGAGATAATACCTTTCCGATTCTTTAGTCATAAAAAACCATTTTTCATCAATATGCACGTAATTGTACATATTTTTGAAAGTTGGTTGGCTTTGAAGACTAGAAGGCTCAAGCATGGAAATGCAAAATCGAAGTCGTGCCCTCTTACCTTCTTCACTTAGCAATGGCTTCAGTGCATTTGTATGCGGCCTCAGCACACCGTCTTTAACTCGCCTATGGAGTGTTGTTTTCGGCACGTGTATAGCTTCTGCGATTGATCGGATATTGGTCCGTTCAGTAAACTTTAGTGCAGAGATTGCGTTGATGTCCAATTGCACTCGTTTCCGACCAACTCGTCCTCGCAAATTGGGGGATACATCAACGGTAAGTCCCTTGGCAATACAAGAATTTGCTCTTTGCAAAATTGCACTAATTGTTCTCGGATCGACGGAAAACATTGCAGCCACCTCTTTGAGACATCCCCTTTTTAATTTCCCAGATGCACTCTTTGACAATAGAATCTCCAAAATCTGTAGCCGTTCTTGATCAGTCAGGTTTCTTTTTTCTCTCCGCGGGATAGAAGATGGTTCAAGCAAATACGGCATCTTCTAACGTTAATAGAGGTGAGAGAAATCTGTTGGAGAAAAATTAGGAACAGAGAGAAAGGAGGAGGATTTTTAGGAAACAGAGTATAGGAGATCACGTTGGTGGAGAGGAAAAAGAGGAAAAAGTGTATGGGGTGAGATATGGGAGAGAGATTTAAGGAGAAATTTTCTCCCTCCCTTTTGCTCTGCTTCCATTCCTCGGGGAAGGAAATCAAATTCAAAATTCAAAATTTTGATTTGTAAGGAAAAACGTGTTGTGGTAGACCAAATCTGGCGGCAACTTATGGCGCCATTCTTCTCTCCATCTAACCCAAATCATGTGACTCCATTTTTTGCGGCAAACATTGTGGGCCCACTTATTTTTTATTTTTTGCATAATTTTGATAGTACTATATTCTGGTAAAAGGGTAAAATGGTAAAATTATCAAAAGTCAATGCAATCATGATGTTTCCTTAATTTTTTCATTTCCCAATACATGCGAAACAAATTGGGACGGAGGTAATAGAAGCCAAACTATGATTTGCACTTTTGGTCCAGCGTGTGTTGCATGTGTAGCATTTTTGTTTAACCAATGATGGAGCTAAGGGAGTGTGAGTAGGGGCGGTCAACCCTGCAATGAATAAAAAAAATCTCTAGTATTATATAGAAAAAAATATTTTCAAAAATTTTCTTATGAATTGTATAAGCTCGTCCACGCGTAGTGAAATTCCTGACTCCATTCCTGTGTTTAGCTCTCTACTCCTACATTAATGATTGTGCTTTTTTTTTTTTTATCTGGATTAATGATTGTGCTTTGTGACCTGTTTCCCAGCTGGTATTGTGCACTCACAAGTCCAGTAAACTTACAAGTCCAGTAAACTTTAACCATCTACTCCCTAAACATACATTAACCTTCAAAAGTCTAGTAAATTAATTAGGGGTAAACCTACGGGTACAGAAGGCTAGAGACAGAAAATGTACCGAGCTGCTTGGGGGACCCACTTTTGGGTCCCACACGAGCGATCCACCGTTCATTATTCTTAGAACATTTTTCCGAAGGGTCCCACAAAATTTCAGCTCAATCGGATGGTTAGAAGTGCTTAAACCAAAGTCCCACAGCTCAATCAAAAAAAAATTGATTGAAACGGTGGGACTTTGGTTTAAGCACTTCTAACCGTCCGATTGAGCTGAAATTTTGTGGGGCCCTTCAGAAAAATGTTATAAGAATAATGAACGGTTCGGATCGCTCGTGTAATACCCAAAAGTGGGTCCCCAAGCAGCTCGGTACATTTTCTGTCCCTAACCTTCTGTACCCCAAGTCGGGTCCATTAATTAGTTTTCACTCAACTCTTTCTGCACTAATTATGGGGGGCTTTATATTCCAATCATTAATCAGTCTGACATATCCCTTTTTTACGATAAGGTTTTCAGAAGCAATTTGACTTGTGGTCCAAAAGAGAGTAACAAGCATGTGCCTCCATTCCTACTCATCACCGTCCGACATAGTACATTGTAAAATTAACTTAATTTGTGCAATCTATTCACCTAATCCTGTAGTAAAATGTTGAAACATTATCTAATTTATTTTATGTTATTTGTTGATCACCAAACATGATCATCTAATTGGATCAGATCAATCTCTCTCCCTCTCTCTCATCATGTATACCATTTTTGTCAGCCAATATAGTGCTGGTGACCTTCGGTCTAGATCCTAGGAATAGTTTTTCATGTCAGGTCCATGTCCAACTTAAAAGTAAAATAAGCCTTGGAGGAACTTTCTTTGTCTGATTCAGTGATTATGGATACATTTATGGATTGTTTGGTTAGTTTTTCATATATATAGCAAACCATTTGATCCGAACATGTGATCATGGACCGGAAGCTGTGTATCTGTGCATTGAATTATTGAACCGACTTACTTTTGGAGTTTCTTTTAGGGGTGCACAAGAAAACTGATATAATCGCTAAATTAATCCGAAATTGAACCGTTCTCTTTGGTTAGGTTATGCGGTTCTGTAGACACATCAATTTAAACCCATGAAAATCCTTAGCAATTCCGATGATGAAATTTGACCATCAAATATGCCATGGAAGTTTTAAAAATGCTTGGAACTTGCCTAGAACCACGAGAAACCAAAAGCCCCTCAAAAGCCCCTTTGAGCGCTAAAACCCATTGCGCACAACAATTTTTTGTAGAGTATCTCTGAGCCGTAATGATGGGGATTCTTCTGGAAAAAATGGGTCTTTAGCCCCCAAATCCTCCTAAAGTCTAACCCCTCATGACCCTACATGACCCCTAATCCACCATTTTGAATTTTAAACCTATTTTTCCTCTCTAAAAATCATCTATTTATACCCCCTAGCTTGCCCATTTATGGGTTACACTCTAACACACTCTTTGAGCCTTGTCCAAAGCATACAAACCCACGTTTCAAGCCTCCTTTCACCCTTAATCATCATCATCATCCATCACTCTCAAGCCTCCAAACACCTCAAGAAACTTCATTTCTGGGGCTCAGACCACATGGGTCCTTGGAAAATCGAAGTTTCCAGAGCCTATTGTCTCGTAACCCTCCTCAAATCCACCCTCGCATCACAAACAACTCACAAAATCAGCCCTTGATCATCCATTAACATTCCAAAATTTCCCCTTTTAAGGCCTAAATCACATGGGTCTTTAGGAAACCAAGCTTTACTGAGCCTTTTGTTATTGAACCAAGTCTAAATCCACCTCCTTATCACTTATATTCCAAAAATCATTCTTCATCATTCATCATCACCAACTAAAAAATCCCATTTTCAAGCCATTTTTCAAGCAAAAAGGTAGAAGAAAAGAAAAAAAAACACGATCAAAAGTGTTGTTGAGTCCCGCTAAGGGAAGCTAGTAGGCCCTAGTTGGTTCCTCATACCAACTTTGGGTTTACATTTGGCTTAAACATGTTGCAATGATCAAAAGTTTCTCAAGCTAGTAAACTGGTTTGAGCGCTCAGAGCCAAAAAAAAAAAAAAAACTAGTTTAAGGGCTTTTTTGTCTTTTTCTATTTTTATATCATGTTGAACTGTGGTTTCTGATCATTTGTTAACCCTTCGTATTGTAAAGCTTCTCAACAGTTTTGCCAAAATTGCACCGTGCAGTCGCCTATTTTGGGGCCACTTGCACGAAACTGGATCCTCTGCCCCCCTTTCCCTGCCCCCCTCCTCTGCCCCCCATTTTCAGCGGTCAAGGTTTCACTTAGTAATGGACGGTGCAGATCAAAAGTGCCGGCATGAAATCCGGACCGTTGGTTGCCGAGATCGACGGTTGAGAAATTGGGGGCAGAGGAGGGGGGCAGGGAAAGGGGGCAGAGGATCTTCCCTGCACTTGCACAACTGAATCAATAACCTGTTTTGTTCATATCATATTTTCAAATCAGATTAATTGAATACTAGTTCGATATGATGATAAAAACAAAAATTGAATACTAGTTGATGTAATCGTCCTATTAACACAAACATGATCATGCATAGATCTTCTTGCGGGGCCCATCTTGAATTCCGCTAAGATTATCTGAACAGATCATTTTTATGGGTTCCTTAAAAAAAATCAGCTCAATAAAATATGAGTAAAAGCTTTTTAATGGGTCCCTGCAAGACTAGTACAAAATGAAGAATAAATAGGATGTCGCTCTGATTCATGAGGGAACATATAAAACCCAATAATCTCCCAAAGCACCAATATATATATATATATAGGAGTGTATATAACTCAACTTTTTTTTTTAAATCATCATGTCATTTCATAAGAAACGCCATTCAGCAACAATTAGTACATTAATAGACAGGAATGAAACCAAAACCACTAATAAATAAAAGTGAACACGACATGGTAAGACTTTCAAAGGTCACCGGCTCGCAGACACACTTGCCTCGCATCAAAGAATCCCAACAGATACCAGCACAAACCATTACACATTACAGTGCATATGCAATCAAAACCAACCAACAAACAAAGCAACTAAAAACAATAAAAACGGTTAATCCAAAGTGGTATTGGGGCACCGGTGTTCCAGTTTTAGTTATCATGAACACTAGGTCTACAAACTACAAAAACATATCACATTTACCATAAACACATGATTTACTTACCACAATTCAAGGCTTATTCGTGTGATAAGTAAAACATGTGTTTATAGTAAGTACAATTGTGCGGGAAAAGAGCAAAATCACCCTCCTCCTTGTGGTGATAATGACTCAAATTCATCTATTTTTTTATCTAATGGCTTAGATTTAGTGGGGCACCGGTGCCCCAATACCACGTTAGAGCATCCCAATGGGATAATCAAAACATCTAAATAACCAAAGTTAGTTATCTTTGTTCAAAAATTGGCTCACATTGGCATAATCAAAGTTATCAACCTTTTAGCCAATAACCAAATTTTGGCATTTGGATAATCAAAAGTAACTACATTTTCTCAATAACCAAAACTCAATAACCAAATTTTGAGGATCACACCCTATTTATATGTCTTTTTTGGTAGAATGAATTCAAAAGTAATCTCTCCATTTTTTAACTTCTTATTTCAAAACCTAATTTTTTTGCACTTTCTCAAAAAAAATTGAAATTTTTAATTTTTAATCTTTACCAAAATATGTTCAAGATTGGTCTCATTTTAAAGATATTGTGAATATCTTTTAAATGATGGAGTACTAATATTATAAAAAGTATATGAACAAATTTAAAGTTGTGGCCATTTTCTGAATAAAAATAGAGTGAGTAATACTTTTTTTTTTATTATGGACACAAAATACCATTGTGACACTTCACATTGTTAACTTTATAAATATCTTGTATGGATAATCAAAGTCTGATGTGACAACTTTTGAGTATCCAATTTTGGTTATAACATTGGTGATGCTCTTAGGGCACCATAGAAATATTTCATGAGGAGGTGTCCACTGTCCAGGACCTCCGGGTATTCGCAGACTGCTTCGTGCAAGCCCAAATGGGACAGTAGTGAATATAGAGGCTGAATTCATTTACTTTACCCTTTTATTGCAAAACCCATTTATTAGACAGGTGCAACTAATCGTCCTTTGCGCCCCCCCCCCCCCCCCCCCCCGGCCCAAACCCCTGTCACGCGCGTGATTACAATTTTACCCCTACTCTCTTTCTTTAATTACTATAGCTTTATTATTATTATTAATATTAATTTATTTCTTTATTACTTTATTTCTTTTATTTAGTTAATTCATTTCTTTATAATAATTCATTTAATTATTTAATTATTTTATTCATTTTATTTAGTTTTTTTATTTAATTCATTTATTTTATTTAAATATTTATTTATATCTTTTATTAATATTTTTTTCTCTTCTATCTTTTTAGAAATCTCTAATATGTTATTTCTCTTTTTTAATTATTTAATATCTTGTTTTTCTAATATCTTTACTTCTCGTTCTTTATATATATTTTTTAATATGCTCTAATATCTTTTTTTTCTTTTTTATTTTTCTCTTTTATTTATTAAATATTGTTTATTTACTTCATTTTTTAATTACTTAATCTTATTTATTTAATTCGTATATTCAGATTATTTCTTATCTTTTTATCTTCAATCACAACCACTCATTCAAATTTTCTTCTTATCTTCAATCACAACCACTCATTCAGATTTTCTTCTTATCTTCAATCACAACCACTCATTCAAATTTCTTCTTATCTTCTTATCTTCATTTACAACCACTCATTCATATATTTTTGTTACTTTCTTATCTATTTATATTACTTCATTCTTCTACTACTTCACACCTTCTCTTCTTAATTCTCCCACTACTTCATACATACATTCACAGAACATCTCCCAATATTTTTCTTTTTTTTTTCGTAATTCATCGAAAAACATTATGGATGGTTACTACTATCCAGATGGTTGGTCATTTGAGAATGTTGTTCCCAGTGAGGAGAGCGTCTACTACAGCAGTCGTGATTATACACCCGAATTTAGCACTGATCAGGTTAGTTATTTCCGTTGTTCTTATGCATATTCGTCATTTATTTTGAACGTAGATAAAATATGGTAAGACTGAATTATGTTTTACTTATACATATTCGTTATTTATTTTTTTTATAGATTTTTTAAAGTAGAGAAGAAATGTTAGATTGGGCGAAGAGAGTTGGTCTCGAAAACGGTGTTGTGGTAGTTATTAATAAATCTGCTAATTTAAAAGGCGGCAAGCTGCCGAAGTGCATTTTTGGTTGTGAGAGAGGAGGAAAGTACAGACCGCACCGTGGGGTTGAAGGGCAAATCTTGCATAGGAATACTGGGACTAAAAAATGTGACTGTCCATTTGCGTTGCGAGGTATACCAAAACCTCCAGACGGTGCCAATTGGGGTTTAAGGATTTCTTGTGGTCTCCATAACCATGAAGCAGCAGAAAATATTGAGGGTCACGAGTCCCCATCAAGGCTAAAACCAATGGAGAAACAATTTGTGGTCGAGATGGCCAATAGCACCGCACCTCATGAAATTCTTAGTATTTTGAAGAAAAAAGACCCGTCAAACACTACAGGAATTAAAAGCATTTACAACGCTATCTTCACAAACAAGGAAGCCAAACGGGCGGTCTAACTGAAACTCAGTATGTCTTAGACCAATTAATTGAGAAAGGATACCTCCATGACTTTAGGACAAATCAAGAGACCAACGAAATCACAGATATTGTTTGGGTTGATCCTACAAGTCTAGAGCTATCTGTCAACTTTTCATCCGTGTTGGTAATTGATGTCACGTACAAAACGAATGAGTATCGGAAACCACTATTGGAGGTTGTGGGTATGGCATCCACAAATCTACCCCCTCCCCTCCCAAGTGGCAGTTGTGGTTGTTCGATCAAAACATCACACGGATTGCCATGCATGCACGATCTGAGGGATTACCGTACCATGGGCATTCCGATTTCGCTATCCAGTATCCACTTTCATTGGAGTAGGCTCTCTATGCACGCGGACGGGTTTAATGCCGAGGGAGAACAACCCGACGGGACATCTCGTGTGGTTGACATATTACAGGGGATGGATCCATGTATGCGAAAGCATATGATAGGCAGGTTTGTTGATATGGTAGATCCATCTAACAGCAGTGTTCGAGGGTCATCGTATAATACAGAACATAAAGGTCGACCTGCGGGAAAAACTGAGCAGAGTGGACGACACATACCTTCTTGTACAGAAAAATCTACCTCGTCATCTAGGGCTGCATCTACATTGAGAGGGAAAGGGAAAAGGATAAATGCAGGAAGGGAGACAGTGGATAGGGAGAGGGAGCACAACCACTACATTCAACATTTATCTTGGCAATTTCAGCAGTATGTGTCCCACACTGAAGACGTCAAAGCTGATGGTCATTGTGGATTCAGAGCGATAGCCGCGCAAATCTATGGCACTGAGGAGGGCTGGGCTCAAGTACGACATGATCTTATCCAAGAAATTAATCAGAATAGATATCTCTACAATGCGGTTTATCCAGAACAAAATATGGCAGATGAGGTACTAAAGTCACTGAGCTGTTGGATGCCTACGTCTCCATATACAAATTGGATGGACTGTATGAGTTTGGGGGTAGTCATCGCATAACAGTACAACATTGTACTACACACATTTGACGCGAATGCTGGAGGTTGTTTTACTCATTTGCCCCTGAGATCCTGTCCAGTTCCAGTTCGACAGCGCCAAGAAATAGCTATTGCTCGTATTAACAATCACTTTGTACAACTTTTTTTGCCCCCCAATGACCCTGTACCACCCATCCCAATGTGGTGGTGGCAAAATGCATCAGTTGAAGCTAAAGGATGGGCTTTAAGTTATGACACAAGTCTTGATTTGTGGTTCCGCGTACTGGGTGTCGTGCCGGGACTACAATTTGGAGGCAATATTGATTAGGGCTGAACATTGTCAATGTGATTGTAATATTTATTCACTTTAAAATGTGATTGTAATATTATTCACTTTTAGAAGTTTATTTATTTATTATTCATTGTTAAGACAAATTAACTAACTAATTAAAATAATATAGTTTCTAAATATAAAGTCAAATTTTAATGTCAATTTAAAATAATAATTTACTTTCAAATGTAATTTGAATAAACCAAATTAAATGACTAATTAAATAAATAAAGTTAAAATAGTAAATGAAATTAATAAAATTAGAACAAAAAAAACGAAAAAAAAAAAACAAAGAAAAAGGAAAATACTCCAACTAATCGGGGGGTGCAAAGCGCCTCCCCAACTAATCCCACTGGTGAGTCTCAATTATATCAATTGCATGTGAGGGTATTTGATGTGACTTCACAAGGAGAAATATTTGATTTTGAAGATTTTGAAGTATTTGATGTGACTATCACAAGGAGAAATTATCTCAAAAAATCCAATAGGGATAAGTGAGGAGGCACTGGAGTTGCGTACAGATTCAGATATCAACAGTTAAAGAGAGGAAAATGGATCCTGCTAGGGGTACATATTACTCTTATTTTGTACAGAAAACGCACAGAGGGCCCTCGGGGGCCCTCGGGGACCCACTTTTGAATAAAAAAAAATTTGATTCAAACGGTGAGACTTTGGTTCGAGCACTTCCAACCGTCCGATTGAGCTGAAATTTTGTGGGGCCCCTCGGAAAAGTTCTTTAAGAATAATAAACGGTTCGGATCACTCGTGTGGGACCCAAAAGTGGGTCCCCGAGGGCCCTCTATACGTTTTCTGTACAAACTCGTTCTGTACGAGTAGGTTTATCCGAGGAAAATACTCCAGATTTTTTGCAATCGATTTTTGTATTCAGTAAACCTCCAAATAATGATGACATAATTTTAAAAATATATGAAGAGATAAATTTTGGAAAACCATTATTAACCATTACTTGTATTCAGGTTTTTTTTTTTTTTAACGAATCAGTATGATGCACACATACATGTGTCAAATTATTCTGAATATTCTCGAGGATGAGTTTTCATTAAAGGTGTTCTCGATATTTTTATATTCTTTCACAAGTCATTCTACTCACATATATCAACTGATTTTAAAACTTATAGTTCAAAAATACTAAATATATAGTGTCTCTAGAGAAAAATGCTAAATGTTTAACCTAAAAGGCAGACATAAATTGAAATCACCAGCGAATAAATCGTCAGATCCTGCACAACAGCTCTACGGCGACATCTGTTTCAATTCCTAGTTTTAAGGGGGTGTTCCACTGAGGGGAATTTTTTTGACTTTTTGTCTTTTCACAACTTTCTATGTGATGTATTGTGAGATAATGATTTGTCTTGGAAATCGCAATAAGTTGGCTTTTTGACTTTTGAGTTAGTGGAATGGGGCCTAAGTCAACTTTTAAGTCGATGATGGATTGTGAGAAAATGACATGTCTCGTAAAACGCAATAAATCACTTTTGAGTTTAAGCCTGGAATTAGAATAAGACCTCAATCGGCTGGTTCTTTTATTTTCCTGCTTTATTTTGTATTTATGGCTGTTTTTTAGTATTATTTGCTAACAATACCTCAATCGGTTGGTTCTTTTATTTTCCTGCTTAATTTTGTATTTATGGTTGTTTTTAAAAGTATTTGCTAACAATACCTCAATCGGTTGGTTCTTTTATTTTCCTGCTTAATTTTGTATTTATGGTTGTTTTTAAAAGTATTTGCTAACAATACCTCAGTCGGTTGGTTCTTTTATTTTCCTGCTTTATTTTGTTTTTATGGCTATTTTTCAGTATTTGCTTCCGCTTTGTGAAATTTTCTTACCCTTACGTAGGTGTTAGTTGATGCTTCCATCTGTATTTTCTTCTTCTAGTTTGAGTTGAATGTCGTTTAGAGATTTTTTACTACTAAATTAAGGATAAACTCTGCGTTGACACCTAATGTAGGTCTGCTTTTGCATTATGTGTTTGTGAGCATGTGTGCTCTGTTGCAATTGTTCCTGTCTTGGATTTTGATAATAGTAGTAGTAGTAGTAGTTTGTATTTTGGTGATTAAATAGTAGGAGTACTATTTTGCTCGTACTTTAGGCATTTGAAATGAATTGGCTAAAGTTGTTAGGTGGGTCGGGTGATTGGGCCTGAAATTGACGAAGCTAGCGGGTGCTAGGCTTGGTTTGGTAGTGGGGTGGGAAACAGCTGCAGTCTGCAGATGATGGAAATCTGACCGTCGAGTTCAAATTTCGAACGACGTGGAAAAGCGATAGTGATTGAAAATGACGGGTCACGAGTTGGGTCTCTGTTTTCGGCGGGAAAATTCAAAAGAATTTGCGGGAAACGTTGCAGAAAAGCGAGAAATACTCTCCATCTGCGAGGTCGCTATCAAGGATGATGGAATACTCCCATTAAAAAAAATACATTTCATGATACAAGTGGATAACAGACCGGCACTGAGGCCCCACCACCGGTTCTGCACTGTCGCAACCGCTATGCTCCATCTGTTGCTTTTCTAAAATTCTACCCCACCCGCCCCCCCCCCCCACCCCCACGAAGGTGGTGTACTTTTTTGCTTTTTTCTTCTGGAAAAATTCGTACCTGGTTCAGCCTTCGGGGATAAAAGGATAGTGGAGTAGTATGCAAAAAATGCATCCTACGCGTACAAAAGTGTAATCTTATCCATGAGATATGTACTGAAAACAAAACTTATTTGGCATTATTTGATTAGGAGTATTAGTATTTTTTTGCTTTCTTTCAGAGGTTATTAAAACCTTTTTTTAGTGTGGTACTCATATCCTTTTTCATCACGCATTTTATTACTAGTACTCAAGATTTTCAAGTTGTGTTTAGTTTGAGTTTTGAATTTTGGTTTTTGGTAATGATTGGAGGGAAATATATATATAATAATTAAAAATAAGGGTTAATGATTAGGGAGAGATAGAGAGAAAAATCTGAATAATATTTGAAAATAGGGGTAATGATTGGATAATAATTAAGAAAACCGGGTCTGAAACCCAAAACGAACAAGGCCTGTTTCCTAAAAAATTATCTTTGACTTTTTTTTTTCTCAAACTTTTAGGGTCGCAATGAGAGAAATTAAAAAAGTAAAAAATTATGCCCAAAATCCAAATTTTCTTTTAAAAACTTCCAAGAAAAAGCACCGAAATTCCTTCTTTTTCTTTTGTCACGTTTTTTTTTTCTAGAATTCCAGGAAAATTCCGATCGTATATGAATCCTATAAAAATGTGTAATGGAGAGAAGCTTGAGGCACCACCACATTCTGCCCTCTGAGCAGTTAATAATCTCGACTACATGATCATAAGTCCACAACTATGGTTGACAAAAAATATGAGTCTGCAACTATGGACACTATTGCACTCTCCGAGTACACAAGAAGTAACAATTTTATGGCCCGTTTGGATGACCAATTTGATTTTAGGTGGATTTGTAATCAAGGTGAATTTGATAATTGATTTGTAACGAAGGTCAATCCTAAGAAAATGGATTTATGTATTGGGCGTTTGGATGATTTTTTGAGAAGGGCAATTTGGAGGGTGGAGATGATAGAATAAGAGGGCAAATTAATGAATTGCCCCCAGTTTATTAATTTAATAAACAAAATGGATTAATTTCATTTTAATTAGGATAAATACATAATAATTACAATAAATACTCAATAAATACATACAAATATTTAAACTATATTAGACGTAAAAAAATTAGGAATTTTTTTTAAAAAATTAATTAGGCAGTGAAAATTTGTAAAAGTAAAAGACAATTTACAATAAAATAATATAATATAATAAAATAACATTTACCATTAATTGTTTTATTAAATAACTTTATTTCAAAATGGTTTAAATATTATTTTGGCAAAAATAATTGAAAAGTTATATAATGTTAATTTATCTTTTTGAAGAATACACCCTACATGGCAACAAACTTAGAAAATATTTCTACCGGTTTTCGGTATCCAATTGAGCATTTTTTTCGAGTATGTTTATTTAATACTTTTAATATCCGTGTAAAAAATCAACTCAATCGGGTATAAATAAGGGTGTGTTTTAACGGCCTAGCACTTATAAGTGAGGGGTACTATTGTCAAAACCAAGTCTGGCTGCCCCCGAATTTACTAACGATGGCGGGGTACCAAGCGTTCCAAATCCACGCTGACCCAAATCCGGCTTCTCCTTTGCAAACCAAGCGCAGGAGACGTGTGGGACAGGGATTACATATCCGGGTGGTTGGAAAATCTAAACGCCATCTTCGGCATCCAAACGGGGCCTTGAATTTTTTTTTTTTGGTAAAAAGATAGAAATATCATAAAAATCACAACTTGATAAATATGGAGTTGCTACAAGCTGAAACAAACCAACCAAAGCAAACAAGTACTAGATCCATCCAAAACAAAAACAAGGTCGGTCTAAGAGAGATCTCCATCACCGATGTTCGGGTGAGGACCAAAACAAGCAAGAGCATGCTTTGCCAACAAGTGCGCACGCTATACAACCGTCCATGGCACTTTCGAGATTCGACAAAAGGTTAGCTTGGCAATATCCTCTCTCAAGCTGTGAATAAAAAAGGTGTCATGATGATGACACTCACTCCTCCTCATGAGTTGCATAATGGCTTAAAACAGCTAGAAAGGAATTGATAGCATTAAAATTATGTTTTAAAGCTCATTTAACCGCTTGTTGAACTGCTTGAATCTCCGTTCGGATAGAGCTGTTGCTATATGTTGAAATTGAGTGTTATGCAATGAGGTGGACGTTAGGGAGACTAGCTATAAAACATATTTCGCTCCATGGATTCCATGTTTTCCGAGCGCCATCCATATAAAGAACACAGGAATTAAGAATACTCTTCAGGGTAAGATTTTAAAAGGGATTATTACCTCTAGGTCTAGAAAAGAGATGTCTAATTACCACTAAGGTAAGTCTTTTTTTTAATTACCACTAAGGTAAGTCACTCTTTTTTGGAGTTTAGGTTTATGGTGCACTTTCCTATTATAGGGTTTTAGTGGTATAGACACTTTCGTAGAGTACCCTAGGATTTTAGGCACTTTCATAGGGTACCCTAGTCGTAGGGTACCCTAGTCGTAGGATACCCTAGAGTTTAGGTTTAGGGTGCACTTTTCTATTATAGGGTTTTAGTGGTTTAGGCATTTTCATATGGTACCCTAGTCATGGGGTACGCTAGGGTTTAGGTTTAGGGTGCACTTTCCTATTACAGGGTTTAGTGGTTTAGGCACTTTCATATGGCACCCTAGGATTTTAGGAACTTTCATAGGGTACCATATGATTTAGGCATTTTTATACGAGTTAGGGAGTTGAAGAGAGGGAGGGCTTGACCTGATGATAATTATGGGATCCAATGGTGACCTGATGGTAAATGTCCTAAAATAAGGGATGAAAATTTATTGTTTAGAGTTAGAGGACTGTTGTTGGAAGGTTTTCTAAAAATTTTCAGCCAGTTGGATGCATGTTGGAACCAAAGGGCATTATCTTTTACCATGAAAAGAAAAATGGAACAATTGAGAAAACTAAAAAATTCCTATTTTTCTAAATAGCCCAAAGTAGTGCAATAAAGGAGAAGAGTTTATGCTTACCCTTATGAAGAAGGATAATCCAATCTAAAAGCCATTCTTTAAAACACATGTCTTCAGTAGCCCCATGAATGGAGGTCTGGATATCAAAAGCATTCCAAGTTGAGACTGAGAGATTGCAGATGCAAAACAGATGAATCAATGTTTCTTCATCTGATTAACATAAAGGACAGATTGACGGAATGCCATGAAGTTTAGGTGGCAATTGGCAACCCAACCCATCGACTTGTAACCCAACCCAATTCACCCATACTGTAATATGGGTTGAACCCTTACTAACCCATATTTACATGGGTTTGGTTTGGTTCATAATGGGTTGGACCAAAAAATGATTTATACATGTAAATGCAATTAAGGATGAGTTACACATACATTTTACTGGCATAAGCGTCGTCGTTGATGGCTTGAACTACCACCCTATTGCTCTGTAAATCGCCAAGTGGTCTCGCCATTTCTATTGAAGAGAGAAAGAGGATGAGAGTTACAATTGACTAAAGAGGATAAAAGACGACGGGAGTTAGAAAATTGGTTGTTTCCATGACAATGTCAAGATGTTAATGAAGATCATGTAATTTGATAGAACAATTCCAAAAAAATGGGTTGGGTTGGGTTGGGTTGGGTTGGGTTGGGTTTAGCTTGGCCCATATTCAACTCACCCATATTCAACCCATAACCCACCTCACCCCAACCCACTTCAACGCACCCATTTGCCACCTCTACCATTAAGCTTAATACCTAGATCCTTCTTAAATGGTAAGATTCTCTTTAAACATTTTCAAATGAAAACTTTAATGCACTTAGGATGATTCAGATTCTACACCATAGTCCATACATTATGATCTTTATAAATCCAAATTGAAGAATCATAAAAACACCTGTATCCTGACTTTGAGTTATACTGTCCTGATGTTGTGAAAGGCCAAACATATTGGTCTAGTTCAGCACCAGCTGAAAGAGAGATGCCCATAATCTTTGGGATAATAAAGGAATGTATTATATTAGAAATTCTGTTAAGATCCCAAGACGGTCCAGCTGGGAATAAGCGGAAGAGAAAAGATACCTTGAGAGAATTTGACCCAGCATACGAGATAAAATTACTTAGAGGTTTTTTCATATAAAAAATCCATCTATCATGAAATAAATTGATAGACTCTCCACCCCCCACTTTCCAAGAAATATAATTGACAATAAGATCTCTGCCATAAAGGATTCTTTTCCATGCCTAGGAGGAATTAGAATGGGTTTTGACTTTGAGAAGATTGTCTTTGGAACAACGTTTGGGAAGAAGAATGCGTGGAGTAAGAAGCATAGGATTGGTCAGAAGGTACCAGCACTGTCTAGCAAGAAGAGCCTAGTTGACTAGATTCATGTCCCTTATTCCTAGACCCCATTCCCGTTTATAAGCTGGAATTTTCCAAGACAACAAATGAATTGGCTTTCTATCTCCGATCTTCCACCAGAAATTTGTTGTTAAAGCATTAAGGTTATTGCAGATAGACGCCAAAAGCTTAAAAGCACATCATAGGTAAATCGAAAGCCCATTTATGACCGAATTAAAAAGGCCAATTTCCTAGCTTGTGAAATTTCATATTTCCACCTCGCCAGAGCTTTGCTGGCTTTTTTCGAAAATGAAGGAAAAGCATTCTTTCTTGTTAGCCATAATATTCAAAAGCAGACCCAAATAGTGCTAATTGGGACACGAAAGAAGCTTCTGAAGCGCCTGGAGAAGGTAGATGGTTTATTGGGGCAAAAAGTTAGGAATGATATCTGGAGGTTCACACATTGCCCTGAGAAATGGGTAAAACCGTCCAACGCCCTTTTTAGATGACCACAACTTTCGAGAGACGGCTCAAAGAAAATGAGGCAATCAACTGCGAAAAATAGATGGGAAAGAAAAACACTATCTCGGGATAGCTTAAACCCTTTACATTTTTCAGAGAGGTCCAGCTGATTTAAAGCGCATGAGAGGGTTTCTAGGAAAATGATAAAGAGGTAAGTGGATAAAGGATTCCCCTGTCGAAGCCCCATTTAAGGGAAAAAATCTATTAGATGGCTGGCCATTGATGAGTAAAGAAAACGAAACTGTAGAGCAGCACTGATGAAGGAAATTGACCCATTTTGTGGAGGGTTAAGGCCATGAAATTCCAACTGATTGTATCAAAAACCTTGCTAATATCTAATTTCAAAGCTTCCTTAAGATTGGTGCTTGATTTGGTATGAGTAATAAGGTTGGAAAATTCACAGGAAAGGATGGAGCTATCAGAAATCAGTCATCCCGGGACAAAGGCATTTTGCGAGGGAGAGATGTAGTCCAGGAGAATAAATTTAATTCTATTAGCCATAATTTTTGAAATGATTTTGTAAATGACATTACAAAGGCTAATAGACCGGAAATCACTTGGGGAAGTTGGAGAGGGGATTTTAGGGATGAGAGCAGTGTGGATGAAATTGATCTATTTTAGCAGATGGCCTGAGTTAAGAAAAAAGATAGAACAGCGGACGTCACAGAAGATCCCACAATATTTCTAAAAGAAGCTTCCCGAGAATCCATCAGGGCCTGGAGCTTTTGTATCTCCAATTTGGAAGGCCGCTTTATGAACCTCAGGAGTTGTAAAAGGTCTTTCCAACCAAGCCCGATGGGCATTTGAAAGACGATTATCGAAATTCTCCCAACCTTCCCACTCCTCTATATCCATGGATGGATTTGGTTCTGTATAAATTTTTTGAAGTGATGTAAAAAAAATCCTATGAACCTATTCCTCTGAATCTGTCCAATCACCCTGAGGACTCATAATTCCTTTTATTCTAGATTTGTCTTCTGATTTTGGAGACCCTATGGAAATAAGTTTTTTTTTCTTTTATCACCCGGAGCCATGAATCTTGTTTTGGCCCTTTGGGCTTAGAGAATTTCCTCCTGAGCAAGAAGATTTTCAAGTTGATTTCTGATGGAAGTCTCCTGAACAAAGTCCCTATCTGAATCCGAATTAAGCTAAACATTTATAAGAAGGGATCAAGCGGAGGAGATGTGATTCGCTAGAACCCGAATCCCCTCTCTATACTAGCGCAACAAATTATGCCTGGTAGAACGGAGTTTATTTGCGGCACAGAACATTGGGGACCCTTCAAAATGTTCCTCCCACGAGGATTGAATGACCAATTT
Organism: Vaccinium vitis-idaea; assembly: GCA_963854785.1. Taxonomy (NCBI): domain Eukaryota; kingdom Viridiplantae; phylum Streptophyta; class Magnoliopsida; order Ericales; family Ericaceae; genus Vaccinium; species Vaccinium vitis-idaea. The sequence goes on from OY978220.1 coordinate 23,977,442, forward strand.
ACACCCTTCCTGGAGTGTGTAGAACTTCTCAAACTTGAATAAACGTTTACGAAAAACACCTAGCTTATTAGTGAAAAGGAGAACGGGTGCAAGATCCGACCCATGAATGAAGAGGTTAGTGGCAGAAACAGAGAGATTTAATGAGGTCCAATCTCCATTATAGAATGCCCTATCCAATCTTTCAAAAGTACAATTATCACTTGAACGATTATTGGTCCAAGTATAATGACGCCCTACTGACTGAATTTCAGATAGCTGAGATTAAAGAGAAATTGTTGGAAACAAACCACTCCTTGGATAACATTAATTGGAGCCCCAAGCCTATCCAAGTGGGATAGAATTCGGTTGAAGTCGTCAACACACAAGAGTGGACCACTTTGTTGATTCATAATATTAAACAGAGCATCCCAAACTGCTGCTCTATCTTTATGGTATGGAGAACCATAGACTAGAGCCAATCACTATCGAAGGTTGAACTCATCCGAAATTGAAAGAATAATTAAATTTTTTGATTGGTGAATAACACAAAGGGAGAGATTTTATTTCCATCCAACCCAGAGACCTCCTACCACTCCCTCAGCATCAATGCCAGTGGAGTTATTGAAGCCCCGATTACGAAGAATATGGTTAACATGCCTTAAAGATCATTATCCTCCTGAAATACTATTGCACATTTTTTATATGGAAATACTGGACATTGGTGTAGTACTTTTTTAATTGCACTTAGATTTAATTGGGTGTACTCTGTGCTGATCAGTCACTATTTAACTTGCAGTTTTTTGAAAAAATCACTTACAACAATTTGTTTAAATGTTTCGTTTCCATGAAAAATACAGTCTTAAAACATAGTTACAGATGTCTAATCAATCTAAATTTTTGCATTGTATACATACTCGATGAGACATACAAAATAAACGGTTCAGATCAAACAACAAGACTCAGAGTGGGCCCCACAGTTGTGCACAACATGTGTTGTGTGTTGTGCGTCCCGCAAACAACACACTCTGCGCTCTTGGTTTAATGAGACCGTTACTATAATTCATACACATACTCAAGGGGTGTTGGCTTAATAATTAATCTTGTTGGATTATTAAGCTAAAATACCCCTTCATTCCATAGTCATAGTACAAGAAGGGGTAGTTTCCCATGTCCTAAAATCTCTAAGTACGACAATATGATTATCTTTACATATATATCATATATTTCTATCGCTTTACCGAAATAAAACTGCTTTTAGGAGTTCTAGGACTTCTAGCAAAAACTGATATATTTCTTAATGAATTTAGTTGAAACTAGGAACAGTTTCGCATACTTGATTATTCTCAATGGATTTTTTTATTTTTAATTTTCAATTTAAATTTTTAAATTTTTATTATTTCCCTTGCCAAGATGAACAACGTATTGTAAAATTTTATGTCCCAAAACTACAAGACAAATAAATAATACCGACTGTCTTAACAAAAAATTAATTTGGTTTAACCAATCAATGGCAGATACATGATTTGTACTCAGTGGAGACCAGAATCACATGTATTTTTACATTAATAACAAAAATTATAGTCTACGATATAAATATTGCTACTTACTAGTTATGAGAAGAACACGAGATTTTGCAACTATACATAATTGCATATGGTTTATAACCATGACCGAAAAATGGTCGATAACTTAAATTTTTAAGGGATTTTTTTCAATCATATGTAGAAACTTATCTATATTTCATTCACTCAAAAATTTGCAGGGGTCAATCCTATATAATTTTTTCAAAAATTAACTTGAAAATATGGTATATTAGTGGGATAATTGAGGTGTGTCCAAGGGCCTGAACCCCTGTTGTGCCCCTTCCATCTTGTAGCCAACAATATTTCTGTATTATTTAATTTTTATTTATTTATTTTTTTACATAAAAGATAATGTTATTATCATAGATATGCTATAGAAAGTACATCATGATTATACAAATCGCAATAGACCCATAGCCTGATGCAACAAATAGGGATGGGCATGGGGACGGATCGGGGCCGGAGACTACTATCTCCACCCCCAATCCCCAAACCCCTTACTCATATCCATCCCCTATCCAATCTCCAACGGGGATTTATTTTTATCCTCCATCCCCGCTTCAAATGGGAAACGGGGATCCCCATGGGGATTTCGGGATCCAATCATTTTTCCTAGAGTAACAAGTAAATAGTTATAAAAGCCCAATTACAAATCATTTTCCCTAAAATTCAATCACTGGGCAACCCCTGGGCGTGTAAAACTTCATGTGTTTGTAGAACAACATAAAGAGTGCAGAAAAGTAGAAATTATGAAGAGTTCTTATGTATATTCATGACATTAATTAAAATTGATTAAATGCAACATGGGTTGTCTAGTGGATAGCATACATAATTGTTTCAAAGGAAAAGAGACTACAAGTCTCCAACTCACTGTTGATATGCTCAAGAAACAGAATATGATAGCAGCAAATGATAAGTATTCAAAGAAACCAACAACTAAGGTAGCATTAGGTAACGACGTAACGGAAATTCCTAAATGACGCCTGCACTTCACCCCAAGAATAACTCCACGCACTCGCATTTCTATTTATCTGTGATACAAAAAAACAATACGTAGATTTAAACCCTAGAACAATAATTACAGTGAGACCCATGTGTTTGGAGAAATTTTGGTGTAACCCCATATATTCGGAGAAAATTCAATGAGACCCCAAAGTTTCATAATTCATGAATAGACCCCTATATTTCGGGGATTCGGGGACGAGGCAGATAGGGGACGGGGCAGAGCGGAGCGGGGAACGGATTCGAAGCGGATTCGGGGCGGGGACATGCCTATCTCCACCCCCTATCCAATCCCCAAACATTTTCAAAAAAAAATCTCCATATCCTATCCAATCTCCAAACAGATCTCCATATTGCCGATCCGTTCGGATCGGGGATCGGATCGGATTCGGACGGGGCGGATGAAATGGCCAACCCTAGCAACAAACCACTAGAGTATTAAAGTACAGTAGTATGCTATAGTGCTCCCTCCATCAGTGTTTGGGATTTGGGGAATCCATAGTGCTACAAATCACTACTGGGTTGTAGTCCCCCGATCCGATCTTCGTCTCCGCAATTGATGGTTCAAATTTGAGGATGTTTTCTTACTGCTAAGAGTATAATCTTACCGCTAAGAGTTAACATATCTGAACCGGTGATTGAGAAAATGAACGATCGAATCGGGGGACTATAACCCTGTAGTACTTTGGGGCACTACAGGCTCTCCAAAATCTCTATGTTTGTCGGTCCTTTTTGGGAGTTTGTGACAGTTTTTGATTGATTTGTAGGATTTCAGAAGAAACACTAACCCAATAACTCATGTTAAACCATTGAAGAAAATAATAGTGGATGCCTACCTGTCGCCATGGAGGATGAACACCTTGTGTGTGTGGTTGTTCGTCTTTCACCTCCAAAGCCCTACTCTTGATCTTGACCTTAGCCTCACACGCGATGGGATGGTATGAGAAAGAGAGATTAGGGTTTGGAGTGGGAACTTAACCACATATTTATAGGTCATGGTTCCATCATAATAGATGGAACCTTAATGGGCCTTTAATGGTCTCTACACTTAAAAATAAGCCCGCACCACTTAAAGCACGTGAATTGATATAACCCAAATACGTGTTAACAGAGATTTGTCAATTATCCGGTAATATTTATTAGACGATCACGACTTAATGGGTAGTACCGACACCACTCAAACCTTATTCGACAATATACAATATCTAATTATATGATCTATGTAAGCCCAACAACAGAAAATTGCTAACATAATTATCTTTAATACGAATCTAAAAAATATGTAACATGGTTCTTATTTGATAGATTTTAGTTAGTTCTATTATTCGATGTTTCAAAATCATGAAAAATATATAGATTGGAAGATATAGACGTTTGAAAAATGGTACAAATTTCAAAAAAGGACCAAATAAGATGGACGGAAAGAGCACCAAAGCTATACTCCCTCCATCCAAAATTATTTGTCCGGTCCGCAAAACTAGCACTTGAAAATAATTTAAATTTTTTAATAAAAATTCGATAATTTTTTTTAAGAATTTACTAGATATTAAGTAGCATTTTTAATTTATGATTTTTTATTTTGAATAGTTTCCTTTTAGAAGACTTGTGATTTTTTGGGGTGAAAGTACAAATTTGGGTACCAAAACGAAAACTACCACCGCTATTATAACCGCCGCTCAAAAACAAAAACAAAAACAAAAACAAAAACAAAAACAAAAACAAAAACAAAAACAAAACCACGTCCGTCCTTTTCCGGCTACTACACAATACCTCACCCGAACATTTTGGCGGGTATGTGAAAAAAAATGGATCCAATCGTGGTTTGAAGTCCGTTGGGTCACTGCTGGTAGTGGAAGGAAGAGTGTTTGAGAGGACAACCGCCGTCTAAATGACGTCCATTTCTTGACCAAGTTAAAATAGCGCCGTAGGAGGATAGCGACAGCCGCTAAAATTAACGGCGTTAAAGGAGGGGAACACGGTGACTGCAGAATCAGCAATGCGTGCACGTCAGCAGAGATTCAGATTCCAGCACCCCTGTGAAGATATTTATTGAAAGGAGGAGAGAGAGAGTGTAACGTTCACCCGAGGCCACACGAGATATCCACGAAACCTTGTTCCAGGGATGACACGTGTGTGCCCCCCGCCCCAAAATTACTACTCCTACTCACTAATCATTTATTCGTTCGAGACAGAGGAATGGGATCTACATGATTTAGTACGTTAATTACTATTTAAACAACTGAATTAAGCTGTAAATTCCGTTGTTAGTCAAATACTAGAGGTTAAGATGTGTTTGACCGTAACATGGCCCACAGCAAAAGCGAAGTAATTATGACATTATTAATGCCAAAGCAGGTGCTAATGATGGTGTTTTTTCTTTTATGTGTTGCACTCAGCTTTTAAATTCTCCTACCCACTTAAACACTTAAGTAATTTTGACGTCATTTTGGCATTACTATATTTTTACTCTACATTTTACTATTCGAGTTAAATTTTTCCATGGAATTGTTTGGCTCACCTGGAGTATAAAAAAAGACAAGCAAAAAGTTAAATCCAAACTAATGTTCCACTAATAAAAAATTGTTTTTTTCAAAAATCGAGATAGGTCATTCTCTCACAATACATCACATTAAAAACCGTGAAAAACCAATTTAGTGGAACAATCATATAAAATCTTGATTTTAATTCTTTTGTGTTGGAAATTTGTGGTCTGGAATGGTGCAAAAGCCAACCATATTGGTTGTGTTCGTTTTCCAGTTTTAGTTTAGTTTTAGTTTTGATGACATCATCATTATCCTTATTTCTCTCTCTATTTCTCTCCACTCATTACACCTTTTTACATCATCAAAACTAAACTAAACTACCAAACGAACACAACCATTAAAGTTCCAAATAATTGAGGGACAAAAGTAATGTCCCCATGGAAAGGGTTGGAGATTGAGGGGGTGTTCCACTAACTTGATTTTTTTGGTTTTTTGGCTTTTTGGTTTTTTTTGGATGTTTTAGTTTTGCAAAAAAACTAAGGCTTAGTTCATGCTTAATTATGTCCAGATTCATTGGAGATAAAATCACCTCCCCACCTCAAAAGATAAAATCATGCTTGATTTTAGCAATTTGGTTGCTAAAATTTTTTGGAGAACTAAAGTTGTTCTACTAACTAATTTTTTGGTTTTTCATTTTACAAAAAACTAACTTGTGTCACTAACTTGTTCCATTAACTAGTTTTTTGTATGTTTAGTTTTGCAAAAAAACTAAGTGGTTTTTTGTTAGTAGAATGAGATAGTTTTTTAGTTAAAACAAAGCTGTTTTTTTAGCGGAACGGGGCCTTATTTGCACCTTGTTTTAGGATGTGTTTTTCATAGTTTTGTTTTAGATTATAAGCGAAAGTACAATTGTTTATCTTATTGAGGCTTTTTTTTTTAAGAAAGAAGACATTCCAATTTCCAATCATACTTCATTTATTTTCTTCTTTTTTTCAAAATGATGAATCATTTTTTATTTATTTTTTTATTTTTTTGGTACACAATCATTTTTATTTTTCATGTACATATTTATAGACTTAAAATTGTATGCATTTTAACATTGTGATTCAATAGTAGTGTTAGCATCATTAAAAATATATTAAAATATTAAAAAAATGTTGAATATATTTGGTTTGAAGGATTTTTTTGCATGACTTTCCCACCAAAAATGGAGTACCTCATATGGTGACCCCGAAACCTTAAGGCTCTGTTCGGAATTTGAGGATAGAAAGAGAAAGGAAGAGAAAATAATAAGGAGGAAAATTAAGAAGAAATTGCAGAGAAAATTGTGCTCAGTTTTAAAATTTTCCCTTCTATTTCTCTAGGAACCAAACAAGGAGAATAATTTTTTAAATTTTTTTCATTTTGTTCCCTTTCCGTCCTCAAATTCCAAACAGAACCTAAAGCCACCCGGTGGGTTTAATAGGGTCTAGGAAAATTGTACATGAAACAGTCTAAAAAACTGAATTAACAGTTGAGATTTATAGTAAAGGTAATGATAATGTCAAAATTGTTTTTTATTGTACCAAAACTCCAATTCATAAAGAGTTTGTACTTTACACTTGAGTACAAAACATTTCATGCATTTGAGTTTTGACACAATCAAAAAGAGTTTTGGTATTCAACAACATTACATACACACAAAAACTTAGGGGGTTTCCGCTAACAAAAAACTGTTTTTTCCAAATACCGAGATAGGTCATTCTCTCACAACACATCACATAAAAAACCGTGAAAAATCATTTTTTTCAAAAAACTAGGTTAGTGGAACACCCGTTTATACACAATTTACCCAAACACACACAAGTGTGTTTGGATAAATTGTGTGTAAGTTTTTGTGTGTACCTGGCATTTTCCTTTGGTATTAACACTACCCTAAAGTAAAATAGATATCAAGTGTTGAAACAGTTCATGTACAATGCTCAGTATCCAAACATCCCCTTTCTCTTAGAGAAATGATACGTTTACAACAGACTTCTCCAAACCGGCTCCAACTTGCTGACGTGGCAGCAAGTGGGCCCCACTTTCTCAGCTGAAGCGGAGCTCCACCCTCCACCTCACCCCCTCTCACTGCAAACAGAAATACGTCAACCTCAAACAACGCTACAGCCCCCCAAACGACGCCGTTAACGAAGACAAGGCCGACGACGCTGTTCCTTGGCTCGAAGAGTTGAGGAAACTCCGCGTCGCCGAACTCAGACGCGAAGTCGAACGCTCCGATCTCTCCATCGTGTAATAAATCTATACATAGTTATATACTGTGTATTTTTACATGTAATAAATCTGTATGTATAGGATGAAGTTTTACAGGGATGGATTCTGTATTGTTTTAAAAAGATCTGAAGGTTTGGAGTTGGATGTGTTGATTGTTGTTCAGGTCGTTGCAACTGAAGGTGAAGAGATTGGAAGAAGAGCGAGAAGAAGAGGGATTGAGAGGGGGCAAGGATAAGTCAGATCCGGAGAAGACTGTAGATAGAGGAAGAGAAGATGAACAGAATCGAGAAGGAGGAATCACGCCGGAATCGGTCGGAGGAAAGAAAATGGGGGCGGCGCGGGGCGGTGGAGAGGAGCCGATCTGGGTTTTCAAATTTTCGATTTTTTTTTTTTTTTGCTTCATCTGTAAAAGTGGGGTCCACTTGCTGCCACGTCAGCAAGTTGGAGCCGGTTTGGAGAGGTTTGTTGTAAACGTATCATTTCTGTTTCTCTTATCCTTCCCCTTCTTCTCTGTTGGGGCCACCATATGCCTTTCAAAAAATCCATATGAATGGGAAGGGAGACTATTATGTTGTGCATTTGCTTTGGGCCCCATTTCGGCCCCTGATCGGAATCGTTTTTTTTTATTGTATCATCTAATATCTAGTTCATTTAAAAATTTAAGTTTATCGGAAATTGGAAACTATTTGATTGATGACTATTTAAGTTATAGTTTTGTAGGAAAAAATTGTTGACAATAGTTTCTTTAAGTGTTTCAATCCCAAGTAAAATGAAGTCTAAAAACATAGTCGCCGATGTTTGATCAATCTGAATTTTTACGTGGACTACACAATCAATAAGTCAAACAAAATGAACAATTTCGACCAAACAATAGGATCAAGGGTAGACACTAAAATTGGTGTACAACACGCGTATTGTTCACCCAGTGCACAACACCAAATCAACCAAATGACTCATGGGTGTTCCATTAACAAAAAACAAATTTCCCAAAAACTAAGATTAGTTATTTTTTTACAATACATTACATAAAAAATCGTAAAAAATTATTTTATTCTTAAAACACCGTAGCGGAACACCCTTACTGGTTACATTATCAAAATTAAAAACTTCTCCCAGCAGCAACAAACGCTCATCACGCCCATCAAAACCCCCACTTTCCCCTTCCCCATACCCCCCCTGCTCGCTCGCTCTCTCTCTCTCTCTTTCGCTCTGGCAACATGAACAACAGAGAGTTCTGCCTTCCGTCCGACTTCCTCAACGATGACGAAACTCTCATGGGCAAAGAAAACATCAACAGAAGGGCCATAAACTCTGTTTTTTCGACCAATTTCGGCTTCTCTACCGAGTTTCCGTACGACTTCGGTTCGTACGGCTCGTCTCTGCTCAGTTCCCCTGTTGAGTCGGTGGTGGGTTCGACCGAGACGGAGAGCGACGAGGATGAGTTACTCGCCGGGTTAACTCGCCAGTTCGCTCGTTCATCCCTCAACGAAAACTCTCAGAAAATCACTTCTGCTCACCCAAATCTTGAGGTATTTTTTCGATTAACGCGATTTGGGCGTATCTATTTCTTGAAACTGGCTTTTTCTGACTTCGTATCTGTGTTGACTCAGAAGTCCTGGGTCATGTCCAGTTCGCCTCAATCGACGCTAAGCGCTGTCGGAAGCTGGCCCGTCAATAGCGCATTCTCTAGCCCTTCGCCGCCGGCGACGCCATTCGGGGTAAGTAGCGACGGTTGGGATTTGATATACGCGGCGGTGGCGGCGGGACAGGCGGCGAGGTTCAAGATGAACTGTGAAGGTACTCTCAAAGGCAGAGGGCTACTCTCTCCCATCCAACACCCTTCTCAACCGGCGAAATACCCAAACCCCAACTCCGGTTTCTACTCACATCAGCCCTTCTCTCATAACCTCTCACAAGCAAATCACGTGAGCCTCTCTATCTCGTACACATTTCGTGGTTTCTGTACCTTTAGTTTTCCCACTTTCTGATCTAGTAATAATTTTACTGGAATTTGTTTTTGTTTTTGGGCAGATTGGGAATTTTGGACATGAGGAAATGCTGAAGCAACAGTGCTCTTCTATCTGGGGAAGGCAAATGCCAGTAAAGCAACAAGGGTTTCAGAGTAATGGAGGATACGAACGGCAACTGGGTTTCTCTGAATCTGCATGGCCTCCAGTGCAAATTCAGAGGCAGAACCACCTGAATCAGCCGCCGCAGCACCGCGGTGGTTCGGGCATGAGGGCGGTTTTCCTCGGCGGATCTGGGGTGAAGAGGGAATGCGCTGGTACTGGTGTGTTTTTACCTCGTGGCTATGGCGGAAACAACCCTTCAGAATGTCGGAGGAAATCAGGTAATGTATATCCTAGCGGTTTACATTTTGACAAGTGTTTTGCATTTTTCTTGTGTTGATTTGTTTTCTTGATTTATGGGTTTGTTTACTCCTTTTTTTTAGCCCATTAGTTGGTTTTCCGTCTGTGTTTGGCTGCTGAGAAAGCAGAGGACATGCCAAAGGATTTTGCGTTTAATTTTCTGCTTGTTTCTTTTTTCCAAAGCGTTCCAAGAATGTTCCCCAATAATGACAAATAGAAAATGTCGCTTGCTCTGTTAAGATTGTTGTGTCACGGGTCATAATTTAATGGGTTTACCTAGTCCAGTTGTGAATTGTCCTTTATTTTCCTGTGTTTTCGCCTCAACCAAACAGGGCAAAAGTTGTTTCCCTGGTGTGAACCTGCTTTCGTTGTATTTTTGTACGTAAAATACAAATGAGCTCTGCTGTAAAGCATTTTCTTGCTCCTTTAAAAGGTGTTTCTTTGGATCCTGAATTTGACCCTCAAAAAGCACCCCATTCCCCAACCCCCGCCCTCTCCTTTTTCTCGATGTAGGGTATGTAACTGGTCGCTATCAGTCGTAATGTCAAGATTATGTTGATTACATTACTTGATGGAAATATGTCAAAAGCATTTGCGATGTTGATGTTTTCTTTTTAACGGGTTTAATGTTCATGGTGTCCGGTTACGTTTAAGGGCATCTTATTTAATCTTTTTTTCTGTCCGGTTAAAGACAGACCATTAACGTGAGTACGAGATTCAAAAGAAATCACTTTCTTGCTTTGTGATCACAATAATCGAAGTTTAATCAATTATGTGGGGGACCCACTAACCTACTAGGACTAACTTTTGAGCTTTGATGTGGTTTTATAACTGTCAATTAACATGTTCTCTCGGTTTTGATCTACCTTTTTTTTTTCCTTCTTGTAATGGACGCAGGCTGTTCAACTGCCCTACTTCCAGCTAGGGTCGTCCAGGCTCTGAACAATAATTTTGACAACATGGCCTCCCAGGCCCAGGCCCAGGCCCAGGCCCAATCCCGATTTAACAACGCTTTCGTTCCAGAATATGGTACAATCCCAATATGAATTTGCTCAAATTACACAGGACACTTCCATGTTCATATACATAGACGTATACTGATATATACGCAGAGACTCGAACTTTATTCATCATGAGTTGTTAATTTGAATCGCTGTCATATTTGTCGCATCAACATTTAAAAAAAAAAAACTTATATAAGCTGTAAGAATTTAACTGGCATTATTTTAAAGGTCAAGGCTCCCAATTGCCGGTCACAATTATTTGGTGTCTTTCAAATTGTCTGGCTTAGCTTTGCGAACCATATGTGCTATTCGCTATCATTTCCCTCACAATTTGATTCGACTCTAGTGCGTCCCAAGAGCTAGCATTTTAATTGGCGTTGTAAAGACCCACCATAATGTCATACTAATGCCTTTTGCAGAAATACTAGTAGCGTACGTATCGCGTGAATTTGGTGCGTATAATAAATTTTTATAGTGACACCCAGGTTTTTATTTGCAGATGCTAATTTGATGGCCAGGAGAAATGTGATGTTGAATCGGCAGCAAATGTGGAGTGTAAGGCCAGAAGGGAGAGTGAGGAGTCAGGATTTGTGCCTCCCGCAGGAGTGGACGTATTAAAATTCAACCCTCCTCCAATCGTCGCGAAATTCTCATTCTGACAGCGTTTGATAAAAAGCAGATCGAAGAAAAAAAGAAAGAATTTTAAGGATGTGATAATAGGTGATGTTGTTTGGTTTCTTTTATTAGTAGTAGGCCAAGAAATTACTCTTGTAGGTAAATGGAGCAAGTAGGAGTATTATAGTAGTAGGTATTATTAAGGTAGTTAGGGGAGAAGTAAAAAATAAGAGATCCAAGTGGATTTTCAATTGGAGAAATTGCTGGTGCAGATTTTTGTGGGGGCTAGAAAGGAAGAGGTTTTGTGGTGAGGGTCCATTTTGGTTTTCTTATAAATAAATACTAAATTTGTGGGAAAAGGGTATCTTCTTGTTAGTCTAGATTGGGTTTTGTGTTTTCATTAGCCCTCTCCATGTATTTCCCCCAATTGCAAGTATAAAGTATAATAATAATGCCTACCTTTTGTTTAAAAATTGTTTTTTGTATCGGGAATTGGGAATCCTGTAGTGTAGCATCTGAATCGTTTATCGTGCAATTAATTTGGATCGTGCAATCGATGGTCCTGATTTCATCTTGACACTTGTATGTGTTTATTGCCGAGATAACATTTGAGCTATTGATTATCGAGATCGACGGCTTGGATGCTGTACTACAGGGTTGTAGTGCCGCTCCGCAGTTCAAGTTGGTATCACCTGGTCTTTTTTTACTATACTACTTGTTTTTGCTAGGAAGCAATGACATTTAATTGGTTGAAACAATTTTATTTGGAAAATAATAAATAGTCAACCATTCCTTACAACACAAAGGATAAAGATACTGGTACAGAATGGTTTGTACAGAAGACATACCAATCGCGTTTGGGGACCCGCTTTTGGGTCCCACACGAGTGATCCGAACCGTTCATTGTTCTTAGAACATTTTTTCGAGGGGCCCCACAAAAAATTAGCTCAATCGGACGGTTGGAAGTGCTCCAACCAAAGTCGCACCGTTCCAACCAAAAAAGGAAAAATGTTTTAAGAACAATGAACGGTTCGGATCACTCGTGTGGGACCAAAAATTGGGTCCCTGAAAGCGATCGGTACGTTTTCTGTACAAACCAGTCTGTACGCCCAGCACTGTCCCAACACAAAAGTGTTTCTGATAAGTAGAAATGAGCGTATGATCCACTTGATTTCGCACGGCCATACTCGACAATTATATGGAAGGCTAGAATTTTAGTATCTATCTTGATTAAAAATAAGGCTAGAATAATTAAAGAGGAGTTCAGGTGTGGACAAATTGCTTCCTGCGGTCCCAGGTAGGCTACGAAAAGAAAGTTAATTTCTTCTTTTTTTTATGCCCACTAACTTCTTTTTTTAGTCAAAATATCTTATCTAGGAGTACGTAGTTATACCTTTTATTTGCAAACAAGCTTTATCAATGAGTCGTTATAGAAGGATTTGGATTTCGGGTACTCTTAACGATCCAGGTCACTACATTCCTATAATGACTTCAACTGTGAGCCTTCTATAATTTGTATTTGGGATCGGAAACGTAAAATTTGTCGAGAGCGTTGAGTAGATCATTTATGTAAAAAATTAAATTAATTAGATATTGGTAGCCATATGGTTGGATATCATTTATATGAATGACTAATATTATTTAGAGAATACACTGTAAAATAAATTTGTCTCAATTGTATGTTTACCAATTCCCGATCCGATGATCATAATTTTTTGAACCCATAATGTGCTTAACATTTCTGAGAAAATGAGCGGTTGTGATCTCAGATCAAGATTTCAAAGGGCCTACAACTAAGGTCACTACAGGGATGTAGTGACCGACTTGGGTCACTACGGGAACTTCAAGTCCGAACTATAATTTGTTAGGAATGTTAAATAGATCATCAATATTAAAAATAAAAAATAAGATATACGGACAAAAGAAGAAGAAGCTTTTTTTTTTTTTTTTTTAATAGTATAATAAAGGAGGGGAGCAGGAAATAAATGACAATTTCAAGAATTCATTTTTCTGAAAAACCTGTAGATAAATGAATTTGGGGGTTACTTCGGCGGGAAGGAGAGAGAGTGGGGACGTGGGTCATGTGGCGCACGGGCTATGATTAATGGGGTGTGGGCCACCGGATTGCGACGTTTTGGGACGCTATTCAGCCCAATAGTTGGGTTAGGTTGTTCAAATTGCCCGCTTATTTTTTTCAAAATATATCAAAAGGTCGGTTGGGATTTGGAATACCTATACTAGTTACTGCAATCTCGTAGTTACATCAATTTTGGCTTCCTATAATCTATATTTGGGATTAGACTGTAATTTTTTTTTGGAATATTGAGTAGATTATTAATATAAAAAATCAAATTAAATAGATATTGATAGTCATATATTCGGATGCTATTTATATTGATGACCAAATACCATTTGGAGAATACGCAGTATGACAAATTTGTCACAACTGTGTGCCCACCAACACTACAGGAATTTTCGCATTTACTGGGATATTTCAAATGCTGGAAAAGCCACTAAAAATGCCAGAAAATAGTGTTGCGCTATCCGTACAGGTGTCGGTAATGCTACAAATGCCGGGAATTTTTTTCACAAATGCCTGCAATACTCAACACTATTTGTGGCGGGAAAGCCTATTGCCTTATAAAAAATAAACAAAAGGTCACATGGCGCTTGCATGGCACCCATGTGGCACTTGCGTTAAAAACTCTCAACTTTAAAAACTCTCAACCTTTGTCTCTCGCGTGCGCGAGCTTAACAACTGGGCTAGCCCATATAATGTTTCACAATGCACAATGAAAAGTGTTTATATTATAAGGTAGAATTTTGTTTTAAAAATTACTTTTACCGTCTGGAAATTAGACTTTTGATGGCATTGTTTTAAATAAACGCTGATAAAAGTTACCTTTTCTTTCGCCCTTTATTATTATGACAACCTAGTGTATAATGCAAAACACAAATATTAAACTTTTATTAGGCCCTTGGTGATTTTTATTGCCAGTTCTCCTTAATTTGATGAGTCTAAAAATCCAAACAATTTGTTTATAGTACTAACAAACAGGTTTTTGGGCCCTATTTGTTTGTCAAGAAATCAGAGGCCGAAGCTATTACATTGTGGGCTTTTGGGCCCTATTTTAATTATAAGACTGATAAGAATTGTGAAGTAACGTTAAACTTGGCATCCCGCGTACAGATTGACATGGTACAGAATAATTACTCGTATTGTTGTCTTGAATTGTGAAGTGACGTTAAACTTAGCTACAACCTAACACGATTCGGGATTCAAATCGTAAATTCGGTTCGAAACCATACTTTGTATGTGGGCCAAAAAGAAATAAAAGATAAATTGTGGGTTTTTTTTTTTAAAAAAATTTCTGGCATATAGTATAGGCTATAGCTACAGGTTGAACATGTCAGGAAAATGATCTCCTCACAGTTGAGCATAGGGCTTAGGGATGGCAATTTCCCCCGATCCGATCGAATCCGATCCGTTCCCCGATCCGCGTTTTGGAGATCTGTTTGGAGACTGGGTCGGATTTGAGGATTTTTAAAAAAAAATTTCGGGGATCGGATCGGGGACGGGTAGCAGTGTATCCCCGCCCCGAATCCGATCCGTCCCCGAATCCCCGTTTCATATTTTATTATTTATTTATTTATATATATATATATATAATATTTATTTAGGGTTTCACTTTTCAGTTAAGTTAACAAAACATTACACAGCCGTCTACAGTCTACTCCCTCACTCTCACTCCTCAGCCGACAGCCGCCCTCCTCTGGCTCTCAGATCTCACAGCCAACGTCCTCCTCTGGCTCTCAAATCTCACAGCCACCACCGCCCTCCTCTGGCTCTCAGATCTCACCAGGTTCTCTCTCTCTCTCTCTCTCTCTCTCTCTCTCTCTCGAGTTTGACTCGACTCGACCTCTCTTTGGAGTATCGATCAATCGAACCCTTTCTTTCTGAACACCACGATCGCAGCCGCACCGGCGGACAGAGCTTCGTTATATATAAAATCCCTGTGTCTTTTCCAACCCCCTGTGTCTTTTCTTCCTTAATTTTAGCAATCCTGTTTGGTGCTGCCGGGTAAATTTTCCGAGGCTGTATAGAAAATCGAAATTCCGAGTCGCGAGTAGAACTGGTTTGGGTGAATCGTTTTCCTCTGTATTTCCTGCAATCAAGTTGAGGGTTTCTGTTATTCTGTTTCAAAACTGTTTTTTTGGTTGAGGATTTCTTAGCAGTTCTTTTGATTTAGGGATCGGTAGACCAATCATGCTTACAAGAAACTAAATAGTAGAAGCAAGCTATCCTTTACCCGTAATTGTTGCTGTATTTGGAGGTTTGCTCTAATGCAAAGTGCGGGAACCCTTCCCTGCTACGCCCCTTGCCCATTTTTCTGCATCCAAAGGAGATGAACATGTTACTTAGAGGAACGCTGTATATTTCCGCAAATATTCTTAGAATCCTTATTTATGAAGAAGTGTGCTGCTGTCAGCTACATATTGCACCTCTCCTTTACCTGGCTTGTGACAGGCATAGTTAAAGTTTGCCTACTATACAAAAGTAGGATGGCCAGTGGATAGAGCAAAAAACGTGAAACAGCATGCTCAGTTAATCCACGAGCAGTGGGATCAGATATTTTCAAACAGTACATGCGATGAACACCTTGAAGAACTTTTTAGGATTATTTAGGTTTGTGTGCTCTGCAGTTTATGTTAGTTTATGTTATCTCTTAGATTCTGGAGGTAACTTGTTAATTCTCTCCTTTGTTTCACACATTTTTGTTTTGGTAATACATTATATAAAAATCATTTTGTTTAATGATGTCTAATTTTTTTTCACGTAGCCATTCCAACTATCAATGATGAGGATATGGACGTTGATGATGAGTGTATGTCCGGTGTAACACATATCGTCGATATCGATGATTGATTGGGTAAGAGTTTTTTTTTTAATGTTTAATTATGTCAAGCTCTTAGATTCAAATTCATATCGTCGATACCGATGTTTGGAATTATATACTTCTAGAATTGATGGCAAATTCAAATTCAAAACTTTGAGAATCTGAAATTGTAGAGGATATTGTAGTTTTGATATTTTGCAATATGTGCCCGGATCTGATTAACCAATAGCCACTGAAATGCATAAATGGCCATGGATACCTCTATCCTATTTCTGTCCTTTCACCAGTTGTATGCTAAGAGTTCAATTCTACCGGTGTGATGCCACGAGCATACTGTTATGATGCTAAAAGGGTAAACTTCTTGCCCTTGTATTACTGACAACTTATGAAGTATGTTTGTTATTGCATTTAGGTTGTTGAGAGTGGGGGAAAGAACATTGAAGTTGCTGTGATGACCAAGGAAGGCTTGCGTCAACTCGATGAATCTGAAATTGATGTTGTGGTTGCCGAAATCGAAGCGGAGAAAGCAGCTACTGAGGCAGCGAAGAAGGGCCCCCCCAAGGAAACATAATTTACCCCTTTTCCCCTTTGTCCTTTTAACGGATTGAACGCCATCCTGATGATTTTGTGACTTGTTTGATTTAAATTTCTGCCATTTTAAAGTTCTTAATCTGGTTGATGTGGTGGATTAGACTGATATTAGTTGGTTTTTTACTTAGGTATCCCTGTCCATCTGTAATCTGTCATGAAATCTGCCAGTTGTGTTTTTCTTTTGAAGCGCAATTCCGGTGAAAGTTTTAGCAAATGGGTCAACATGGAGCCTTTTCTATTTTTGAGACGCTGAATTTATCATACCCAATAGCTCTATTAGATGAAACGCTGAATTTTGGAATTCCCCGAATCCCCGGTTTGGATCTCCGTTCCCCGTTTGGGGCGGGGATGGAGGGGAAAAAATGATCCCCATTGGGGATCGGGGCAGGGACGGGGATGGGGGAGGGATTCGGGGATCGGGGACGGGGATAGTAGTCTCCGGCCCCGCCCCGTCCCCATTGCCAACCCTAATAGGGCTGCAAGTAAACCGAGCTGTTTGTAAACAATTCAAGGCTTGAATCGGTAAAAACTTGTTCAATTTTGATTCGAATACTAAATGAGCTGAATCTGAACCTCAATTTGACGGTCATTTTATAAAACGGGAAATTTCAAGTTGCCCCCAAAAGTGGGGGCTTTCGTTCAAACCCCATTTTGTCTTTCACTCCTAAATAAGCCTTGCACGCGCATGGGATAGTTTTTCCATTCGACACAGACCGCGTGCCACTTCCTGCCACTTTCATGACTCCCTCTCTCTCTCTCTCTCTTTCTCTCTCCCTTTTTATTTTAGATTTTCAAATAAAGTAACTTTTGTTATACACATTTATTTTTTTATAAAAATTATATATTTGAAATCTACTCGACGAGATTTTCCAAACAAGATCCATTGTGAATATGATTTTTTTTTTTTGGGGGTAATTAAGCTTGAAATAAAAAGAGTGCTAACCAAATATACAACCTACAAGGGGCATACCCCAGGAGGACGAAAAGAAAAGAAAAAGAAAATGCAACAAAAGAGAGAAAATACAACAAAAGAGAAATAAATAAAAGGATGGCCAACTTGGCAACAATTGGAATGGGGTAAGATAATGAAAACATTTGATAAAAGAAAGTTGAAAAAAATATGCTCTCTGAGTATCACAACTTGAACTTGAGATTTATAACTGCAATAACCAAACTGATGGGCTGTTGAATAGCCTGCTATGACCAAATGATGGCTTGAATATGGACCAAACTTGGACCCAATTAAGACCACGGGCTGTTGAATAGCCAGACAAGGCCTAGAGTCTACTTCATTTCCAGAAACTACAACAGCAAGGAACTATGAAGTCTAGGTAGCTTCCACAAAACATCACTGTAGAAACAAAATGGGAGGACAACCCCTTCCCTAAGGGAATCAAACACTGCCACGGGACATCCCCCAAGGCTAGGCAACAAAAATATGGATTTTTTTTGAAAATTGAGCAGCATACCGTTTGAAATATGGCTTCCCCAATAATTAGTGAAACTGCCCATACCAATGCAGCAGTACCAAACCAAATAGCAAACAACAATACATTCCCATAATTGCTGTACATTATAGCAACACTAGCAGTTTTGAAATGCTACGGATCAATGCAGTAGAATTATAGTGGCACATAAAGAGGCATGTAATTGTTATGTATCGACCAAACAAACAACACACCCACACGAAGAAACCGAAACAAAGGCAAACGATTTTACGTGGTTCCCCAAAATCGGGTACGTCCACGGGAGAGAGCACTTTCACTATATTGGATGAGATACAATGAGATAAAAATACCCAACCCAAACCCACGCTCACATGTATTTTTATCTCCCACCCACTCACCAATATTCTCTCACACACACTACACACTTTAAATTCTTTCACACTGCCGTGACTTACTTTCTCTCTTTTCACTCAAACCTCTCGGCACACACATGCTTCCCCTTTAAATAAACAATGCATGGCAGAATCAAAGAAAGCACTAAAGGGTTCTAGAAAACCCAAGGTCGGCAGCAACAAATGCCCTCTTGGAACTTTGTGAATTACCAGCCAAACTCATTAATCACCTCCACCGAAAACCAACTCATTTTAATTCTAGTTTCACCGAACTTTACAATTCCAAATTTCCAAAGCCATTTTCTTCTTTTTCTCCACTAATGCTATTTTCTCCTTTTCCTTTTTTTCAAAGACATTTAACTTGGGAAAACCCAACAAACACCCCCTTTTCCCAAGTGAAATGCTTGCTCAGGCACCTCGCACCCCCTAGCTCGAGTGCCTAACCGAAAACATCCGAAACCAAAATTGGTGCGAAAGTGACCCTTCTTCTTGTGCTCAATTTTTCTTCATCAACTTTTTCAAACACCACCACTTGAGCTACTTCTTTTTCCATCTTGCTCTCCACACATAGAGATTCATTTGCTTGCGCCTTTACACGCCACACTTGTGCAACCCGACGCCCATAATTTTTGCTTGCTCGGTGCCCAAAATTTTTATGCCTCACATCAACACCACCTTGGAGCTTGTACAAATTGCCCACTAATTTCCCTTGCAACACCACTTTCTCATTCTTGAACACCTCAAGAACTCCATCACTTGATGCAAAGCTACAACCATTGGAATGTAACATCCCCAATGAAATCAAATTCTTTCTCAAACCCGGCACATGTCGGACTCCGGTCAATCTCACAAATCTTCCATCGGCCATTCGAAATCGTACTGTACCCATGCCAACAACTTTATTCACCATGTTGTTCGCCATCCTCACATTACTTTTATCACAAGCCTCATAAGAGTAAAAATAATTTCTATTTGAACACATATGAAATGAACAACCGGAATCCATAACCCAATCAAAATGATCCATACCTTCGCAAGTCACCGAAAGCAAATCACCGTCATCTTTGACAAAACTCTCAACCACCGCCGCTTCGGAATTTTCCTTCCCTTTCTCCTTCTCAATCTTTGCTTTGAGTTTTGGGCAAAACTTCATTATGTGTCCCTCTTCTTCACAAAAATAACATTTCCTATTGTCAACCCATCGAGACTCACCACCTCGCGAGTGTGAACGCCCCCTTGATTGTGAACGGGCCCTCCAATTTGATCCACCTTGCCTCTCGATTTTTCTACCCCGGTCTTGACCACCATTGGATGCAACCACAACACGCTCCTCCGTAAAGCTTACGCTCTCCTTCCTCCGCATTGACTCATGGGATAGGAGAGTAGCAATAACCTCATCAAGCTTGAGAGTGTCCTTCCCGTACATCAAAGTAGTCCGAAGATGCTCATACGACGGCGGCAACGAAACCAACAAGAGTATTGCTTTATCTTCCTCTTCGATCTTTGCACCAATGGCATCCAACTCCGTTAGTAGCCGATTAAACTCATCCAAATGCTCATTAAAATTTCCTCCTTCGGACATGTTTAACCCATACAATTGTTTCTTTAACGACAATCGATTCGTTAAAGACTTCGACTTGTACCGACTTTCCAACTTTGCCCAAAGTTCCGCCGGATCCGTCTCATTGATGACTTCCCGAAGCGTGCTATTCCCGAGATACAATTGAATCGTGCTATTTGCAAGCTCTCTCATCTCTTCCCATTTAGCATCCGTCACATCCTCCGGCTTTTCCGACTTCTTCTTGAGTGTCTTCGCCAAACCTTCTCTTGTCAACATGTTCTTCACCCTTTGTTGCCAAAGAGTGAAATCATTGTGGCCGTTGAAAAGCTCAATAGCAAACCCGGTGCTTTTTCCCGCCATACCGTAGCTTCCCGCCATACCGTAGCTCTGATACCACTTGTTATGTATCGACCAAACAAACAACACACCCACACGAAGAAACCGAAACAAAGGCAAACGATTTTACGTGGTTCCCCAAAATCGGGTACGTCCACGGGAGAGAGCACTTTCACTATATTGGATGAGATACAATGAGATAAAAATACCCAACCCAAGCCCACGCTCACATGTATTTTTATCTCCCACCCACTCACCAATATTCTCTCACACACACTACACACTTTAAATTCTTTCACACTGCCGTGACTTACTTTCTCTCTTTTCACTCTAACCTCTCGGCACACACATGCTTCCCCTTTAAATAAACAATGCATGGCAGAATCAAAGAAAGCACTAAAGGGTTCTAGAAAACCCAAGGTCGGCAGCAACAAATGCCCTCTTGGAACTTTGTGAATTACCAGCCAAACTCATTAATCACCTCCACCGAAAACCAACTCATTTTAATTCTAGTTTTACCGAACTTTACAATTCCAAATTTCCAAAGCCATTTTCTTCTTTTTCTCCACTAATGCTATTTTCTCCTTTTCCTTTTTTTCAAAGACATTTAACTTGGGAAAACCCAACAGTAATGGCATGTATGCAGTCCATGCATACAATCAACGAGCAACAACATAGTTGCCCGAAAAGTCATCATAACCAATAAGCTAACATGAATCATGCAGTGCAAAACTATAGCAGCTGATCAGACACACAGCATGCCAATGTAGCTAACTATATGCAGAGATGTTAGCTCTGGCCATGTCCAGCAGTCCACAAACAGATGCAAGAGTTGAGTAACAGAACAAAACCTAAAGTTTGTGTCTCCAACTCCCTTGAAACCTCACAAAAGATTCCAGACTCCCTCAATGAAATTGTATACATGTAGAAAAAAGTTTATTTATGTACCCCTTAATTAAGAATTCATACCCCTTCTAAATACTCATTCACATCCCAAAAAAAAAAACTCACATCATTCAAATGCAAAATTCACATATCACAATTCACACCTAAAAGAAAGAATTCACAGACTTGAAATGCAAAATTCACACATCATAACTCACTCTCCAAAATACACAATTCACATCCTAAAAGAAAGAATTCACACCCTCAAATGCAGAATTCACGCCATCCAATTAGAAGAATTCACACATTCTCTACACAACTCATTCTCCAAAATACACAAATCACACCCAAAAAAAAAGAGAATTCACATTCCTCAAATGTAGAATTCACACATTAAAAAATGAAAGAAATTTACAACCTTTCTGAACGATTCACTCTCCAAAATGAAAGAATTCACACTCCTCAATGTAAAATTCACACCCTCCAAAATAAAAGAATTCACACTCCTCAATGTAAAATTCACACCCTCCAAAATAAAAGAATTCACACTTCTCAAATTATTTTTTTCTGCTCATAATTTTATATTCAATATGGGTCTTGTTTGATGGATGTCGTCGAGTAGGTTCTAATTTTTTTTTTTCAAAATCGGATATATATATATATTAAAAGTTATAAATATTTAAAATTTTAAAAATGAGAGAGAGAGAGAGAGAGAGAGAGAGAGAGAGAGAGAGAGAGAGAGAGAGAGAGAGAGAGAGAGAGAGAGAGAGAGAGAGAAGTAGAATTAAAAGCATTAATTGGAGGAAGAGAGGACAGAGAAAGTGCTGCGTGCATGGAACGTGTGACAGCATAGGGATTATAATCCTGTGGGGCTGACGCGCGTGGGAAAGGGCCTGAATGTGTATAGTGTGACATGAGCGGGGACTAAATGAGAACACCCTCACAAAAGAGGGCCGGACTAGAAGAAGCCCCTAAATGAGCTGAACCTGAACATGACACTATTCGGCTTGATTAGGCTAGCGAACTTGTACATCAATATGTATATCTCATAAGAATATCACATATAGCTTGAATATGTTTAAACTTTTACATGTACATCATATAACTTGTCCACATATAAACTTAATTTTTAAACATACTATGAACTTAAATTTTAATGTGATTTTATAATTTTATTTGTATGTACTTATTTATGTACAAAATAAAATTTTTATTGAAATTCTAGACTTATATGAGAGCATAAATATCTAATATTTTTGCCACGTTAAGGCTCGTGAACAAGCTCGAGTTCAAATCAAACCCAGGCAAGCTCGGCTCATCAAATTTTCATTGAGTTTAAGCTTAGCTCGATTTCATTTGAAAACTATACGAATGAACCTTAACATCCTAAAGCTCTGCTCGATTCGGCTCGTTAATTTGCAGCCCTAGTTGAGAATCATTACCGGATTGATATATTCAACACCATTGATACATTTTTGGTTTGTGGAGTTAAATACAGTAATAGATTCAATGAGGGGGTAGTGGAACTCTTTATCCCTAGCTTGGCTTCCCTAAAACTAGCTCCTAAGTTGACTCCTAAGGTGTACACATAAGCCTAATTGGGTCCCATTTTTCACTCCTAGAGCTTGCTAAATTTAGAGAGCATGTGTGCACACAATGGGCTAGCAAGAGCATTCTCTATTTTGTGAAAAAACATAATAAAAAGTGTGGGCCCCATAAATTGATAAGTCTAAAAAGATTAAAAGTGTTTGGGTCCCACTTGGAGCTAGCTACAAGGCTAGTTAGATTTAGCTAATGGGTTAGGAGTCATGCTTAGGAGCTACCATTCGGATCTTGTATTGGTAGCCCATTGAAGACTATTATTGAGCAAATGACTTGCTAAATTTTAAGAGCCTCACATAGGAGTCATTTTAAGAGCTCACTGTAGATGCCCTAAGGATGACTTTTAATCATTTGAGATTGATAATATTGCACTCTTGCTGAGAAATTTTATCATAATGATTTCACAATACAAAAGAGATATTATCTAAGATTGCAGTTGGAACAGTACTAATTTGATATACCTTGTCACCAGAAATTTCAGAATATGTCCACCACTTCTGAATTATGTTGAGGATTAGTTGAGACAAAAAAAATCAGAGAACTAACATTTGATTGAAAGGTTGATTCTTCTTATGGTAAGTCTTCCTGTTACCACGATAACTACAGAAAGAGTATTTTCAGCTGTGAAGCATGTGAAAACTTATCTTCGTAACAAAATGGGAGACGATTTTCTTGTAGATTCAATGATTATCTTCAAAAGAGAACTAGTTGAAGATATCGACCTAGATTCGATAATGTATGAATTTTACTATCTAAAACACTGTAAAGTCCAACTTCAACATTGTATGTTTTTTTTTAATACTTTTCTTATGTGTATTTTTGAACATTTACGTAGCCCAGGATAAATTAGATTCCTGATTCTGCCCTTGACACTTTTACTCCCCACACATTTCTGTGGGGTCCATACACCTAGTATTGTGCTCCGCAAAGATGTGTGGGGTGAAGAAGAGTATTTAGACCAAGGCTCTGAATCTCGTACCGGACAGGGTACCGATTTTCTTACTGGTATGAACGGTATCGGTACCGTTTCAGATTTAGCGGTACTACATGTATATACATATATAAAAATCAAAATTTTTACTCGTATCACCCAATTTTTTTTTTTTGGTAAATTATACTCCCTCCGTCCCGCAAAGTTTGTCACTTTCACTATTCCAGCCCTATGAAAAAATTGATTATTTCTTTTAATATGTAATGTTTTATATAAGCAATATGGATCTCGTTTGATAGATTTCAATTAGATCTTTTGAACAAAGTTTTGAAAATCACATAAAACGTTATGAATTGAAAGATATAGCCAATTTAAAAATGGCACGCACTCCCGAAAGTGTCAAACTTTGCGGGACGGAGGGAGTATCATCCAATTCTTCATAAAATTAACTTTAATTAGATAACAAATACCATAAAACGGCCTTCAAATTATCAAACAAATGTTCCAAGTGCATAACATAATAACAAAACAACAAAACAAACGCAGTTTTTTAACAAATTGACACCACTGATGCGCGGTACCCCAGTAATATATACATTTAGATTTATCGATTTTTTCCCCATATTATCCAATTCATCAAAAAATAAAATAAATGGGATAAATGACCAATTTTCCCTACTTTAATAGTATTTTTTTGCTAAATCAACAAGTTGATGAATGATGTAATTTTTTAAAATTATTTGAATTCATGTAGGGATAATAGCATAATATTGTATACATATTCAAGGCCAAGGCCAAATTCTAATTTGTAATAATTAGAAGGTAAATTTTGCAATAAATGCACAATAGATAGTACAAACATGAAACATGCTTTCACAAACCCAGGAGCGTTCTTTTCAAGGGGAAAAAAAAAAAAAAAACCAGAGGAGCGTTTTGTTCAAGATTCAATGTTAACAACACCCAAATCACTTCTCCTTCTACCTCTCTCCAGCTTTCATGTTTGTTTTACTTTGATTGTTGCTTGTATTGAGTCATCAACAAGAGAGAAATCGATCAAATCAGATCCACCCTCAAATCTGCATCCAAAACTCCGGCCGCGATTGTGGCTCCGGCAACGATTGCGTCTCCGGCTACGATGACGGCTCAGGCAATGAACAACAAGTCTCCCCCTGGAGCTGAATCTACAAAGGTATGAGGATTCTTCCACTAACAGCGTTGTTGGAGATGGATCTGCAAAATTTCGGACGAAATTCCCGGTACCTTGACCCGGAATAACCGGAACCGTCCGGTAAGGTCAGGTATTGGGGCCGGGACGGAATTAGAGGAGGCTGGTACCGTTTCTGTGGCAATCCGGTACGGAACGAGATTCATAACCTTGATTTAGACACAATGTGATGGTTCCCAAGATCGCTTAATAATTTTTTTTTGTTGGTACAACGAATTTTACATATATCATTATGATATTCAATGTAGCAATATAAATGTACCGGCAAAAGAACACACATAGACAACATACCATTTTTGATCATCCGCTCCAAAAAAAGAAAAGAAAAAGGAAACAGAAAAAGACAGCAGTTTTTGACATGAATTAACATCAATGCCAATCTCTTATTTTGAAGTAGAGGATACACCAGTGTCTCTTTTTTTTGGAAGAGGGTACATTAATGGCTTTGAACAATTTAATTTGGGCTTTGGATGTGAGATACTTGTTGGCTCAACGACCTCACATCCTCAATCAAACGGTCCAAATTACGACGTGACACTCCATCTTCACTCACAGATTGCCTCGCCAAATTAGCTATATGATCAGCTGATCTCTTAAACTCATCCCTTCTCTCCTCCATCAGATCCCTCACCATCTTCTCAATGACGAACCTGTCGCATGTATCTTTCATGTCCAATCCCAGTTTCCAAACCTCTCCCACAAACCTACTATTCACCTGTTGATCCACAAAGTAAGGCCAACAAATCATCGGCACTCCCTCGTATATACTCTCCAATGTCGAGTTCCACCCACAGTGAGTAAAAAACGCGGCAACCGACTTGTGGGACAGGACCTCTTCCTGTGGTGCCCAACCCACAATGTAGCCTCTTCCCTTGCTACCCTCTCGGAGTTCTTCAGAAATATAACTCTCCCAATTCTTTCCGACCACAGAATCTGGCCGAATGACCCACAAGAATCGCTCCCCACTATTCGCTAGACCGTGCCAAAACTCCATGAGTTGGTCCCCTGTCATGGTCGCGAGGCTTCCAAAACTAACATAGATCACAGATTTGTACGGTTGTTGATCGAGCCATTCAAGGCAACTCCGATCCTCTCTCCGAAAACTGGTGGAGCTAAACGATGACGACGAAGAATTTTGGACGGCGAGCCTAGACTTTAGATGTGCGTGCAGTGGTCCGATAGTGTAGAGGTTAGGACAGAGTGTGCGAATGTGAGAAAGTAGCGGTCCTTCTAAGTCTTCAAATGAGTTGAGTATGAGGCCGTCGGCTCGTGAAACTTGTTTGCTCTCCATTAAGTAGCGTTTGAAAATTCGGTCAGTGAGGTTGCCGGAGCGGCAGAAGCTTGGTAGGTCTCGCCGTCGTAGAAAATCTTCCATTCCTGGCACACTTCTAATCGGTGCGTCCAAGTCATTATCTATAATTTTTTTTGGCATGTACCAAGTTAGCATTAGGACCAAAGTACATTGTAACCACTAGCATCGCTAATCGATAATCCTACGGGTACAGAGGTGTTGGTACAGAAAATGTACCGAGCCGTCTCGGGGACCCACTTTTGGGTCCCACACGAGTGATCCGAACTGTTCATTGTTCTTAGAACATTTTTCTGAGGGGACCCACAAAAAATCAGCTCGATCGGACGGTTAGAAGTGCTTGAACCAAAATCCCACCGTTTCAAACAAAAGAATCACTCGTGTGGGACCCAAAAGTGGATCCCGAGAAGGCTCGGTACATTTTCTGTACCAAAACTAACTTCTGTACCCCAGCAGGGTCCCATCGCTAATGGTTACAGTCAAATAATAATAATCCCCGAAAATTACATCTAAAGTCGTCTTTTCTTACTGGTTACAGGACCAAAATGTCACTTTCTACAAATGGTACACCGCATAAAGAAGAAAATTTAGCAGGGGGTCGTTTTTGTGGGCCATCAATATCATCAAGAGGTAGAGGGGAAAAATTATCTTGTGACAAAATCCACGTCAAACTGGGGAAATTTATAGATTTGGCCAAAATTCACCCAAAGGTAGCTTTGGGAATGAGTTTTAGCAATCAGCAGATATGAAGAGATATAGTAGAAGACTGCTTCAACATAAAATTTGAATTTAGACTAAAATTAATTACTCTGAACGACAATTAGTATTTAGTGAGATTTTTTTAGTTATTTTAAAAAAATTTAGAATAATTAATCGTATCGATGATATATTTTTCAAAAGTTTGAAACATGGACTGAAGTTGAAAACATAGATATTAAACGATGAAAAAGACATTTAATTTGAATTTACTTCCTTACTTTTTTCTTTGTAGTTTTATGACTTTTACAGTTCTCTTTGTCAAGATGAATTCTTCAACCAAAATATTTGAAGTGAATTAATTACAGTAACAGAAATATCAAAAGAGTAAGGCAAAGAGTCTAAGGAGGAAAGTGTGAGGAAAATGTAGTGGAAAATATACTCCTCCGATATTTTCCTATCGAGTTTTTTTTTCCCGAATTATCCCTTAAACTATTACCCTTTTGACTACTTTATCCCTGAACTTTCAAAATCGTTTATGTCGTCCCTGAACTATTGAATTAAAGTGCATCTGGTCCAATTATTAACGGCAGTTAGTGTAATGGACAGAAAACATCACATGTGCATATCACGTGCGATTCTCCCCCCAAATCAAAGGGTAAAAACGTCATTCCCCTTACCCCTCCCCATTCGACCATGAGTGCAGAATTAATCGATCAAGAGAGAGGGGGAGAGAAACGATGGGTTTTTGTGATCGATCAACAGGTATTCGTTGAAATTGATATCAAACTATCAAAACATGTCAAGAAACCAGATCTACTGGAAAAGTTACCAACAAATTTCCTTTCTGGCTCTAAGACACTATTTAATTTTTCGAGGACACTATCATCTGCCAAAGAAATTTCATCCACCAGCAAGAGGTCACCATTCTTCATTGCTTGTACAAGTGGTCCATCTTGCCACCTAAAAATGGTCTGCCTCTTCTGATGCAGCTGAGATAGGTGCAGATTCAGTTTTTCAATTGAATCAAAAACGGAAAAACCCATCGTTTCTCTCTCTCTCTCTCTGTACTCAGGAGTCGATTGGAGAGGGGTATGAGGAATGAAGTTTTTACCCTTTGATTAAGGGGGAGAATTGCACGTGACGTGCACATGTGATGTTTTCCGTTACACTAACTGCTGTTAACAATTGGACCATGTACACTTTAATTCAGTAGTTCAGGGATGACATAGACATAAAGGATTTTGAAAGTTCAGGAATAAAGTTGCCAAAAGGGTGATACTTGGAAGGGATGATTCGGAAAAAAACCCTTTCCTATCTTTCTTTGTAAACCAAATGAGGTGGGGAATTTTTTTTAATTTCGCTTTCCTTTCCGCATGTTGCAAACAAGCCCGAAAATGTACGTATCCAAGCGAATGAACAAACAGGTGCTCAATTAAATCCAAATGATCAAAGCACCAAAACTCACCTTTGAAAGGAATTTCACCAGCTTCAATTAGCTTGGGAAGGCAGAAGATAATCCAAAGGAAGCAAGGACTGATAGTCCTCAAGCAAATAACAGGCATCCCAATCTCTTTCGCAACATCAATAGTAAAACCCAGAATCCCGTCTGCTATCACACACGTCACCGGCGGCCGCCGTGCGCCGGAACCCAACTCGCCGGAGACCAACATCTCTCTGAAAAGCGGCTTCGTTACGGCCTCCAAAGCGTCGAACATCTCCGTCAGCTGGTCGCCCAACCGGGGGTGGTTTTCCGGTAGGCCGTCGGATATGGATGCCAAATCGAATCCAGGGTAGCGGCTGAAGTGGGTTTGGATGTTGGTGTGGTGGAGGAGGCGACCGCGGATGTGGTCGGTGACGAGGAAGGTGACGTGGAGGTCACCGGAGAGGCAGAGGAGCTCGGCTAGCTTGAGCATGGAGTTGATGGGGCCTTGCAAGGGGAGGGGGAAGATGAGTACATGTGGAGGTTGAGGATCCATGTGGCTTGGAGGACTAATCTCCTCGAATTGGTCTCTATGTCTTAATGTGAAATTACCTAATTCTGATTTTGCTTCCAACACTACACGGGTGACGGGTGTTCTACTAACAAAAAATTATTTTTTTTTCAAAAATCGATATAAGTCATTCTCTCACAATACATCACATAAAAAACAGTAAAAAACTAATTTATTAAAAAAATCACCATACTGAAACACCCATAAGTAATTATTCACTGATTTTGGGACACCTTGTTTACAATACACATAATCATGTGTATGTGAGGCCTACATATAGTTGGAGTTTGTTTGGTTAGAGCGTTTAATACATGGGTCTAAATCAGAACACGATTACCCGTGTTTCATACTACAAATAAAGACCGTTCTATATGTACCGACCAAACAGTACTGACCACCCACCGATGGCGCCGGTGGGTCCCACACAGTCTATCTGAGCCGTCCATTCATTCCAGAATCGAATTTCGAGTGGGACGATTTGGAAATCATCTCAATCGAACTCTCCTAAGTGCTCGATCCAAAATCACCCATTTCGTCCAAAAAAATTTGGACGAAATGGGTGATTTTGGATCGACCACTTAGGAGCGTCATTGAGGTGATTTCCGCGTAGCCCCACCCGGAATTCGATTATGGAATGAATGGACGGCTCGGATCGATCGTGTGAGATCCACAAGTAGGTCCCCGACACTGATCGGTGCATGGTCGGTACTAGGGGGTCGGTACCCCTGAATTTTCCGCTACAAATACAAAATAACAAGACCAGCAAGACAACGGATAACAGCTCCTATTAGAGTAGTTACATGTGATGTTGATGTGTTGGGAATCAAATCAATAATTTTTCTACACTATGCTTGTTTTTTTCTTCTAAAGAGTCAGTGAGTTTCTCTTTTCTTTTTCCTTGTTTATTGTTTCAAGCAAATGACTACAATACACACCCCTTATTTGGCTGTACTATATGTACCTATTAAATGGTTTAGGTTGTGTCACCTCATCGGCAATCGTTGTATTTTTTAGTTTTTCCTAACTTTGCAGCAATATGATTCATTACATTTTCTATGATTTGTAACATTTTTGTGTGTCTCGTAACTTTCATTAAAAAATTCATACGTAACTTTTACAAAAAAATTGTAAATTTTATAGGGGTGTATATCATAGACACTTAAATATAGAGTGTGTATTGTAACCTTTTCCTTTGTAGTAGCTAGTAATGTTTGAAGCATTATTGTTGGACATATGAATCTTCATGTGGTCCACTAGCTAGTTAATTCATCTGTCTGTCGTTTGTTGGAAAATTGTACTCCAATACTGTGGTTCCTCTTCCTATTTCTTCTACTTTAACCATGTGCACCAAGATCTGTATTCACCAAACATTAGTAAAATTAGAAGGCATTCAAACAAACCAGCTGTAGCAAAATTAAAGCATGCCTGGTACTTCTCCCACTTTTCTTCTCCTCGGTCTCTCTCTCCCTCCCACAGAAAATTACACCCTCATATTTTAGTAGTACTACTTAAATTGAAATATGAAGACATAATAGAAAGGATTGTTTGAGTGTGAGTAAAACTTGGCAAGGTAAAATAGATATGAAATTCCTTTTAACTACGGTTGGAATTAGTGGTGTAAATGCTCTCATGGCTTTTGTCTGGTTTCTCGTACGTACATGATCCTAAGCATTACACTCATGTGCTGTCAAATACTCCATCATCATTTGGGTTTTCTCTGTGATACAGTGTTAAAATTTTCAAAAATAAATAGATTTGGTTTCTATTTTTTATGTTAGTTTCCATATTCCTTTTGAGAGTGCATATTTTAATAAATAGTTGCAACGCATTTTTTTTTTAGGACTGGATGGTCCGGGCTAACTTGCTTGCACTTCGACTAATCCCAGGGTCTACGTACGCCCCGTCACACACATAAACCGAGTAAAGCCAATACTCCATGAGATCTTGTGTAGGTGGCCCCAAGAAGTTAAGAAGAGTTGAACTCAAGACTTCTTCTTCCTTAGGAGGAGATCTTACCAAGTGCCAACTCATCTACCCCTTTCATCATAGTTATGCTTTATATGAATAATTATAACAACAATTTTTATATGGTTTTTTTTTTATAATGCAGGGTGTCTCCGGCTAGCTTGAGTACAAGTGGGTGTATCGAAAATGGAAGTGTTGCCAGAAAAGAAGGGTGAAAAGTACAACGTTCGGTTAGTTGCTAAGGGCTACTCACCAAGGGAAGGACTGGACTATAATGAAATATTTTCACCGGTTGTGAGCACACTTCTATTCGAGTAATTTTGGCGATGATCGCTAGGGCTACACAAAAAAATGGGTGATCTGCGGATCCGGTCTGGATCGAACTGACCTGTGCTTTTTGGATTTTAACCGTCGATTATTGGTTTGGACACAAATTCAAAAATTAAAGAACTATGGATTTTGATTTTGAAACCTCGGATTAACCGATCCGGACCGTGAGATTTTTATATGGGTAAAAAAATTAAAAGAATATACATGTACAAATATATATGTAAGATAATTAAATTTATTATTTTCTCAAATAATTTTAATGTGATTTAGTGTAATGGTGTACCTCCCAATCAGACTCAGGGGTTAAATTGTAACATGATAAGGGATGTGTTGATCGTGTCTTTGTTGAGTATGAAAAGTGGAACTCAGGAGCTCCAATTTTGTGAGCTGGATGATGAACTAGATGAGCAGATGACTCATGGCTAAGCCTTTGTGTCCATTTAATCCTGGGCTATTTCAATGTTTGTTTTAGTGTTTTTTGTGAACTCACTGGATGATGGACTAGATGATCAGTAGAAGAGTAGTTGGCTATCAATAGATGACTACATGGTTGTTTTTTTGTTTTTGTTTTAGAGTTGGACATGTTTGCTTGTTTTTTATGAACTCACTAAATGTATTTGTGAAACCCGTTCATGTATTCCATGTAGGTTGTTGAGTTTGGGGGTTTTTGAACGAGTTGATAGAATAAGTTGAAAATCCATGGACAAATCCGGAACCGAATCTGTGACTCGCGGATCGGATTGGAACCGAACCATGAGACTTTTGGATTGGACACGGATTTTATTTTCAAAAAACCGTGACTTGTGGATTAGGATTGGATTAGTGTCAATCCAATCCGATCTAGACCGTGCGCACCCCTAATGGTCGCGATACATGGCATGGAGTTCGAGCAGCTTGATGTGAAAACTGTTTTCCTTCATGGAGACTTAGACGAGCAGATTTACATGCAACAACTCGAAGCTTTAAGGAATTTGGCAAGGAGGAGCATGTGTGTTTGTTGAGGAAGTTATTGTACGACTTGGAGCAGTCTCCCAGGCAATGGTACAAGCGCTTTGATTCGTTCATGGTGTCACATGGGTACACGCATTGTGAGTATGACTGTTGCTTATACTATCGTGTTCTTGCAGATGGTTCTTATACTCTACTTGCTATATATGTTGATGACATGCTAGCTGTAGTAAAAAGCAAATATGAAATTGGAATGTTGAAGTCCATGTTGAACAGTGAATTTGACATGAACGATCTTAGAGCGGCCTAGAAGATTTTGGAATAGAAATTCACCATGACAGGCGGGCTAGTCAGTTGAGGTTGTCTAAGAGGAGTTACTTGCAGAAGGTGTTACAGAGGTTCAACATGCAAGATTCCAACTCCATAAGTACCCCGCTAGCAACTTACTTTAAACTCTCTACGAAGATGTGTTATAGTTCAGAGGATGAGGTGAAGCATATGGTGGAGGTACCCTATGCTAATGAAGTAGGGTGTCTATAAACAAAAATTCAATTTTTTATATTCCTTGCGGGTGTTTGGATACCTATTTTTCAGCTTTTTGATTTTTGGCCTTTTGAATTATGTTCAGAATGTATTTTAAATCTAATGTATTTGAAAGAAATGTGCAGAATGCATTTTGTAACAAGAGTAGTGTTTGGAAGAAAAATGATTAAAATGAATTATAAGTTAGTTTTTTACCATGTTGCCCTTGGTTTGGTATTATAATGTGTATGAATAATGCCTTTACCAATTTTTTAAATGTCATATTGGGAAATATTGTTTTGTTCTTACCTAATTGGTCTTGAACTAGTTTTTTTTTGTGGTAATTAGTAAGTAATAGTGTTGAAATAAAATACTCCTAGCAATGTGTTGGAGTATTTGTTCTAAAGTCATTTTTGTTAATATTCCTTTATTTTTTCATGGTAATCAGTCTCGAACTATTTTTAAATTTTTTTTTTTGGTAATTAGAAAGTAATAACGTTGAAATAAAATACTCCTAGCGATATGTTTTATTATTTTTTCTAAAGTCTTTTTTGTTAATATTCCTTTATTTGTTTTATGGTAATCAGTCTCAAACTATGGGGCTGTTTGATAAAACTGAAAGCTGAAAAATTGAAAACTGAATGCTAAATTTATTAAGTTAATAAGTTGATTGATATGTACTAAATCTTAAGCACTGAAATAAATAAGTTGTTTGATTTGTATAAGGAGCTAAAGTATTAAATTCACTGATTTTGTTACTTTGCCTTTCATATATTCATACTGGAATGCATAAAATGAAAAAAAATGTGGTTACAAACCTACTTAATTTTTGTCAACATTTTAGCTTACATTTTAAGAGCTACTTAATCTTTTAAGTAATGTAAAATGTGGTTATCAAACCAACTTAATTATTTATTACTTAATTCATTCAATTTTAAGTGCTGAATCTGAGTTATCAAACAAGGCCTATGAAGCCTTCATCAATCCAAATAAAAAAATATTATGAAGTAACCGAAAAAAAAACCATACAACTTAAAAATGTGATGAGGGTGTTAAGGCCTTCAGGGCATTAGAAAGGAACCGAAAACATGTAATGAGGGTGTTTTGGGCATTATGCAAAATGGAGGGTAATCTGGTTATTTTGCATACCCTAAAAAAGTAACCTCGATCAGGAACGAGAATGCAAAGATGAGCTCCTATTGTGTTTCTCCATCTGCTCTCTAAAATCCAAAAACCAAAACACATTCGCACATAACTCAGGCCCCATTTGAGAGCCGCAATCAGACTCAAAATTACACAATGCAGACATAATTTGATAATCAGTCGTAGAGGTACTTTTGAATTCTCATTTGCGCATTTTGGGTTTACCCTTAGAATGGAATGGCGATATTATCCCTGCCCGTATTTGATATTTTAATTAATAATTACGAATTCCATATATTGCAAAATCTATTTGAAATATTTTAACTAAAAATATTGCAACCGATATTTTTATAATGTACTAATTAATACTATTGCAAACGATATTGCAACTAATAATATTTTAGTAATTTGTAATACTGCAAATGATATTTTAATTATTAATATTTTAAACGATGTTGCAAAATCTATTCAAAACGATATTTAATTAATAATATTTAGAAATAATTATGAATATTAAGGGGAATACATACACATATAAGGATACCATAATAAATAACCAAGGGCAACATGGTTTTAATTCATAACTATTTTAATGATTATACTCTCAAGTACTACTCTGTTGCACAATCTACTTTGCAAACACCTCCCAAACACTCTATATATTCACAATCTATTTTGGCCATAATTCAAAAAAAGATAATACGCAATACAAACTATAAAATGCCAAAAAACCTAATGGCCCCTCATTCTCCTATTTTCAGCCAGACAATCAAATGGCAAAAATGTGAAAAAGAGGCTACCAAACGGGATCAACTGATGTCCGACCAAATTGACAATTTGCGTGGATATACTACTTTGCGGACCCTGTAAGATAAAAAGTTCATATGACAACAAAAAGAATTTAGTCGAGCCCATAGGCGGTGGTGTAAATCGTGGAGCTTCCACCTATGGCGGATAGAAACGTCTCACTGGTAGAAAATGCTGTGCTCTTTTTAGGGTATTGTCTTCTAAAGTTGTAGTACTCCATCCGTCCCAATTTGATAGTCCATTACGAAATTACGTACAATTTTTAATTTTTTATTCAATATGGATCTTGTTTGATAGATTTCATTGAGAATTTTTATTCGGTGCGAAAAAATTCAAAAATTATTTCGATAAATAAATTATTTTTGGTTTGACAATTAGACGTAATTTCATAGTGAACTAATTTAATGGTGGTGACCTGCTAGGTTGACCGGTCAATATGTTTTTTGCATTGGTGGCAGAATGTGGACTACTTATTAGAGCATCACTAGTGGTATACTCAAACACAAAAATACTCAAAGATGACAACATTTGTTACAAATACTCAACTTTTGGCATTTGGATACTCAAAACTACCAATCTTTCTCAATAACCAAACCTCAATAACCAAATTTTGGGGACCACACCGTATCTGTGGAGCCCTCTTTCTCCGGTTACTCTTCACGACGGTGGTCAGCGACGGAGTTGATGTTCACACTCTCAAACTGGTCCTAAACTTGCACACTTCACAAACCGTTAGCACCGGACTGGACCGTTGAGTCCAGAACGGTACTCCGACGGTCTAGTAAGTAAGGGAAGAAGATGAAGTGTAATGTAGATCTAGGGTTTCAGAGAGAATTGCGCGCGTACCTTCCTCAAGGGATGAAGTTCTCCTTTTATAGGTAAGCCTTGGCTTGGCCTCCAAGCACAGTTGTGCTCGTCACGTGACTTAACCGTTCGGGTGACGTCACGATGACTGCGTGCACATGCTCCCAGTAAGGTCTTGACACGTGTCATAACCGTTCGGGTGACGTCATCTGTCATGATCACAGTTTGTTACGAGCACATGCCGCATTAACTGCTCTACTGACTCAGCAATTGGTCTTTCGGCACATCTCCGCGTAGAGAAGTTAGTTATGTCACCCCTCGGATAAATCCCGAGGTCTCTTGATACTAACCATGAAAGGCCACAAATCAATTAGGTGTAGGATGGGTCTCAGCGCTTTGCCGAGGCAGTGGGCCGAAGCCCCACTATGCCCCTTCTGAGTGTGTTGATTCGTAATTCCGAAGAGTCCCTCAATGATAGTCTCTCGGTCGACTACAAAGAGGTCTCTCTTATTGTTTCTACATGCAATCCAGGTGCTCGGTATATCCGGACCCCTACAATAGCCCCTCGATCCCTCCGTGCGGTTTATTTTCCGCATGAGGGGTTGAGTACACGGGTGCCGAGCGGGTTCCGATCCGAGCCCCATTCGTCGGGATAAAGCTCATCATTAGATTCCCTGCTATTGCCGTCCCCCTATCCATCCGGAGCCTGCCACGTGTCCCCTACGAGTAGGGTTTTAGTGGTGATGTGACAGCTGTAGTCACGTTGCTCCGTAACGCTGACGTAGAGGAGAGAGGTGCTACGGTGAACCGTCCCAGGTGACACGTGTTGTGCGTCCACTGGCTGAGTACACGCCGGTCCGGATCCTTGACATCGCCTGAGATTTTCCCGCCTTCAGCCTTTAATTTTTGAAATTCTGAAGCCGCTATAAATATCCCAGAGAGAGAAGAGAGAATACTTTCTCTCCCTAACTACTCGATTTCCAGACGCTCTCTCTCTCTAGAAATCTACGAGTTCGCACGCGAATCAAGGTCGTTACTTCTCATTTTCTTCAGATCTTCAGGTATAATCTCGCCTCCACCTTGTTTCTGCAGTTTTTACTTGTTTTCTCGTACTTGGAATCAAGTTTTTCCCGTTTTTTTTTCTGTGTTTTCTGGGTCTGTGTGTTCGAAGATGAACAGTCATCTTCAACCTGTTCTTGAGGTTGAAGATGACGCCGAGAGACATAGATTGTAGATTATTCCCCCGTCGGCCATTGGCGCTGAGAGATGTCACTTCACACATGCACCTTGTCAATTTAGGGATCTCAAAAGTCTAGTGGCCGCCGAGAGATAGGTTGCTCGGTATAGGTTTCGGGACCCATTGCTCATAGCTAACGGTCTTTTACCATGCATTCTTTTGTTAGGTCTGGCGCCACCAGTCTTCGAGATCTCTTCAGACTTCGAGAGCTCAGGATCCGAGTCCTCCAGCACTGCCGCTTCCCGTATTGCTTACCTCCTTCATAAGTATAGAGCTCGGCCGAAGCCTTGCCGAGAGATCGTACCAATGGACTACGACTTCAGCAAACCCTTAGATGAGAGGCCCCTTCAATCCATTTCACCGAACCCCGACCCTGGAGCCCCCGAGGAGCTTATTGACATAGGAGAAGATGTAGATGTCTCGGACGGTTTTTTAGACGATAGCGAAGCCACTGAGTCTGATGATCGTTCGGAATGGGACCCGTCCGAAACGACAACCACAAGCGCCGAACCCTCTACCGTCAGCGCTGATCCCTCGGAAGATAATGCTGCTGCTGAGGTCGAGCAGCTCATCCTCGCCGAGATTGGTGTGGAGGCTCCCGAGTCTGTTCTGGTGTCCGAAGGGACATCCAGCAGTGGAAAAAGGGAGCAACGGTGCCCCTATCTGTGCTATTCCACAACCGGAGAAGCCGGGATCAGAGCCTTTCATGACAAGTATGACATTCCGGAGGGTGTCAGGGTGACTCTTCATCCGAAGGGTGAGGAGCTCGTCTATGGTCTGAACCACCTCAATGTCCCTCTAATGGCGATAACTGAAGGGGGTGTTCGGTTCCCAATGAACGATTTCATTCGGTCTTTCTTGAACGCATACGAACTTTCCCCGGACCAGCTTACTTGTAATAGTTACCGGGTCATCAACTCCGCTTACGAAATGAAATTAAAGGATGAGTTGGACCTTAGCATTTGGGATCTCCTTGAGATCTACGCTGTGTCTCGGAACAAATCGTTCGGGAGATATTTTTTAATGACTCGCCCGAAGAAACGGCAAATCGTGGAACACCTTCCTGATTCCGAAAAGTGGGCAGATTTGTATGTTGTAGTTTCCGGCAACTTCGACGCGCCTCCTGATGAGGATTTAGTCCCAGTCCCTACCATGAGAGGGAGTGTGGGTCGGTATCCAATTTACATTTTGCTTGCTTCCTTACTTTATATATTTCTGTATGCTGACTTTTCGGATGACCTCATTGCAGCTCCGTCTCCCATTTCTCGGAGATTAAAGAGGCTAGCCAGAAAAAGCTGTGCCGAAGCACTGTACGAAGTTCAGGGGAGGCTGACTCACGACCTTCTCGGGTATCTGCCAACCTACAGGAGTTGGATTAAGAAGAAGCCGAACAAGAGGCCGAGAAAGTCGCATAAAAGCCGAACAATAACTGAGGCCGAACGCTCAATCTTGGAAGAGCAGCCTTTAGAGAACCTCGAAGGACAAGAACAGATTCCTGTCGACAGAGTCTCACCGGACCCTTTAGATACGATGCCACCGAAGATTGACCTGAAAGCCAAACTGGCTGAAATGGCATCCAAGGCAAAGAAGGATGCACCGAAGAAGACCACTCCGAGTGCCGCCGCTGCATCTGGCAAGGTTCCTGCTGCCACTGTTCACAAGCCAGCGAGTGCTCGGTCCAGGGGAACGTCTTCGGCTGACGAGAGGGCGGCCAAACGGGTAAAAATATCTGAGGTCCACACCATAGAGGATGATCTCCCTGAAGTCATCCGAGGTACTGAAGGGGCCTTCGTTGTTGAACAGCCGGACATCTCTCAAACCGAGAGCTCCTTGCATCTCTTCTCCCCAGTTTTTGTGAAGGAAAATGGCAATGTCATCTTGGAAGAAGACAGTGTTGGCGAGAACTCTCGCCTGGCGATGGGGCTTCTGCCTGGGTTAGCCCTGAAGAAAGATCTCGAGCTGGTGCCGGACAAGTTGGAGGATAATCTCTTTCACTGCACCGCCCAAATCATGAAGGTCGGCTCTTCTGTATCCGAGCTCTGTTTATTTTCTTCTGTTTGTCTTTGAAATACTGACACTATGTTTTTGGTGCTTTAGGCCGGACAGTCAATGTTCAAGCTTTATGATCAAGCTCTCGACCTCAGCATCTCAGCAAAGAAGCTAAAACGCCGTGCTGACGCTGCCCTTGAGAAGGTCGGTTCAGCCGAGAAAAAGGCTGAGGATCTACGCCAGGAGAATGAGAGGCTCAAGGGTGAGCTTGCGCGGATGACGGAGTCGAAGAAGAGAGCTGACGGGCAGTTGGAGGAGGAGAGAGCCGGGCATCAGAAGGCCCTAGAAGCTGCAAGGACCGAGGGTCATTCAGCCGGGTTCGATGAAGCTGGTTTGGCCTATGCCGAAGACATTTACGCTCTAGTAAAAGATGGGGAGCGTAAGGGTTTCGGTAAAGGGTATATGTTTGCTTGTGATGTTTTTGGAATCCCTGCCGATGATTCTAGGCGCGAAGCTCCTGAACAGCCAGAATCCCCGACCGCTGAGGAGGTCCCGGAAGATGAAGGTGTTGCCGGGGGGACTCCCGAAGGTGGAGATGGCCAGGTCCCGGATCCACAAGAATTCTCAGAGAAAGCCGTCCCTTCCGAAAATGAAGGACTCGACGTGACTCAATAGGACAAACTTTTTATTGTTTTGGTATAACTGGGCGGCTCCGGACAATTGGAGTTTTGCCGTTCCAGACGATTTTGTAATTTTAAAACAGGTTTTGTGAGGATGGCACCGAACAAGTACCACTGAGCCATACCTCTGGTTCACCAGAATGGTGAAATTGTTTTGATTTGAATGTTTTGAATGGGTGTTTTAACCTTGTCATGAATGACTATCTCTTGTACTTTGTATGCTTTTGCTTGGTTTGAAAACCATTTCAGTACTTAGAAAATTTTCTTCCTGTTTATGAGAGATTTATCCTCCCGATTGCCCCTGCTCGGTTCTAATCAGAGGAAATAGTTGCTCGGGTTGGAACCGAGGAAATACGAAATGAAAAGAAAATTTTCCCACACTTGGAAAAAATTTCCACTGATAGCCCCTGCTCGGTTCTATTCAGATTAAGTAGTTGCCCGGATTGGAACAGAAGCAATCATAAATGAAATGAAAAATTTCCAACACTTGGAAAAAATTTCCACTGATAGCCCCTGCTCGGTTCTAATCAGGGAAAGTAGTTGCTCGGATTGGAACCGAAGCAACCATAAATGAAATGAAAATTTTCCAACACTTGGAAAAAATTTCCACTGATAGCCCCTGCTCGGTTCTAATCAGGGAAAGTAGTTGCTCGGATTGGAACCGAAGCAACCATAAATGAAATGAAAAATTTCCAACACTTGGAAAAAATTTCCACTGATAGCCCCTGCTCAGTTCTAATCAGGGAAAGTAGTTGCTCGGATTGGAACCGAAGCAACCATAAATGAAATGAAAATTTTCCAACACTTGGAAAAAATTTCCACTGATAGCCCCTGCTCGGTTCTAATCAGGGAAAGCAGTTGCTCGGATTGGAACCGAAGCAACACTAGATGGATCGAGAATTTTCCAACGGCTTTGCACCGGGCCTTAGCTATTTCCGAGGTGTTAGTAGGAACACCGAACCGTGATAGTTGTATTGACAAAGTAATCTAAATAAGCAACAGTCGTAGCGAAAGATTCTTTTTTATTCATTATCTGAACATTGTTGGTAACAGAAGCAAAAGGGGCCAAACAAGCAGCCCAAATGTATTTTCCAACAAAATTTTTTTTCTAAGCATAAAACTTCCTAAGCTTAGTGGCGTTCCAGGGGTTGCCGATAGGTGTTCCATCCATTTCCGCTAATTTGTATGACCCATGTCCGGCTTTTGTAACCACTCGGAAGGGTCCCTCGTAGTTCGGTTTGAACTTAGTCTTTTTGGACTTCTGTACCACCTCTCGGAGCACAAGATCATCTACGTTGAAGGGCCTCATCCGGACGTTCTTGTTATATCCCCGAGCGACCTCTTGCTGATATGAGGCATGTTTCAGGTGTGCTTCGTCCCTTAGCTCTTCAGCTAGGTCGAGCTCCCTGTCCATGGCCTCACCGTTGGTCGGCACATCAAAATTCTCAGTCCGAGCTGTTGGGATTAAGGTGGCTAGTGGGAGAACAGCTTCCATGCCGTACGCCATAGAGAATGGCGTTCGGCCAGTTGAGCGCCGGGGTGTGGTTCGATAGCCCCAGAGAACCTTTGGGAGCTCTTCGGCCCACTTACCCCTCTTGAGAGTTAAGCGCCTTTTGATTCCAGCTGATATTGTCTTGTTTGATGCTTCGGCTTGTCCATTTCCTTGCGGGTATGACACCGAGGAGTGGAAGATCCGGATACTGTGCTTCCTGCAGAGCTTCTCGATCGCTTCGGCCACAAATTGGGTCCCGTTATCCGAAATGATCGCGTAAGGGACACCAAAGCGAGAGATGATATTCTTCCAAAGAAATCGCTCTACGTCAGTAGCAGTTATAGTGATAAGGGGCTCGGCCTCCACCCATTTGGTGTAGTAATCTGTCGCCGTTATCAAGTGTTTGAACCCTCCAGGAGCCGTCGGTAGCTTTCCCACTATGTCCAACCCCCATTGCGCGAAAGGCCAAGGGCTGGTTATAGGGTGTAAGGCTTCGGCAGGCTGGAGCAGGTGAGAGGCGTGCTTTTGGCATTGTTCGCATTTCCTGGTGTATTCCTCGGAGGTCTTCTTCATTTTCGGCCACCAATACCCTTGAGTAAGAGCTCGGT
The DNA here is from genome assembly GCA_963854785.1 of Vaccinium vitis-idaea. Taxonomy (NCBI): domain Eukaryota; kingdom Viridiplantae; phylum Streptophyta; class Magnoliopsida; order Ericales; family Ericaceae; genus Vaccinium; species Vaccinium vitis-idaea. Next base: position 24,019,123 of record OY978220.1, read on the forward strand.
GGGAAAGGGACCGTCCGCCAGAATGACATCCGTTGCTCCCCTCATGAAGCTCTCGGAGAACATCCTCAATTTGGGAGTCGTGGACGACCTTCAAGTCGGGGCCTGTGAAGGACCTTCGGTACATTCCATCGCTCGGGTCCAGATAGAAGTAGGAGGCCTTGCATCTGATTCTATGTGCTTCCTTCTTATCCGTCGGGAGCTTCTCATGCTTGAGGTAGGCGTAGATTTCATCCATCCAGCTTGGGCCGAGGGATATTGTAAATATTTCATTCACCTCGTGCTCGATGCTCGGTTTTTCTATTTCGCCTAAGAGGATGGTTCGGTTGGGATAGACTGCACAAGCCGTTGCTAGGGAGGCCAGAGCGTCCGCGTGGGCGTTTCGCTCTCGGCCCACCCATTCAATTTCCACGGTTCCAATCTCTCTAATCTGCTCCCAGACTTTGTCGTAGTACTTCTCCATCCTTGGGTCTTTCAAGCTGTACTGATTCTTGATTTGGTTCACGATTAACTGTGAGTCGTTGAACACTAGTACTGTCTCGGCACCTAAGTGTTTGGCCATCTTTAGGCCGGAGACCAGTGCTTCATATTCAGCCTCGTTGTTCGAAGCCGGAAATCCAATGGTTAACGCGTTTTCATGCATGACACCTTCCGGTGAGATGAGCACGACACCAGCTCCAGCCCCTCGGCTGTTTGAGGCTCCGTCGATATGTAGGCGCCAAACATCTCCTTGGAACATCCTCCATACCTTGCCTTTTCTCTCTTCAGTAGGTTTCTCGGTTCCCGCCGGAGTCCCTATCGTTGTTCCAACCGATCCATTCTCCGTTGTGACTTCTTCGGATAACTTCAAGTTGACTTTGGGGTTATCTTTGAGCTCAGGTGTCAGTTCGGCAATAAAGTTTGCCAGAGCCTGTCCCTTGATAGCTGTTCGGGGTTCGTACCGAATGTCGAAGTTTCCCAATTCCAGGCTCCATTTTGAAATCCGAGTGGAGAGGTCGGCCTTTCTGAGCACGGTTTTCAGGGGGTACTCGGTGATTACGATGATGGTATGGGCTTGGAAGTAAGGCAGCAGTTTTCTTTTTGCCGTCACAAGAGCCAAAACCAATTTTTCAAGAGGGAGGTACCTTGTCTCGAAAGGAACCAATGTTTTGCTGGAGTAGTAGATGGGCTGGAAGTTAGCCCCTTCCTTCCTTACAAGGACCGAGCTCACAGCATGGCCCGATACCGAGAGGTAGAGGTATAAATCTTCTTCAGGCATGGGCATCACAAGGAGGGGGGCTCTGGAGAGATAGTCCTCCAGTTGGCCCAGCGCTCGGTCACATTCTTCGGTCCATTGGAAACTCCTTTTGCTAGTTTTCAAGGACTCGAAAAAAGGTCGGCACAGATCCGAAGATCGGCTGATAAACCTGTTGAGCGCTGCGGCCATTCCAGTAAGCCTTTGAACTTCTTTGAGGGTGCTCGGAGGTCTGAGGTTTCGGATTGCAGTTATCTGCTTCGGATCTGCCTCAATGCCCCTCCGAGTAACCATATAGCCGAGAAATTTTCCAGAACCGATGCCGAATGCACATTTCTCGGCGTTGAGGCGCAGCTTGTGTTTCTTCATAATAGCAAAAATTTCGCCGAGGTGCTCCAAGTGATCCGAAGCGTGTTTGCTCTTCACGACCATGTCATCAATGTATGTTTCCATCGTGTCCCCGAGCTGCTTGGCGAACATTTTTGTTACCATGCGCTGGTAGGTGGCCCCAGCGTTCTTCAGACCGAACGGCATTACTTTATAACAGTAGGTCCCTCGGGGAGATATGAAAGCTGTTTTCTCCTGGTCCTCTACTGCCATTGCTATTTGGTGGTACCCGCTGTAGGCGTCCATCATGCTGAGCCGAGCATGTCCCGCCGTAGCATCGACTAATTGATCAATCCGTGGAAGTGGAAAGCAGTCTTTTGGGCAGGCATCATTGAGATTGGTGTAGTCTACGCAAACGCGTAGCTTCCCATTCTTCTTCGGCACCACCACTGTGTTTGCCAGCCACGTCGGATATTGTACCTCTCGGATAGCCCCGGCATCGAGCAGCTTCCCGACCTCAGCTATAACAGCGTCTGAGTGGGCCGGAGACGAACGTCTCGGTTTTTGTACCACGGGCCTTCGGAGAGGATCGACATTCAGAGAGTGGGAGACGAATTGGGGGTCAATGCCCGGCATCTCGTATGGTGTCCAGGCAAAGACCTCGACGTTCCTTTTGAGGAAGTCCACCAGTTGCTCTCTTTCAAAGGTTGTCAGTGTCGACCCGAGGAGAAAGTAGCGAGTTCCATCGTCATTAATGGGTACAGTGACGAGGTCCTCTACCGTTTTCTCCTCCGCGGCCGTCCCGACGTCCTCCAAGACCGGACCCTTAGGTTCTTCAATAGATCTCGGTTTAGGTTCCTTCTTCTTCTTTCCCTTCGTGGTTTTCTTCTTCATATGTACCGCGTTCACTTGGCACCTTCGCGCTATCATTTGGTCGCCTTTAATGGCTTCTTGCCATCCGTCGGCCCCAATAAACCGGACAACTTGATGGTAAGTTGAGGCAATAGCCTTCATTTCGTGCAACCAAGTTCTGCCGAGGATGGCGTTGTAAGGACTCGGCGCGTCGACGACAACAAATTCCATCTGCAGGGTTTTTGAGCCTGCCCTTACTGGAAGGATGATCCATCCCATCGGCCAGACTGGGACCCCGTTGAATCTGAAGAGGGGGGAGTCGGCCGGCAACAGATGGTCCGGGTTCAGGTTTAGCGCTTTGAAGGCCGAGTAATACAAGATCTCGGTGGAACTCCCCTGGTCCACGAGCACTCGCTTCACTCTGGGGACTCCCATGTAAACGGAAATCACCAAGGCATCACTGTGAGGCAGCTGCACATCCTTTAGGTCCTGCTCGGTGAATGTGATAGTCCATTGCTCCTCTCGCTCCGAGAGCTTTCGCTTAGCGTTTCCTTCAATGGCAAGAACCTGCGAGGAGGGGCTCGGAACCGCCCGAAGCGCTGCGGTTTTCTCTTTAGTGGCAGCCCCATGGATCACATGGACAACCACTTCTTCCGGAGGGTTATTCTGTTGCTGCTGCTGCGCTCGGGCCGCTGTCTTTTGTCGGTCAATGAACCGGTTCAAGCGCCCCTGCGTCACCTGCCTTTCAAGGAACTCCTTGAAGGGTCGGCAAGCAGTGGTATAGTGCCCCAGTTCATTGTGGTAAGTGCACTTTACCTTGCAGTCATTTGGCTGGCCTTCAGCTGTCCCCAGTTTGTTGGTGGGCCAGGCGAACCATGGTTCTCGAGAGACTTCCCTTATTAATTTGTAGAGAGGTAGGTTGAATACTGTCGTAATGCCAACGAACTCGTTAGGTTTCGGTTCCCGTTCCCTGCGCGGTTCCCGTTCCCTCCACGAGTCGTGGTCCTTTTTCCATCCTTTGGTGCCCCCTGTTTTGACTGTGTTGACTTGCTTTTTCCCCGAGTAATCTCCAACATTGGCCTTCTGATTCCCCGAGGTTCTTGAAAGTCTTCTCTCGGATATTACATCTTCCAATTGAGCGAATTTCTCAACTGTTTCCATTAGCCGGCTCATATTTGCCGGAGGGTTCAGCATTAGCTCTTCAAAAATCGCCGAGGTCTCGTCTAGACCGTACTTGAAGGATGTGGCTGCCATCTGGGGGTACTGCTCGTCACGAACCGAGCTGTGAAGGCCTCTTCCAGCTCTTCAAACGAACCGATGGAGCCCGGTTGTAGTTGGTTAAACCAAACTAGACCGGTCCCCTGAAGGCTCACCGGGAAGGCCTTGCACATCATGGCCTCGTTGTAGCCATAAAGTCCCATAAGTTGTCGGTAATGCACAAGGTGCATCACCGCGTCGGATTTTGCGTCATACTTCGTGAATTTGGGGACGGTGAAGTTTCTTGGGGGCTGAGCCTCTTGGATTTCCCGAGTGAACGGCGACTCTTGGATTTTTCGGAGCCTTGAATCGGCTGGCCTCTCGGCGGAACGAGGGGCCTCATAGGCCTTGCCAGTACTGAATGCCCTTTTGGCGTTTAGTCTGTGCCGCTCATCGTTCGTGCCGAGGTCTTGGGGGCGCTCCTTCCTCTTTCCGGAATCACTGGGCAGAATTTCGGCTCTGTATCGTTTGGACTCTCCGGTACGTGGGTCCCGAACGACTATAAAATCGCCGGTATCATCCATATCGTACTCTGGGTTGTCATGGTGGCCGTGACCTTTTCGTCGTGGACTCCTGTCATGACGAGCACTCTTAGAAGGAGCTCGGTACTGATCACCATGTCGGTCATTACGGCCTCCAGATCTGCCGCGTGTGACCTCTCGGCCATCTGCATCGTACTCAACCGGAGTTTTTTTGCGGTTATTGTGCGGCAGGTCGTCATTACGACGGGCCGCCAGAGATCCGGATCGCCCCGTTGTAGATTGGGAGCTAGCTGAAGAGTGACCTCCCGACCGAGAAGTGCGCTCTGTACGTACAATTTCCGAACGCCTTCTTGGAGAGGGGGTCTGCTGCCTTTGAGGAATGACTCGCCCCGAGGCGTCGGTAACAATGATTGGCTGGCCCTAGCGGTCTTTGGCCGAAGGGCGCTGGGTCTGGTGAGTAAGTTGCGTCACTTGGGCCGCCGCCTTGCGCCGTCACCTCGACGCCCCTGACCGAGAGGCTGAGGTGGTGGGCTGCTTTTTGGTCAGAGCTTCAATCTGAGCCTTCATAGCAGCCATTTGCTCCTGCATTTGCTGCACGGTATCGAAGGGATTTGGGCTCGGTGTGAGGCCTGAGATAGGGTTGGTTACGATTCCAGCCCGAGAGCCACCACCGGGGTTGGCTCCTGCCGTCGCACCGGCGGTTCCGTCGTCTTCAAAGATCGCCATGAGAGAACTGAAGGAAGGAGGAAGAGTATTCTCCAAGAAGAAAGGAAGAATGCCGAGAAGGTGAGAAAGTCACTCGATCCCCAGCGGAGTCGCCAATTGTGGAGCCCTCTTTCTCCGGTTACTCTTCACAGCGGTGGTCAGCGACGGAGTTGATGTTCACACTCTCAAACTGGTCCTAAACCTGCACACTTCACAAACCGTTAGCACCGGACTGGACCGTTGAGTCCAGAACGGTACTCCGACGGTCTCGTAAGTAAGGGAAGAAGATGAAGTGTAATGTAGATCTAGGGTTTCAGAGAGAATTGCGCGCGTACCTTCCTCAGGGGATGAAGTTCTCCTTTTATAGGTAAGCCTTGACTTGGCCTCTAAGCACAGCTGTGCTCGTCACGTGACTTAACCGTTCGGGTGACGTCACGATGACGAGCCCGAAAGAATATACTGCGTGCACATGCTCCCAGTAAGGTCTTGACACGTGTCATAACCGTTCGGGTGACGTCATCTGTCATGATCACAGTTTGTTACGAGCACATGCCGCATTAACTGCTCTGCTGACTCAGCAATTGGTCTTTCGGCACATCTCCGCGTAGCGAAGTTAGTTATGTCACCCCTCGGATAAATCTCGAGGTCTCTTGATACTAACCATGAAAGGCCACAAATCAATTAGATGTAGGATGGGTCTCAGCGCTTTGCCGAGGCAGTGGGCCGAAGCCCCACTATGCCCCTTCTGAGTGTGTTGATTCGTAATTCCGAAGAGTCCCTCAATGATAGTCTCTCGGTCGACTACAAAGAGGTCTCTCTTATTGTTTCTGCATGCAATCCAGGTGCTCGGTATATCCGGACCCCTACAGTATCAAAAGTAACAACATTCTCTCTCCATTTTTCAAATACTTAATTCAAAACTCATTTTTTTTGCACTTTCTCCCAAAAATTGAAATTATCAATTTTTAATCTTTACCAAAATATGTTCAAGATTAATCTCATTTTAAACGTATTGTGAATATCTTTTAAATGGTAATAATATTATAAAAATATATATGTACAAATTTAAAGTTGTGCCCATTTTATGAATAAAAATAGAGTGAATAGTACCTTTTTGATTATGGACACAAATGAACCATTGTAGAAGGGTAGATACTCAAACTTATAAACCCATTAAATGAATACTCAAATGTGATGTGGCAATATTTGAGTATCCATATTTGAGTATACCACTAGTGATGCTCTTAGAGTGCAGAATGGGGACTACTTATTAGAGTGATGCAATATCTCCCATTACTATTAGGAGTAGTACCATAGATTTTCCCAATAAAAAACCGTGGGAGTTTGTCCCTGAACATGCATTTTAACCAGGATCGATTAAAGTTTGTATTTTGTAATACCATTGACTTTACTTGAAAAACACAAAGCTCCAATAACATCGCGAATCTTATTTAGTTATAATCGTTTTATTACATTTTGATACAAATGAAATGGAGATGCCTCGGGATATGCTAGTGTGTTGAATTAGGGAGTAATTCACTCCTTTTCACTTTTCGAAAAATTGCATGTGGAAATAATTGACTACGTAATTTTCTATTTTAAAAGCTACTTCTTTGCATGCAAACTATTTCTGTTAAATGGGCTTTTAATTGATGTATGTGAATAGAATGACTTGACTTGAAATCCATACAAACATGAGCTTTAGTCATTTAAGCCAGGGGTTAAGCGAGTACGGGGAAAGTGGTCTTAAGCTTGTTTGTACGTCCTCATTTATCTTACATCCTCATTTATCTTAGGTCCTCAATCAAAAATGTCGAACTTGTATATATTCACTAAATTTACATAAAAGAAGAAAAAGTTGCAGCTTCAACAATTTTTAAAAAAAAACCTTGTTCAGATTTAATGGCTGCCATAAATATTTCCAACCTTTTTTTTGGATGGAAAATTCTAAAATCAGCCCATTTGGGCTGACATTAAGCCTTAAAAAGTGTATTAGAATGTGTGAAAAGTGTATTGGAATGTGTAAAAATGTATATGAATGAGTGAAAAGTACATTGGAACTTGCGGTTTTTTTGTTTTCTTGTTACCTTATTGTCAGCCCATTGGGCTGACAATAGAAAAACCCTCTAGTCAGGGTTTTTTGATAAGCTTGTTTTTTTTTGTTTTTTTGATAAAACTGCTCCGCGAGGAATCATGAAAAAAATGACCGGGAAGGGTATGATCCGAGCAGTTTTTGATAAAAATTACATATGTACAGTTTTATCAAAAAACTGCTTGGATAAAGCCCTTTCTGGCCATTTTTTTTAATAATTCCTCGTGGGAACCCTTAAAAACTCATTCTAAACACATTGCACGGTTCAGATCATCGAAATTCAATCGGGAAAGGTAAGGTCGTGACTTTAAGCAAAGTCAGGGATCCCTGACTAGAAGCGCTATATAGATGTATGTATTTTGGTGAAGGAGATAGAATTTCATTTCAAACAAAATGCTATTACAAACTACCAGAGACATTGACAACAGATTAATAACAACCTACAGATGAGAATAACATAAAACAAGACCAAAACAAATGAAGGATATGTATCCAACGAGAGTTTGCTTCAGCCGTCAGATGTCCGTGATCATGATATGTGTTGACATTTATATTAATCCAAGCAAAATTAGAAAGTATTACTTTAAGGAGAGAGTATTTTTTGAAACGTTTCCGGAATTTATTTAACCACCAAATCTTGAACTCTATCATGGTTTCAACTTGCAACAATTGAGTCTGACAATGTGACTTGAGATAAAGATTTAGTGCTCAAACCTTCACTAATCTTATGTACTCTATCAAGCTATTCAAATTAGTGGAAGATGACCCACCTTTGCTTACACTTTCTCTAGCTAATTTAGCCATTTGCTTTGCAGATTCCACAAACTCATCCCTCCTCACACCCATAAGATTCCTAATCATCGTCTCAATTACCGCTCGATCACATGTATCTTTCATGTCGATCCCAAGTTTCCACACCTCGCTCACAAACCTACTAGTCACTTGTTGGTCCAAGAAGCAAGGCCAACAAAGCATTGGAACTCCCTCCACCATGCTCTCCAAAGTTGAGTTCCACCCATTGTGGGTTAAAAATCCGCCAACAGAAGGGTGAGCCAATACCTCTTCCTGTGGTGCCCAAGTCACCAAACACCCTCTCATCTTTGTTGCCTCCAAGAGTTCGTTTGGAATTCGGCCCTCCCAACTATTTTCGCCAGCAATAGAGTTTGAGCGTATGACCCATAAGAATCTATGGCCACTATTTACCAAACCATGCCAAAACTCCAAAAGCTGGTCTTTTGTCATCACAGCGTGACTTCCAATGCTCACGTAGATTACAGATTTTGGCGATTGAACGTCTAGCCACTCCATGCAATTCCAGTCTTCTTTCCATAGACTGCTCGAGGCAGTCGGTGGTGGTGTTACTTGTGATGCGAGTTTGTTCTTCAGGTGGGCATGAATTGGGCCAATGGGATAGAGGTTTGGACAGAAAGAACGTAGTCCGGAGATTACGGACTCATCTAGTTCTTCAAAGGTGTTGAGTATGAGTCCCTGGCTTCGTGGGAATAGTAGGATCTCGTTCAAGTGGAATTGAATATCAGAGTCTTTTAGGTCTTCGGCACGACAGAAGCTCGGTAGGTCACGGCGCCGGAGAAAACCTTCCATTCCTGGAACATTCTTAATTGGTGCATCCAAATCATGTCCTATGACAACAAATACCCTTTAGTGTTGAAGCCTATGAATCATCTTTACCAACTTGGTAAACTAAGGAACAGTACTTGTCATCTATTTTCTGTTTTCGAAAACAGGAAAACAGGAAATATTTAGGTTAAAATTAATTTTGATCAAAACTAATTTCGAGATCTCAAAATGTGAAACCCATGAACAATTGAAAACAACATTTTATTATTGTGATTTGGAACTTTTGGCAATCCTCATTCTTTTTAAAAACAAAGAAATCAAACAGAAGAGTAAAACCAGATACAATTAGTCTTTGGAGTATGATGCGCTAGAAAATCAAGTTATTAATGCATTTTTCCATTTTGGGTGAATTCGCTTGCAAATTTTATTAATGAATTCAAAAGTTGTTTTTTCCTTTTTTTTTTAACCTCCTCCTCCTCCTTCAATAACTGGATACGAATTCTGCTTTGGGGATGTATAAACTGTAAAGAGTACCTTTGTTGTAAACAAAAAGAGACTGCGGTTTAGTGACATTATTTTGGTCTCCGATCCCAAATCTATATGTATGTGTATATCTTGGCCTGATATTCTTTATCGATTTTCTTACTTTTTTGATTAATCTAATTGACATAAATCTGAAATAGGGAAACCAAAAACTAAATTTGAAGCAATTCCATTCCACTCAAAAACAACACAGAAGTTGAACTTTAGAACGATATTTCATACTCCATCCATCCCAAATATAATATTCATTTTCACAATTTACTCTTATCACAAAATATTTTATGTTTGTTAATTTTTATATTTCTATAAGCAATATAGATTTTGTTTGAGAGATGCCACTTAGTTTTGTTAAACGAAGATATTAGAATCATAAAAAGTATCATAAATTATGAAATATAGATAATCTTTTTTGAAAGGTACGGATAATGAAAATGAACATCCATTTTGAGACGGAAAGAGTATATCTTATTTATTGTTTATCAAATTCTCTATCACTTTTTAGAGAATTGGGTAACAAGTTACTCCCAGATAACACAAAAGGTTGGATAGGAACCTAGGAAGAGAAAAACCCAAAATCATGAGTACAATTTTTTTATCAATCCCATAGGGATAATGATTTTTATCAAATAACACTCATTTAGTCCAAAATTTTAAACTAAATTTGATAGTTTTTTTTTTTATATTCAATATAAATCTTATTTGATAAATAATATGATTTTATTAAACACATTTCAAACTCAGTATGGAACATGATTTAACTATGTTATAAATTTGTGTTGGAAGGCGTATGCTACCTGTAATAGGAATCTCGCAAGCATCAATGAGTTTCGGGAAGCAGAAATAAGTCCAGAGAGCACTAGGACTTATCGTATCAAAATAAATCAGAGGAATTCCGACTTCTTCTGTCACCGCGAAAACAAAACTCATGGGCCCGTCGGTAATAATACAGGTCACCGGCTTCTCCGACGAAGAACTCAAGCATCCGCCGTTGACCAACATCTCCCTGAAAAGCGGCTTCGTCAAGGCTTCCATGCCGTCGATAAGCTCCATGAATCGATCGGCGGTGCGGGGGTTGTCTTCAGCGAGGCCGTCGGAGATGGTTTCGAATCGGAATTGTGGGTATTTGGAGAAATGGGAATGAATGTTGGTGCAAGAGAGGAGGCGGCGGTGGAGTTGGTCGGTGTTGAGGAAGGTGACGGCAATGTCGCCGGCAAGGCAGAGGAGCTCGGCTAGTTTGAGCATGGATTTGATTGGGCTTTGGAGTGGTAAGGGGAAGATGAGTACATGGGGATCCATTTGCTGAACCGAGTTTGGATTGAAAGATTAGATTTTTATGCCGATTGGGGGTCCGAAATAGTACCATTATTTTAATGAGTTTGCCATCCCGATGCACGAGCTTCCTAATTAAAAACTTACGGGAATGAGTTGTTCAATAAGCTCGACTAATCAGAATTCAAAATTCTCAAATGTCATGAGACTACCATATGGGTTGCTCAGGAAATCTATCCACTTTCCTTTTTGTAGGAGATGGTTCTTGCTATAGCCACATATGGTGTACTGGAGAAGTATGGATAGTCAACAGTAAAAACACAGTGAAGAAAAAGAATAGAGTGGTCTAGGGGAAGGGTGAAGAACAGAGCAGATGCGCACAGAAAGGACTAAGGCAGTGGATTGCTCTTTGTCTAATCCGTGATACCCTTGGTGACCTAGGAGATGGGGCAAGAATCTCACCAGAGAGAATGTTCTTCTCTCATTCAGTGATTACCCTTTTCTTTCTCTAGAATGGCATATGCCTCTGCCAAGATTTCACCAACCTCTAGGCATTGAAAGTGAATGTCCCATATTTATAGGCACCTTGGACCAATCATCAGGTGCCAGGCTGTTCCCCTATAATATGATAACACGTGTCCTTTTCGTACAACCTGACCGTACGGGTGACGTCATCACTGCGCGACTAACCCGCGCGGTGGCGAGTCATTCCCCCGCGCAGCGATCCTCTTGTTCTCTATAGCCACCAAGCCACTAGATCTCCCTTACTCTCGTTAGGGCAAGGTCGTGACCTGTTCGGTCGCGCCTATACCACAGCCAAACCTCAGGGGCCCCCCGGGGTCCTGCCTTCAGACCGCAGCAGGTATAATTACCTGGGCTAAAATAGACTAGCGACTCGCGTTCTCGCCCATATTCTGGACCGCGCTAGTCGTTTGGGCCGTGAGCTTTTCTCCTATTCGGATGGCTCATGGTTGTCCAAGCACCGTCCTTACTGGGCTTGGGGTGCGCGCTGCTGGGGCGCCTTACACAAGAGGGTCCCGCTCTAGTGGCCCCTTCACGCGGAGACTTATGCCCGCGCCAGTGGACCCCCCTTGCGCGGAGAGTGTCACGTGTCATGCGGTCATTACGTCACCTGGGTGACACTTGTCATGATCTTAATGGTGGGTCAACGGGGAGTCTCACGTTGACCTCCCCTACAATGGCCCCCACGTGCGTGTGGAACACGCAAGCACGTGGCGTGTCTTTCACGCACTTTTCCACGCGCGCGTGATGTCAGCGTATTATCCGTTTTCTGACAACTTTTCGGCTGATTGATGCGACGGTTTGGGGGTGCCTTTTCGGTTTGTCCGAGGCTATCATTACTGCTGACGTTTCGCATCCAACATGATGGTTGATTGCGACCGTTCGGGGCTCCTCTTCTTCTTATAAATATCCCGTTTACTTTCATTTCCCCACTTCTTCTTCCTTTGATCGAACTCAGAGCTTCTCTCTCTAACTTTCTTCTCTTCATCTTTCTTCTGCAACTCTTTTCTTCCAAACTCAGAGCAGCACTTCTTCTGCACCAAAATGACTCATGGCGAGCAAGTTCAGGGGGGAAGGCCTAATGTTCAAGGTGGTCCGGTACCCCCGTCGGACCAATGGCGTAGGGCTCCTTATTTTCATGGAAAAGGTGACCCATTTTGGCAGAAGGTGGAGTCATACACTCCGGTGGGCAGCGAATTGGACGACGTTTTGTGCATTCGCCCGGAGGCACCGCTTGAGGATGGAGACATGGTGCCTCCTTCTGTTCTTCGTCTTCAACTGGAGAGGGGAGACTTTCCTTTCTCTTTAGTCCAATATTCTTCTCTCTCTGCACCTCTTGCTGGCTGGAGTGAGTGGGTGAGTGATGTAATCGGGGATGCCGCTCACAAGAAGGTCCTGGAGCGTTCTCACACACTGGAACCTATCAAGATTTCCCAGGTTCTGACTTTGAACAGGAGGAACGAAAACATCGACTTCTTGGTGTCACGGTGGAGCGTAGATACTCACACCTTTGTGTTCCCGTGGGGGAAGTTTGGTCCCACTCTTCAAGATACTAGCGCGCTCCTGCACCTCTTCCTCCGTGGCAAAAAGGAGTTCGAGCCTACCAAGTCTGAATATGCTGATCAGGAGTTGGTGACTAGACTGAAGTTAGCCTACAAGGCCGCGGGCCACAGGGGCTCTCAATGGGACATGAGTGGTCATAGAAGGGCCATGACGGAACCAAAGAAGACTTCTTGGGGTTCATGGATAAGGTACTTCTTCAAGGATCTCCAGCCCGCGCCACCTGGGGGTGCGGAGCGTCAGGCCATCGATGGTCCGGAGTACAAAGGTGATTTGTATTTGCCTGCTTTCATCGCCTTCTGTCTTTCATTCTTTCTATTCCCAAATTTTCCAATCGATGCACCCAGCGAGTTTGTTTTCTATCTCGCGGTGAGAATTGAGCGAGGGGACAGATTTCCGCTGGGCCCTCTGTTTCTTGGACATTTATACCAACAGTTGGACCACCTATCCGCGGACTTTGAGCGCTCCGTGGGCCGCTACGACATCACTTCCATGGTGCACACTCAGTTCTTAACTGCACTGGTGTACGAGCATTTTCCCATCGCTGCTCCAAAGCCCAAGAAGTTTCCCGCGTAGGTATCCAAACCAGTCCTAGACAGTAGGGGTCGTCCAGTCAAGGAGGATGATGGCCGCCAGCGGTACACTCTCGAAGGTCCGATATGGCCTATTATCCTCCGCTGGAACAACACGGCCACAACAAAGCTTTGGGAGGAATACATGGACGATGAGTCCCATTTCTATCCGCGCCCATATACCCAGACCTTAGAGGGTGTTTGTAACTATAACCCGAGCATTTCGGGGGAGGTTAATTTTTCCAACGCTAGCCTGCCGCAGCGCCACCTTCTCGTCGGTGTATATTGCATGAGCCGCCCGGCCCACTTGCCCGCAATTGGAGTTGAGAACTGGCAGACGATGGTGTATAGGCCCGACAGGGTGGCGCGCTAGCTGGGGTATGACTTGGTGGTACCAACGGCCGGGCCGGAGCCTCTGGAGTTTCAAGCGGCTCTTAACCAATTTCGTGTTTCTTATACGGACATTCTCTTGGACGGGGTCGGCCTTTGGTGTTTTCCAAAGTCTCTCGGTCCTCCCCTTGTCTCTACCCAGCTCTGCTTACACTGGCGCAGGAATCTGGACTCTTTTTTCACTTTCGTGCAAGGTGAGGCCACCAAAGCCACCCCGCGCGTCGTATTCACGCCAGATTTCACTCTTCACATGCCCAAACCCCAGTCCGCCGACTGGTGAGGAGTGCGGAGCTGCTGGGCCTTGAAGGACGGTACTACTGCGGCACCCTCAGAGGTTCGGGTGGTGGCACAGCTTTCTACCGTTCGTATCACCAGATCCCGAGCAAGAGCCCAGATGTCCTCTGTACATGAGGAAGAGGTCGCGCGGCCACTTGTTCGTCGTAGGTTACACAGGGTATGTGCTACCTTCCTACTTGATTTGTCCACTATGTTAACTGCACTGTTATCCTTTACTCATCGCCTTGCTTACTCTATTTTCAGGCAACGACTGGTGAGCGTGTTAGAGAATTGCCAGAGCACCCAGCCTCCTCATAATCTGGTGGTTCTGACCAGGATTCTAACACTGAGAATATGCCCTTAAAAGCTCGCGCCGCAGCATTGGCTCAGAGTCACGCCGTAGGCCCTTCTGTTCCAGCGCAGCAGCGGGTGGAGAACAGCCACAGTAATGGCGATCAACTCCCCATCAGTACCGCCCTTGGCAGGAGGCGTAGAAGAGCTGTGGCTAGTGGGCCGGAGCCTGGCCAGCATGCGGAAGCCGCTCGTACTCCCTCCCCACCTGCTCGGCCTGCAGAATTCAATGAAGAATCCCTCCCACACTCGCAGGCAACAGAGAGGCATGGGTTCTTGGAAATGATGCGATCAGGGGAGCGGGTTAGTCCGTCCATCGCCGACATGTGCGATCCGCGCGGTGAGAGTGGCACCAGAGAGGAAGAAGTAAGAGAGATTCATTCCGGGGGACGTCGCGGCCCGGAGCCACAGACGGAGAGGGGCTCAGGAAGCACCACTGAGGGCTTTGGCAGGGGCTTTGAGCAAGAGTTTATGCATCCCTATGTCGATAGTGACGATGAACAGAGCCCTCACACTGCTGTTGAAACGGGTCAACCCTCGGCTCGCTCCCCTCAGCGCGCGTCATCTGTAGAGAAAGGTAATCATCCTGATTCTTCCAGCACTTTCCAGAACATAGGGGGTGACATTCATGCGGGGCTAAGCTTTAGGCAGCACACTACTCATAGTATAGGAGAATTTGTGACAACTTGAGTTGATCCAATTATTCATGAATTGTTCAAAGATGATTTTTCAGAATTAGAGGTTGTTGTTGATCCTCAGAGGAGAGTGCAAGAGATGCAACCCGCCCTCCATCAGGCCGTTCCCGAACAGCAAGAGCCTCTGCCGGAGCTGCAAGGGGAAGCTTAGCAGGAGTGTTTGGCCGCCATTCCTGAGGGGGATGTGCCTGAGAGAGAAGATAGGAGTGAGGCAAAATCGAGTGCTCCGCAAGAGGGTGTCGGGCAGTTGGTTATTTATGAAAAGGATGCCATAGATGTTGATGACAGCTCGGAAGCTTCAAGGGGAGCGAAGTCCAGCGCGCCGCAACAGTCCGGTGTGCCACAACAGTCTAGTGCACAACAGGGGTCTCCATCCCAGTACAGCGATTCTCAGTGCCAGGACCAGACACCTCCTGCCATTCCTGGGTCCGTGAAGCCATTTCAGTCATTCCGCGTTGCTACTACCAGCTTGTCTGTTCTGGAAGATATTCATAGGACGCACCCGGAGACTTTTGCCAACTTCCAAGCGCAGAGCGCCTTAGGTGCTGGCATGCTCCTGGACAGCTTGGCCACAATCATTTCCTCCTAGCGTAACATTCCTCTGAAGAAGTTCGGCGATGCATCGCTGCAAGATGGGAAGGGGGCTCTCCTGGATCTTCAAAACTTAGGAGGCTTGGAGGTTGGTTGACTCATTGCTCACATGGAGCGTATGCACGGCTCGCGTTGGGCTTTTAAGCTTCCGCTCCGGGTGGAAGCGAAGCAGAGGGAAGTTGAGCGGGCCCAGGAGAAAGTGGACCTTACGCGCGCCGCTCTTGCTCAAAGAGAGGCGGACTTGAGAGAAAGACAGGCTGAGCTGGAGGCCGCCTTGCGCGAGAACGCAGACTATGAAGCCGCGGGCAGGGAAATATTCAGGAAAAACGACCCGGTCACCAGGGGCTTGTTCCCCCCGCCATGACTATGTCTCCTGTTTTCTTTCCCTTTTGTAATGGGAGTTGTCACATTATGGATTGTGGATAATAAAGAGTGTTTCTTTTTATTTTTATTTTTTTTCCATACTCATAACGACTTGCATGAAATTGAATCCTATTCACAATTCCCCGTTAAGTAATCCAAGCACTATATTAACTTGACGATAACATCGAACAAGGAATTTACAAAGAAGAAACGAGATAAGGACCATAAATAAAATATCTTTTCATTCAAGGGTAGTACTTTTTCGTAAACTTGATGTTAATGGGCCCTGTCAGAAAACCATCGGAGACTCGGGAAAGCCTATAATGGCCACTCATACCCGCATTGATGACCTGATACGGCCCTTTCCATCTCGGGGTGAATTTGGGGAGCTTGACATTCCTCATTACGTCTGTGGTTGACTTCCAGACTAGATCTCCAACCTTGAATTCTCGTGGGACCACGCTCTTGTTGTAGAACTTTGACACAGACTCCCAATACTTGGCCTGGTGCTCCGCGGCGAGTTCTCGCCTTTCCTCCAAGGCTTCTAGATCCGCGCGCCGCTCCGCGGCTGTGACCTCTGTTGACAGAGCCAACCGTGCAGAGGGTACGCTCAATTCGACAGGAAGTACAGTTTCTGCGCCATAGACCAGGTTGAAGGGACTGGTCCGAGTTGCTTTTCTCTTAGCTGTGCGGTACGCCTAGAGCGCCGTGATCAAGTGATCTGACCATGTCCCACATTTCTCGTCCAGTAGTTTGCTCAGGATCCGCACTAAGGACTTGTTTGTGGCCTCAGCCTGGCCATTCCCCTGGGGATAATACGGCGTTGAAGTCTGGTGCTCCACAGAATAGGATTGGAGTAGTCTACCCACGTCTTTATTGACAAACGGGGTCCCATTGTCCGATAGGATCACCCTTGGTATGCCAAACCTGCATATGATGTTTTCTTTGATGAACTGGGCGACTGCCGCGCCGGTAGCGTTCTTTAGCAGCACTGCCTCCACCCACTTAGTACTGACTTCTGTTGCTACCAGGATCCACTGGTGCTTGCGGGAGTGTGGTGAGATGGGTCCAACAAAGCAGTAGACAAGTAGCATGGTTCGTGCTGAAAGCGATAAACAGGCAGCATGCCGACAGGGTATAGGAAAACAAACACATAGCAGGATATATTACGAAATCCTACCCTGTGGGTCCTGTCTTAGGTTGGAAAGTTCTAAGGATATCTATATGCAAAAGCCGGTTTTGGTTTGAGGGGGTTCCCCAGACTAGAGCCAATATTTGCCTCCCCTGAGCCAAAAATACTGACGTGGCAAGGGTAGTAACGGCAGGCTGACTCATCATCGTCCAAGGTTGCCGAGAATCCTGGGATGTCCTAACACCAGCAAGCTGGGTAGGGTAACCAGGACGCAGCGGCGAGGCTAGTAACCATGCACGTGCAATGCAAAAGTTTAACAATAAAATCTTTTCAAAAATCCCACAAATATTTTTCAAGTTTGGCTCGCTTTTTAAATTAATCAAGACCTTGAAATTTTACCCATGCAAACAACCGGGAAAGCTCCAGTCCGGATCGATCGGGCTTTCACCCTGACATCAATCCTTTCTAGCACAGTGCGAAGCACGTACTTGGTGTCAAGCTTTCAAAGGGTCGTTTCACAAGTGTAAAATGTCAAAATAAAGATTAATTTAAAATATATCGATCCCCAGCGGAGTCGCCATTTTGTGGACGTCCGTTTCGCGCGGACGAAAGTATCCACGCGTTTTGGTGGTATTTGTGAAATAGGGCGATTCGGGAAAAAAGAAAAATTTAGAGTCGCCACCCGGGGTTTAATTTCTGAAAAATGTTAGGTACTCGAGAAACCGTTCAGAAAAATAATGACTCTTATGCCGCTGAAAAAGGGTTTGATCTGCGAAAAATAGAGATTTGGGTTCTGGAGCCAGGTTACCCGTGGGGAAGGTTTTGTTCGAAAAATGCACCCCGCGTGCCCGAAATTTTCCGGTCTCTACTAAATCTTTGTGGGATTATTCTTTGAAAAGATTTTATGAAAAATTTTATTTCACATAAACAATATTTCAGATAATAACATGTTTAAAATAAACAAATAACAATAACAAATTGAACAACACACAATCGAATGCATAAACGCGAGAAAATTAACCAAGAGGGGACATAAGTGCAAGAATATGAAGTAAAGGGGGTCATCCGAAATTTGGCCCCACTGATTTTTACCAAAAACAGAGCATCGGGTTGCTGGAAACAGAGTGTGTGAAAATGCTTTCCAGTGATGCCGTATGGCATCCTAAACTATGTCGCACGGTGCATTTTAGGCGCCGTGCGGTACCTCTGTAAACTATGTTTTTTTAAAAAAAAACTTCATTTTACCCAATTGAAACCAAACCCCATTTCTAGTGTAAAATCATGTTATTTGTTAATCAAAATAGGTTTTGCAAACATTTTTGAATGAATGGTTGTACCTCGTTTTAGGGACAACATCCCGCAACAATTGATAATGTCGCACGATACCTACACGAGAGGTTTGGATTTCATTGAAATGTCTCTGTTTGGACTCAAGGAAGAGCTACGGAGCTTTCCTCGAGCCCGATGGAGGCTCCCCTCAAAAGATTGCGATTTGCAACGAACTGTTATACCTTGAAATAGAACCCGAATGGATTAGATGGGATGATTGCAAGGAATGGACACTGGATTTCTGAGTTTGTGTATGGGAAAGGCTTGAACTGTGAACGTGTATAGCAATGGGTTTTTGAAGGGAGTAACGATATCACTGGATATTTTCGACTAATTTGTACGGGAGGAATTTGTTTTTTTTTGTTTTTTCTTTCGGCGTCAAAGGCATGCCGTACGGTGCACATGGTAACACTGCACGGTGCAAATGGAGTTTCAAGCCGTACGGTTCAGGTGGGTTTGGGTTTTTGGTTCATTCAATCCATCCGACTCAAGTATCCGTTCCAAGGTACATTTCACGCGTTCTACTTTTTCATCATTGGGGATGCACAAGTTATCAAAAATTGGGGTGTCTACAATTATTCAAAGGAGAAAAGAGAAAACTTAAGGAAAAAATTTCATAAGGTTCTGGATATTCCATGGGCGAGGGACCGGATTTCCATCTAAATCTGCAAGCCTGTAAGCTCCGACCCCTGCCATGCCAACCACTTTGTAGGGCCCTTCCCAGTTTGGCCCAAGCTTTCCGTCCGATGCCTTTTTGGTATTCCCTACCACTTTTCTCATCACAAGATCTCCTAGTCCGAACTCGCGGGGGTGGACTTTTTTGTTGTAAGTCCTGCAAAGTTGTTGGTAGGCTGCCAGTGTGACCAAAGCCCTTTCTCGTCGTTCTTCTGTGAGATCCAAGTTTGTTGCCAAAGCTTGGTCGTTCCCACCAGCTTCTACCAATACCGTTCTGTTCGTTGGTAACCCCACTTCGAGGGGGATCACGGCCTCAGTACCGTAAGCCAAGGAGTATGGAGTCTCTTCTATTGAATGTCTTGGTGTGGTCCTGAATGCCCATAGTACTATTGGGAGCTCGTCGGGCCAGCTTCCCTTCTTTTTCTCCAATCTTCGCTTAATTCCCTTGAGGATTGTTTTGTTGGAGGCTTCTGCTTGTCTGTTACTTTGAGGATACGCTGGTGTTGAGTAGTAGTTCTGTATCCCATTCTGGGCACAGAAAGCTTCGAATTTTGGCCCGAACTGTGCCCCGTTGTCCGAAATTATGCAATAGGGCACCCCAAACCTTGTTATGATGTTTTTTCAGACAAATTTCTCCACATTGCTCTCAGTGATCTTCGCAAGCGGTTCTGCTTCAATCCATTTGGTGAAATAATCTGTCCCCATTAATAAGAACTTCCTCTTGCCCGTTGCCATGGGCAGGGGCCCTACGATATCGAGCCCCCATTGAGCGAACGGCCATGGGCTAGTGAGGGGTTGCAAGTCTTCTGCCGGTGTCCGGATTATTGGCCTGAACTGCTGACACTTTTCACAACTTCTGACGAACACCTTTGCGTCTTCCTGCATGTATGGCCACCAATACCCCTGGGTTATTGCCCTGTGCGCTATTGATCTCCCTCCCGCATGTCCGCCGCACGTCCCGGCGTGTATTTTATGCAAGAACTTCTGTACCAGCGTGGGATGTACGCAAAGCAGGTAGGGACCGTGGTATGACTTCTTGTACAGCTTTCCCTTTGGTGAGAGCAAAAAACGAGCAGACTTCAATTTGATCTTATAGGCCTCCTTTTTATCTTCTGGTAGGACTTCATCCTTTAAGTAAGCGATGATCGGATCCATCCAGCTTGGTCCCAGGTCTGCATCAATATTGGTTTCTCCTTCCTGCCCAATGCTGGGTTGGGCTAGGTATTCAACGGCCACAGTGCGTTTGTGCTCTGTAGGTAGCGCTGAGGCCAAGCATGCTAACGAGTCTGCATGAGCGTTTGTCCCGAAGTGATTTGCTCTATCTTTGTCTCCTCGAAATCTGCCATTACATCCTGCACGGCCCTTGCATAGGCCGCCATCTTTTCGTTCCTCGGGGCGTATTCCCCAATAAGCTGATTTACCACAAGCTGAGAATCACAGAAGATTTTTAACTTCTTGACCTCAAAGGTCCTTGCACTCTTGAGCCCGATTAGGAGGGCCTCGTATTCTGCCACGTTGTCTATTGCACTGAAGCCCAAACGAACGGATTGTTCGAGCATCAGGTGTTCTGCAATGAACAACACTATTCCTGCCCCTGAGCCTTTGTTACATGCTAATCCGTCAACGAACAATTGCCAGCTTCCTGTGTTTTGATCGTCGTCTTGAGGACTTGGTTCATGTTCGCGAACCACGGGAGGCTCAATATCGGACGGGGTAAAACTCAGCTACAAAATTTGCCAACACTTGTCCCTTGATGGCCGTTCTTGGTTGGTAATCAATGTCATACTGACTGAGCTCTACCGACCAGGTGGAGATTCTCATAGAGAAGTCTGCTTTTCGAAGCAGCACTTTCAGAGGAAATTCAGTGTATACAGTAATGGGGTGCTCTAGGAAATAGTGTGGCAATTTCCGTGAAGCCATGATTAAAGCTTTGATGAGCTTCTCCAGGGGGGAGGTATCTGGTGTGTGCGTCCAGGAGAGTTTCACTTACGAAGTAGATTGGTTTTTGCTCTGCGCCCTCCACTCGGAGGAGGGATGCACTGATTGCATGCTTTGAGACGGCTAGGTAGAGGATCAGCCGTTCTCCTTTCTCTGGTTTTGACAGTAACGGGGGTGTTCAGAGATACTTCTTGAGGTCTTTGAAAGCTTCCTCTTGCTCCAGTCCCCATTCATATCCTTTCCTTTTCTTCAGCAACTGGAAGAAAGGCCTGCACCTGTCTGACGAGCGACTAATGAACCTGTTTAGTGCCGCCGCCATGCTTGTCAACTTTTGCACTTCCTTGATTGTCTTTGGGCTCTCAAGTCTCTGGAGGGCTGTAATTTGATCTGGATTGGCCTCAAAGCCACGCTCCGTGACCAAGTGGCCCAAGAATTTTCCCTAGCTTACACCAAATGCACATTTTGAAGCATTTGACTTTAATTGAAATTGTCGCAAGATGTCAAAGGTTACCTTTAAATCAGCTATGTGATTAGCTTTCTCCTTGCTTTTCACCACCATGTCGTCTATGTAGACTTCCATGGTCTTCCCAAGAAAGTCTTTGAACATGAGTGTTGCGAGTCTTTGATACGTGGCCCCGGCGTTTCTGAGGCCGAATGGCATGACCCTGTAGCAGTACAACCCTCGTGGACCGATAAACGATGTCTTTTCCTCGTCTGGTCCGTGCATTGCTATCTGGTGGTATCCCTTGTAGGCATCTAAAAAACTCATTCGTTCATACCCAGCAGTTGCATCAACAAGCTGATCAATTCTGGGCAGAGGAATACTGTCTTTGGGACAGGCCTTGTTTAAACTAGTGAAATCCACGCACACTCTCCATTTCCCATTCTTTTTCTTGACGACGACCGTATTGGACAGCCACTCAGGGTAGTTTACTTCCATGATCGCTTTGGCTTCTAGGAGGTGATCAACCTCTTCATTGACCGCTTCGGCATGCTGAGGGACTGGCCTCCTGATCTTTTGGACTACTGGCTTGTGTTGGGGGTCCACGTTTAAATGATGATAGATTATATTGGGATCAATGCCTGGCATCTCTTCGGGCGTCCAGGCAAACACATCAACGTGCTGCTTGAGGAAATGTACGAGCTCTTCTTCCTCCTGTTTGTCAAGTTTCTCTCCTATCAGAAAGTACCTATCCGGATCCATTCGTCAAGCTGAACCTTTTTCAGTCCTTCCACAGTTCTCTGGGCTGGATTCCCTCCAACGTCTTCCAATGTATGTTGATCGGGTACTTCGACGGACTGAACGAGGTGTGCCTTGGGAGCTCTGTTGATCGTCAAGACTAAGCACTGATTTGCCATTTTCTGGTTTCCTTTGATGTGCTCAATGCTCTCTGCCCCCGGGAATTTTATCATCTGATGGTAAGTTGATGAAATTGCCTTCATTTTATGCAGCCATGTGTAGACACCCCGATTTTGACCCGGGATACTTGACCAAGCATTCCCGATGATGAAATAAACCAATCGTGCATACCTTGAGGCTAAGAACAAGACTTGAACTCACCAAACCACCCTAAACCATTCTAAACCCTCCTAGAACAACCTTAAACCAACCAAAATGACCAAAATACCCTTCAAACCATCCAAAATGCTCTTCAAAATAAACTCAAGCCTACAACATCTTCTAGTACATTCAAACCCCTCTTTGTTGACATATAATACGTCTCAATCTATTTTGAAATGAGGGAGATGTGCCCGTTTTACCAAAATGACTTGATTTCCTGACCTTCTGAAGGTAAAATGGTCACACACTTGGATGTACAAATTATCTTGGGTTCAAACCACTTGGGTTAGAAAGTACACTCAATAAGATTTCCAACGCTTCAAACCACGCACAAAACGGAGTTTGGTAGCACCCGGGGGAGCCCCGCAAAGTTTGGCCTGCAGGCCCTTTGAGCGCTCAAAGCCCCACTTTGAGCGCTCAAACCCTTCGCGCACCAGAAAATTTTCAAAGCATTTTTCAGCTGGTTTTCCACCTAAACTATGGGCTCCCCCTGGTTTCTACAGCTTCGTTTTCACGCCAGAATCCCTCTAATAACATTCCCTCCCCAACTTGAATTGCAAATTCCAAATTTTCCCCATTTCTCTCTATATAAACCACCCTCCACCCATTGTTTAAAGACCTTTGGCTGATCTCTTACACTCTCACACCCTTCATCAGATCAAACCCACTCTCTCTCATCCTTCAACCACGTTTTACACCCTCTCTCATCCATTTCCATCATCTTCAACCTCCAAAACACCCAAAAACCTTCTTTAAAAGGCCTAAACTCCATGGGTCTTTGAAGAAATCATCTCTCACCAAGCCTACTGCCCTCAAACCTTCCTCAAATCCATAAACCCACTTCAATCAGTCCTTGTTCTTCACTGATCATCTCCTTTCAAGCACTCAAACACTCAAAAATCCCATCTTTAAGACCAAATACACATGGGTCTTTGAAAAACCAACTACAACAGCCCCTCTCTCACTCTAATAAGCCATTTACAGCCCATACATTCCATCAATTTCGTCCAAACCTAGCTCTTCCATCAAAACCCACCTCATCCAAGCCAAAATCACCATTTTAAGCTCAAATACACCCTCATCCACTCAATCAATCATCCAATCAGCCCTACACTCACACTCCTCTATCCAAAATACCTCAACTCAAGCCTATATTCTAAGCCACTACTCAATCATCCATCAAAACCCCAAGTTCAAGCCTTGATCAAAGCCGAAAAGGTAGAAAATCATGTGAAAAATCACGTTTTGGTCATCTTGAGGGAGACCAATAAGTTCATGGAGGTCTTATATACCTTCTATGAGCTCACAAGGTCCTAAATATCCAGAATAACAAACTTCAAAAATCTCAGCTCAAGATAGCTTGAGCGCTCAATGTCCGTACATTGAGCGCTCAAACTCTATCTTGGTTCATATTTTCTTTATGTTTATTTCAAGTTTGTGTTCTATTTTTGGTTCAATGCAGTGTGTGTGTGTGTTGATGTTTGGCTAAGCCAACCTTATTACGAAGTGTGTGTGCGTTGGTGTGTGTGTTGATGTTTGGCTAAGCCAACCTAATCTCAAAGTGTGTGTGTGTTGATGTTTGGCTAGGCCAACCTGATCTATCCCTTCCTTCACTCTAATCATGCTTATGTGTAAACCGATGCTTGCTCCCCACTCCTATGGGCACCTCAAGTTCATTTTATTCATGTTGATGAAATTTCAATACATCATGCACCATCATATGTCATGTTGAACTAATTTGTGGTCCAAATGAGGGCTGAATGCTGTAGAAACACTCAAGTAAAGAAGATGGCTTGAGCGCTCAATGCACATCTTTGAGCGCTCAAACTGTCCTCTGGTTCCATCAAAACTTCTTCTCATTTCAGCTTGTTCTTGACATGTTGAATATTCTACAAAGTTTTACAGCATTAAGTCTTCATTTCTTCCATATTGTTTGCCCCATTTTGATCCATGAATGAGTTCAAACCCATGATTATGTGATTATGCCATTTTGTCCAGTAATCCAAATGCTGTTTTTGAATAAATAATGGTGGTCAAAACGTGCTTTCATCAAATCAAAATCATCAGAAGCATCATAAGCATGTATGGGTGGCCAGTAGTTTGAGCGCTCGAACCCACAGGTTGAGCGCTCAAACCCTTGGCAGTGGGTCAGATTGGTTTAGCCTTGCAGCGGTTTGTGGTGTCATTTTTGGTTATTTTGTTATCATTCTGTATAGTCTAATGCTATTACTTGCTGTTTGATGCTCTTGTTTGTTCATACTTGCATATCATCGCCATTCATGTAGATTCACAGAGCACAAGCATACACCGTAGCTCATTGTTATGTTTATCATCGTTATTTGGCTTCCCATTCCTCATTTCCCGTATTTGTTCAAAGTTGAGTTGCATACATTCGTTACAATCCCACAAAAGTCAAGTAGAGACCGGTCTTCAAACCGGGCGAGGGGGGTGCCGTAAAACCCTTCCCCTCTCGTAACTGAGCTCCCGAACCTAAGATAGTATGGTGATGACGGGCCAGTAATCCTTATCCATTGAATGAGGCACGAGTCAATCGAGTTCGGTTCCTCGGGGACAATCCGCTAAAACCCGGGTGGCGACTCCGAATCGATGTTCAAGATATCCCTCCGGAGGTGCGTCCACACCATGTTCTGCCAATGATGGCGTTGTAGGAAGATGGGACATCAACGACCAGGAACTATGTTTTCAACACAACGGACCCTGCTCGTACGGGTAGTGTCACCTTACCCATGAGCCAAACCGGCTGTGACCCGAACCCGATCAAGGGGGTATAACTTTTTTCTAAGTTTGTCCTGGGTAACTCCATCTTCTTTAAGGCGTCGTAATACAGAATTTATGTGCAGCTCCCCTGATCCACCAATATTTTCTCAACGTCGTATTCCCTCAAACGTAGGGTAACGACCAAAGCGTCATTGTGCGGCAGCGTCACTCCGTCCAAGTCCTCGTCCGTGAACGTGAATGGTCGCGCCATGATCTCTCCTTCCCTAGGCCTCTTCACACCTAGCTTGTACACATGCCTCGCATGCTCACTTTGCCTTTGTAAATATCTGATCTCGGGGGCTGCATGACCCTGAATCATTTGGATCAGACCCTTGGGTTTTGCCAAACAGTCCACTTCCTCGACTGGGGTTGCTTGATCTTTCTTTCTTTCTGCAACGTATTCATCGAGGAGGCCCTCAGCTGCCTTCTCGTCTAGGAGCTTTTTATACTCGAAGCAGTCCTCTGTCACGTGTTCCCAGTCTCGGTGATAGCTGCATTTCTTGTTTGTTGCTCTCCGCCTTTCTGGGTTTCCTGTCATTTTTGGCGGGTCGCGGAACCATGGCTTGTCCCTGATTTTGTACAACATCTTGTAAATTGCACATTAAAAACCGTGTAAACGCTGTGGAAAGAACGGGTCTCCACAACAGCCTTATCCCTTCGGCTGGTCGAACTTTCCTTCCTACTGGTTGGGTACTCCTTCCTATAACTTTTTTGCTCTGCCAACTTCTTTTCTGGAGTAGCAGGTCGCCCTGCGTTCTCTTTCTTGATTTCTCTCATACGGTCGTCCTCGACGAGCGCATGTTGCTCGATACGTTGCATGAGCTTCGCAACCGTTCTGACTGGGTTCATCGTCAAGGACTTCCTCAGATCTGAGTTAACAGGCAAGCTCGTCTTGAAAGTTGCTATAGCATACTCCTCACTACAGTCCTCAATCTCATTAACGGTTTCCCAGTACCTTTTAGAATATTCCCCCAAACTTTCTCCTTCTCTTTGCCCTATGGCCGTTAGAATATCAAAAGTTTTTGGCCCAGCACAGCTCGTCAGGAATCGAGCCGTGAATTCTTCGGAGAGTTATTTCCAACTATTGATCTAGTTTGGTGCCAACTTTTGATGGTACCAGCTCAACGCCACCTTACCTAGGCTTGACGAAAACATCTTACACATCAAGGCGTCATCCCTTGCATGCATAAACATCGCTTGCTGGTAGTGTTGGATGTGGGTTACTGGATCATCTGTCGTTTCGTACAGCACGAACGGATTGTGCTTGATCCTGGCGGACGGGTCTGCCCGTTGGATCCACTTGGCTAGTGGGGAAGCAGCCACATGGTTGAGGGCCTTTCTATCTGCTTCCCGGGCCATCTCGCGCCCGTCGTAGTGTTCGTTTGAATCGGACCTTTTGTATCGGTCCTTTCCATGCCACCTTCTTCCCCCACTATCCGAGGATTCACTTGCGGCTCTTCTCTTCCGCTGGGGGGCCTTTCTGGCGGTGGAGTCTGCCTTTCTCGGCGAGGATTCCCTCCCTGACCGCCTCCTGTCCCTCCCTTTGTCTTGGGACTTGGATTTCAGATTTTCCTCCGCTTGTCGCAAGCGGTCCTTCAGATTTTTTATTGCAGCCTCTTCCTGAGCGATCTGC
Source organism: Vaccinium vitis-idaea (assembly GCA_963854785.1). Classification (NCBI taxonomy): domain Eukaryota; kingdom Viridiplantae; phylum Streptophyta; class Magnoliopsida; order Ericales; family Ericaceae; genus Vaccinium; species Vaccinium vitis-idaea. The sequence continues at coordinate 24,045,825 of OY978220.1, forward strand.
CGCGCCAGGCCTGAGACTTCCGGTTTCCTCCGCACAAAGCTTTCTGCATATTCCCTGTCTCGCCTCACCCTGGAGTTTGTCTTTTTTTTAGGCGTGGTGTGGCGGGGAATTCCTCCGTTGATCCCTCCGTGATGGGACGTTCGAATCTCTTTCTCGGGATCTGCCAAGCTGAGAACGTTCCACACACTCCACCTGGCTCGCCACCCTCGCGGGGGGAGGCTTCTTTGGGGGCGCTAGGCGGTTCTAGAGAAGGATCCCTCCCGACCCCACTCTTTTGCGGTGTGTGAAGATCTCGATCGTCCATGGATGATCTCGGTGGGGGTTTTTAATCTTGCATTTTCCCACAGACGGCGCCAATTGTAAGAGGGGAAAAACTCACGAAGTTATTTCCTTGCTCTTATGAGATCAAATCCTCTTCTGATGGAGTGATCTCGATCCTGCAGCACGAGCAAACTGTCAGCGCACCCCTGCCTCTAGGCGGCAAGGGCCCTCCGATGGAAAAGTTAGTATTGACGTATTGGAGGGTGATTGAAACAAGTGTGTAAGTATCAGAATGGGTTTAAACATACCTCTAGTGTTTCGGAGTCATATGTTTATATAGGCGATTAATTTGCACTTACATTCCCTGTGGAATTCTTCTCTGCATGGAATCCTTCCAATCTTAGGATTCTTCCTTATTGGGCAGGGTAGCCTGCATGATTCTGTATCCTTATTCGATAAGGATTCTTGCCAAGATGGCTGCATATTGCTCGTTCGGAGCTTTACCCTACGTGGGAGTTCGCTTCTTGTTTAGTATGTTGACTGGCTTTCCATTCCTGAGTAAGATTGTGCTTATCTTCACAAGATAAGCTGATTCTGGGAATATCTTCGAATATTCCCTCCTTTCCTTATCTTCGCAAGGTAAGTCGGTTGCTAGGGTTTATCCCACTTTGGGCCGTTCCACTTGTGCCATCCGACGAGCGGGCTGATTCGGTTTATTACTGGATTATGAGCGTGGTGGTCATCGGCGTATTACTCCGTGTCACTTTCCTCGTGCATGTCACGTGATAGCTCTGGACGAGCAATTATGTTCGTCTTCTGTAGCCTTTGGAAAATACCCCACACAAAACTGTCTAACCTTGGTATGAGTGTAAGCACTTAGAAATTGCTTCTTCAACCCATCGTTAGTTATGCAAGGAATGAAAGTGTGCCAACTAGTGTGATCTTCTTGTCTCTCATTTTTCACCTTTTTTGTCAATGCATTTTCATATTGCTCAACGAATTGTTTCAAGGTCGTCGTTGAACTAATGTAACCATCAAATTATGCATTCATACTCTCGCTTCATTGTGTAGATGACATTCTCGCCCAAAACACATCTTTCACAAAAGCCGGCACCTACCGCTCCTTCTCCAAATACAACCCATGTAACCATGTGTTACTTTGAAACTCGTATTTTTTGATGAGCGCATCCCAAGCAGTCTCAAATTCTTCCACTGTCAGTGAATCAGAAACTGCAGAGCGAAAGCGGTAACTTATTTTTTCATAAGCTCCGTACCCTTTCAACTTTTCCGGCACCTTCTTCATAATATGCCATATGCACCATCGATGTCGGGTATTGGGGAATATATTCTCTATAGCATTCCTCATGGTTGTGCATTGATCGGTAATAATTGCATTGGGAGCACGACCCGACATGCATATCAACCAATTCTTAAATAGCCACGAAAATGACTCCATATCTTCATGGGAGATAAGTCCACATCCCAATAATACCGAGCTACCAGGATAATTGACACCTACGAAAGGAGCAAAAGGCATCTCATATTTGTTGACGAGGTATGTTGTGTCAAATGTCACAACGTCACCAAACTCCTTAAAAGCTGCCCTACTCCTTGCGTCAGCCCAGAATACATTCCTTAATCGACCTTCTTCATTCAAATCCATTGCATAAAAGAAGTCTCTGTTGTCAGCTTGCATTCTCATTAAATATTGATTCATTGTCTTAGCATCTCCTTCCGTAAGTTGTAAACGTCGAACCTTATCCAAATTATTCCGGCAATCCCTCGGCAAATATGGAACCTTATCAGGTCCACCAACTTCAATTTGAAGCGAGTCAATACTCTTATTCAACCTGATCCCAGCTTTGTCGTTCCTCACAAGAATCCTTTTCGCACTTGAATCAAGTACCCTATTGCTCTTAAAAAATTTAGACTTTCCCGGACTTTGTTCATGATTGTGCTCCAAGATAACCCGACTTACCCTCCACTTTGCCTCCTGGGTTAAACAAATGTTAAGGTGAGCCGGACATTCCGTTTTTGCCCGTGGACGTGGCTTGGCAAGGTTGCTTCCTCTAAGCCTTGCCTTTCCACGTTTGCTGCATTCAAACATTACATGCCTCAAGACTCCATCTTTTCCCTTTTTCGAAGTTTTTTTAGCCACTGCAAACCCCTTTTCTTTTGCAAATTTTTAGTAATACAAATAAGCATCGCTGGGGCTGTCGAATTCCATTCCCATCTTCGGTTCCTCGACTGTATCTTCGTAATTCTCAATTGGCGCTTTACCATCACCACCATCCTTTATTGGAGAACCATTCGTAACCTCTTCTTCTTCTATGTTGTCTCCACTCCATACCTCTTCCACTTCTTCGTCCCTTTCTTCAATTTGGGAAGATATAGGACACATCACCGATGGTGGTGATGGTAACTGAAACATCACCTGCAGATTAAAAATAAACAAGAACAAGTGAGTATTGAATCTTTTCACAAACGATCCCAGGCTATACAAGTCACAGTTTTATGGAATCTGTTCACAAACGAAATGATACGTATGCTCAGAAGATTACTTCTTGTTGATGTGCACACAATACTCACACGGCAGGAAGGTAGATGTTCACACTTAAATGACGACTAAAGATAAAAGAACAATAAGCAACATTTCACCCATGTTATTTTTACGTTGCATCCTAGGGAAATGGCTGTTCAACCAAGTGAATCTGCACAATCTTTCCATATCTACAACGAAAAATTTCCTGCCTAATTTACAGATATAGTATCTAAATCTGGTGGCAAAATTCTAAAACAATGATACGTATGCTCACAAAACAATCTGGTGGCAAATTTTTTTGGTAACAAAACAATCCCAGGTAGACATTGGTACATAATTAAACACTGGTCATTATGGCTCCTTGGGCAAAACTAATTAAACAATGGTCAATGCTTCAATTTTTTCACAATAACAACTAAAACAAGCATTCCTCCCAACAATTTTTGAAGACATTCAATAGAGAGAGAGAGAGACCTTGGTTGAGTCGTAGGATTTCTGGGCGTCGTCGTGGTGGCGTCGACTGGTGGTGCTGGATGGGTTGGGCTTGAGAATGTAAGATTTCTTCTACTGGGCGTCGTGGTGGTAGAGTGACGCTGGAGTTGAGTCGCCGGTGGAGGGCAGTCGAGCGTCAGAGGGTGGGGTCGTGGGTCGCCGGTGAAAGTCGATCTTCTTCCTCTCTTCTCTCTCTCAAACGGCCCGCGAAAAATGAGAGTGAATGAACCGATTTGGGGATTTTGAAATTTTCAGAATTTTTTTTTCGGGGTAAAGTGGGTGGGCCCCGCGTGTACAGTGCGCGGGGAGTGGCTGGTGGGGAGTATATGTATCATTATTGGTTGACATATTAATCCAAGAAAAATGAGAAAGTGTTGCTTTAACGTACATGTGGAGAAAGAATAATTTTTGAAACGTTTCCAGAATTTATTTACCACTCAAATCTTGAATCTACTACCATGGTTACAATTTTCAACAAGTGAGTCTGACAATGTGACTTAGAAGATTCAGTGCTCACAACTTCACTAATCTTAGAGCAAATCCAATGGGGGATGGATATCTAGTTGCATTGCTATTATACAACCAAAAAATGCAAATCTTCAATCCAGTGCATAGCTATAATCAGTTGCAAAATGGAACAAATGGATACTTGGTTGCAAATATAGAACCAAGGATGGCTATAGCCATCCTTGCCACATCATCAAGTATAACTGTCATCTTCCACAAAACCAACCGGAGTGTTACTGCTTGACCGACCAGGTGACTAAAAATAAGACGAATAAAGACGCGTCCCAAGCGTAGGACTCTTGACCAGTGTAGCACAATAATTCCGGAAGTACCGGAGTCGAACCACAGAGACGACTGGAGTGCTTGACTCAAAAGTGAGAGAGTGCAGCTTGAACTAGCTCTTAGGTAGCTACCCTTTGATTTTGTGAGATTTATTAATTAAATTACTAAGCTAAATTGACTGAATGCAAATTAATAAAGAGAGCACAGCTGAGGGTATCCGGCGACCGCGTCTAGCCTAACCAATGTTTACTCGGGCCACAATTTCTCTTTTTACTGATTTTAGAATAAGAAAAGGCTCCCTAACAAATGCGCACCACCTGTCACCAGATTCCGTGCGCATTCGAATTCCGGCGATGCCTGGGTTTTGTTTGTTAGAGGAATTTTCGTTTCCTAAAACTGCCCGAGAAACAAGTTAATTCGGCACCGAGGTGAAACATTAATTAGACCAGACTTGCGGCGCCTTCGCCCCGCAGCCGCACTCAGAACGACTACTCACTCATGATCGTATTGATTGCAGAAAACAAATTTAACCTAGATCTAAGCATACTCAAAGATTAAAATATGAAAACAATAGATAATGGTACCGTAAATTGCAAGACAAGAATTGAACTTGATTAACAATCCGCAAAAACAATCTGAAAACTGGAATTCTGGAACGAAACTTGAATGTAGAATGCTGAATGAAGAACGGTAGCCGGAAATTTTGAAGAACAAAATCTAAGGAAAATTCGCGGAACCCTAACCTGGGTTCTAATAAGAGTATTTATACTCATCTCCTAATCCTAATGAAAAACAACGAAAATCCGGAAATATCCTCCTCGGAAACGACCGAACGACACCGTTCAGTGAGCCAAGATAGCTGCTCGGTAGCGCTACAGGAAAATGTAGGTAGCGCTACCGCCTCCCTTAAGCGCCGCGTTGACCGTTGCTTCTCCCTTGACCATTGACTCTAATACGCCGGTAGCGCTACACACAATTCCCAGTAGCGCTACCGCTTTGCTTCGGGCGTGCTTTGTCCGGTTGCTCCCTTTCTTTGACCGTTGACCCTTTAACGCTATTACGCCGGTAGCGCTACACCACTTTTGGTGTAGCGCTCAAAAACTCTCTGTTCATTTTTGGGACCTCTTTGTGCCCAATTGGAGCGCTCCAAGGAATTGGGGTAGCGCTCCCGACGGTTTTCGATCACTTCCATGCAAACTCCGCTCTCCTCCACTCCTGATCAACGTGCATGTACTTCCAATATCACGTAATCGCACCCAAATCCCTGAATTAACTGCAAAATACGCGCAACACCCACAAATACCACGTGCACATATTAATCAGAAAATAAAGCTCAAAACGCACGTCTAACATGCTAAAACCCCCTACTTAGGCGCCTGATAAGCAAGCTTCCCACGCGTCTATCACATCCCCCAACTTGAGCGTTGCTAGTCCCTAGTAACGAACGAAACAAAACTAACAAAAAAACAAACACAACGACTCAATAAGGGATACGAGGGTTATGCAACTTGTACAAAATCAAATGAAAAATTCAAATATCATCTCTTAATTACCCACAACTCGAACACATGCATGCCCTAACGAAAATTTGAATAAATCCATCTCTCAACAAAGTTTGAGATAAACTGCTTCCACGTGACAAAGTATCACTCACACTCACCGAAACACTCTACATCCCATGTGAGGCGTCTGGCGATCAACGTGGAATGAACAAAATCACCACGTGCCAGTCAAAACAACGCCGAAATATGCAATGGAAGCTCACAAAACAAGATACCACACGTTCATAATTAAATATAACACATGCATGCAGGAGAGTCAAACGACGTGTATCGGGTCAACTAAGGACTTCGTTAAGCTTATAATGACCGTGGTTAACAAGAGAAACGGAAAACATGCAAGGGGTGACGGCCTATAGAAGCTCATGGTCAATCTACCCAGACTGGCCGTCACCAACACAGATAAACACAAACACGAATATCACATAACAACAACTAAAGTTCTAACACCACACAACAAAACAAAACAAATAAAGTTCGACACAACCACCGACCACACAGACGGTCAAACCACCGACATAAAACAAACCATAAAACATCATAGTACCCAACAGCTTAGACATCACATAGAATAACAAACTATAAAACTAACACCACCAGTCCAACCCATGTCCAACTCGTGCTCAATCATCATGACCTCCAAACTCAGCATCAGACTGCTCCTCGCCAAACCCGTCACACACCCAAATATTTTCTCCAGCCAAGTCTTAATACCAGCACTAGGTGGCGGCGGAGTAAGCAACGACCCCTCAGCAACTCTCACTTGTGCTCTACTCCGAGTGAGGATGGAAGACTCCATGTCCTTAGGGTTCAACGGATCATTGATAAGATACTTCCTAGCCAGAACAATTTTACTCCTCAAAATCTTGCTTACCAAGCACGGAAACGGCATCCTCAAGGAGGTGGGGGCATCCCTAAAATCACACATCTGCCCGAATACAAACAGGGCCCAATCACACACCGTATCCTCACCCATAAATGCATACATCAGGTTTCCCACAAACTTCTGAGGTGCACCCTCCTTACCCCTCGGATACAAATTATAGCAAACAACTTGGTTCATGAACCGATAATCCTGCTTGAGCCTACCGGGCCAATGAGGAATCCTAGCATTTCTCCGATCATCATATAAATAACCATTCACCACATTATCATTAAATGCTGACTCCGGCCTAGGGTAGTTTGTGGGCCTAGTAGGCCTCACATAACCCCATGCAAGGGCTATCTCTCGGGCATCAATAAACACTGGGGTATTGCCAATTTTGGAGACAATCCGTGCCTCCGGGGTCAAAAAGGAACCCGGCTCCGGAGCGGTCATATTCTTATAAAATTCTTCAACTAAAGCATTATTGAAACCGGGATTAGGTTCGAACCAGAAACTCATACCTTGATCCCGAATGGCTTGGAAAGGCGGGAAGTTCCCGGGCCACAAACCATCATCTATTATATGCCTCTCGTTCTTCACCCCCCTCTGCTTAATCGAGGCCTCCCATTTCGCCTGATTATCCCTCTCTATCTGATCACGATCCCTACGCTTAGTCCGACCCGGTAGCACCTCCTCCACTCCACTCGAAGACCCCGCTACAGCCTTCCCTCTGCCAATGTGTTGCCTCTTAGATGCCATGACTTAAGGGTTTCTTTTTGAGAAAGTTTTGGGTTTTTTGGGTTTTCTGATCTGGGCTAGTTGGTGGATTAGAAGCAATTTGGTTTGGATATTATGGTAGAGGAGAGTGACAGGAACGATTCTGTGAATTTTGGTGGAGATTGGTGAAGATTTGGGGGAGTTATGGGAGTTAAAAGGTTAGGGTTTTAGGTGGTTATGGAGTTTGGGCGGAGGAAGAAGAAGAAGAATGGAGAAGAAGAAGAAAAAGTAGGGAAGAGAGAGAGAGAACCGGCCTTATTTTTTTTTCTTCGCAGACGGACCGGGAGCGCTACACCATTTTAGCTGTAGCGCTACTGACGTCATCAATTTTTTTTTTTTTTTTTTTTTTTTTTTTTGCAAGACAACTTCGAAATTTACTCTCTCTCTTAAACGGGAATTAGTGGGAAACAGAATTGGATTTTTCAAAATAGGGGTTTGGAGTTTAAGGTTCAAAGTTAAAGGTTTTTTTAAAATCATGGCATCCACAATCCAACTTACAAATTCTTCCTTGACCATAACGTTTCTGATTGAGGTCTTTAAGAATGTGCACAGAGATGGACCACCGTACTGACACACCACCCAAACACCGGTTCCCTAAGTTTGACACAGGGACTGACACAAACTGGTTTAATATGGGATCAATGGAACAATATTTAGTGGTCTAATCATGCAAAAATGGCCTTGTTTCATCCCCTAAACACGTCACCAACGCTCCCACATGCACATGAAACATTAAAATCATTCTCTGTGGTACAAACGCCTACTATTTTATGCGAATGCGGAAAAGGGAAGAACAATGAAACATGGGATGCTTTAGGGACATACTGTGCACAACGTGGGAACACCTACTCTAACTTGCTTATGGCGGAAAATACTCAAACATGGATGTCAGATAAACATGGATGTCAGATATATGCATGTGAACAAGTTAAACAGGCAAACATCGAGACAAATTCAGCATGCTCATCTAACTCATACAAACAAGCATAACAATCGTATCCCCAGACTCACAAATTAACCAAAAATTTAAAAAGAAATAAAATAATGACCCCAAAACGCCTAACAACGCTCAAAACAAAAATACGTGTACAAAGTACACCCCTTCCCCCAACTTGAAAATTGCTCTGTCCTCAGAGCATGAAGACAAACAGAAAAAGATAATAGAAGGGGAAGAAATGGACCGACGGATGGCAGCCAACCATCATGACCCCGGCCGATATATGGGGAATTTGCCATCACTGTTGCGAGTCGCCATCAGAACCGCGCACAGAATCTACGCCTGCAAAAGAAACAAGATCCAACTACCGACTAGGCAACAAATGATGTCAGTACCGCCCGCATGGGAAAGCCGGGACACAACAATAAATAAATAATGAAGATGAAGAACACCACCAGACATTCACGCAGTCTCACGTGTCATACTTTTCTCCCCATCCCCCAACTTGAATGGAAGAGTGGGTGGCTATACAAGACCAAAGACACTTAAAAACAGACAAAAATATATATATAAGTTGCCCTTACTAACCGGAGCTGGGCACACGATCCTTATTTAAATAGCGGCGTGCGAAGCTATGAAAACCCAAGTCAATGATGGGTACCCCTACTGCTAGGGGTCGGGTCCACACTCAATGAAGAGCATGGTACGCGTGAGCTACCCGTCAAAACAAGGCCACCACAAGGACTACTCAACTGGGTCATCCGAATAGACAGGATCGACCAATTCCTCATCAGGTTCGCCTACCTCCAAAAATTCCAAATATGGTTTGAGACGCTGCCCGTTAACTTTAAACACATGATCATCTTTAGGGTCACGGACATCGACCGAACCATTCGGGTACACATGAACGACTAGGTAGGGACCATCCCAACGAGACCTTAACTTACCTGGAAATATATGAAGACGCGAATTATAGAGTAACACTCTCTGACCAACCTTAAAGGTTTTGCGCTGAATGTTCCTATCATGATACGCCTTAACCTTAGCCTTATAGATACTCGCATTCTCATACGCGTCATTCCTAAGCTCCTCGAGCTCACTCAACTGCAATTTCCTATGCTCACCTGCCTCAGTCAAACTAGAGTTGACTGTCTGAATGGCCCAATAGGCCTTCTTCTCTAATTCAACAGGCAGGTGGCAGGCCTTACCGTAAACGAGCCGATAGGGTGAGGCACCCAAAACGGTCTTGTAAGCAGTGCGGTAGGCCCACAACGCATTAGTCAACCTAGTGGACCAATCCTTCCTAGTCACACCTACGGTCTTCTCTAAAATCCGCTTGATCTCCCTATTCGCTAACTCGGCCTGCCCATTGGTTTGGGGGTGGTATGATGTGGATACCTTATGAGTAACATGAAACTCCCCCATCAACTTCGCAAAAGACCGACTTGTGAAATGCGTGCCCTGATCCGAGATAATGGCGCGTGGCACGCCAAACCTCGACAGAATGTTAGTCTTAAGAAACTCTAGCACGACTTTTGACTCCATAGACTTAGTGGGGATCGCTTCCACCCACTTCGACACATAATCCACCGCCAACAAGATGTACTCATAACCGTGAGACATAGGAAATGGACCCATAAAGTCGATGCCCCAGCAATCAAATACCTCGAGCACAAGAATAGGCCTGAGGGGCATCTCATTACGTGCAGACAACTTGCCAAGCTTTTGGCAACGGTCACATGACCTACAAAACAAGTGGACGCCCTTGAACATATCGGGCCACCAGAACCCACACTGTAAAATCTTGGCGGTGGTCTTCTTCGCAGAGAAATGACCCCCACACGCCTCACTATGACAGAACTCAATGACTCCCTGCTGGTCAGACTCGGGAACACATCTACGCACAATTTGGTCCGCACAGTATTTGAACAAATAAGGGTCATCAAATATGTACTGGCGGACACTCCTCAAAAACCGCTGCTTCTCCTGGGTAGACCAATGAGAAGGAATCTGCCCAGTCACCAAATAATTGGCGATATCAGCGTACCATGGGCACTCATTAGCAGCGAACAACTGCTCATCTGGAAAAGAATCTCTAATGGGAAGATCAGAGGTGGGGTCCTCAAACTCTAGACGAGACAGATGGTCAGCTACGACATTCTCGACCCCCTTCTTATCCTTAATGACAAGGTGGAACTCTTGCAGAAGCAGAATCCACCGGATAAGGCGAGCTTTCGCATCCTGTTTGGTCATCAAGTACTTCAGGGCAGCATGATCGGTAAACACCGTGATCTGCGAGCCCACTAGATAGGACCGAAACTTATCCAACGCAAACACTACCGCTAGCAACTCTTTCTCAGTTGTGGTGTAATTCATTTGGGCCTCATTAAGTGTCTTGCTCGCGTAGTAAATCACACATGGGTCTTTCCCTCTCCTCTGTCCTAAAACAGCTCCGACTGCATAGTCAGAAGCATCACACATCAACTCAAAGGGAAGACTCCAATCAGGGGACTGCACAATCGGCGGAGTTGTGAGACTCCGCTTCAACTTAAGAAAAGCCCCCTCACATGCCTCAGACCACACAAATGGTGCGTCCTTTGCCAGCAGTTGGCACAATGGACGGGAGATAGCACTGAAATCCTTAATGAACCGCCGGTAAAAACCAGCGTGTCCAAGAAATGATCGCACATCTTTGACAGACTTAGGAGTAGGAAGATTACGGATCAAGTCTATCTTAGCCTTGTCTACCTCAATACCCTTGGAGGACACAATGTGTCCTAACACAATCCCTTGGGTCACCATGAAGTGGCACTTCTCCCAATTTAGCACTAAGTGTTTCTCCTCGCACCTCTGTAAGACCTTACCTAAATTCTCGAGGCATCCATCGAATGAGTCCCCGAAGACCGAGAAGTCATCCATAAATACCTCGACGATGCGCTCAACCATATCACTAAAAATCCCCATCATACACCTGGAAAAGGTACCAGGCGCATTGCACAACCCAAAGGGCATGCGACGGTAAGCATATGTACCATATGGACAGGTGAAGGTGGTCTTATCCTGGTCCTCTAACGCGACCTCAATCTGGTTGTACCCTGAGTACCCATCTAGAAAACAATAGAAGGCTCGACCAGCTACCCTCTCCAGAATTTGATCAATAAAGGGGAGAGGGAAGTGGTCTTTCCGGGTGCTCGCGTTGAGCTTCCGGTAATCAATACAAACTCTCCAACCTGTAGGAATGCGGGTCGGTACTAGCTCTCCTTGCTCATTGGTCACCACTGTGACCCCGGCCTTCTTAGGCACAACCTGTACTGGGCTTACCCACTCACTATGGGCAATCGGGTATATAATACCCGCATCTAACAGCTTAAGCACCTCAGCCCGCACTACCTCTTTCATATTTGGGTTCAAGCGCCGCTGAGGCTGTCTAGACGGTTTAACACTATCCTCAAGAATGATTCGGTGTGTACACACCGTGGGGCTTATACCATGCAAATCAGCTATGGTCCAACCGAGCGCGCCTATATGCTCTCGCAGTAAATCAAGCAACTTCCTCTCTTGATCTTCCTCAAGGGTTGAGGAGATCACTACCGGATAAGTATCATTGCCTTTGAGAAAGGCATACTTGAGTGTGTCCGGGAGAGGTTTCAACTCTGGTTTAGGCGGCTGAACTAGAGACGAAAGAACCTTGGGCGGAAGGTTGCCCAAAGGCTCGAACATTAGGTCATGAGTGACCCCATATAACTCCTCACGCTCATCCTCAACCGCTAACATCTCACGAAACGTGCCTACTTCTGCCGACTCTAAGAAAGATACCTCCTCAGTGGTAAGGGCCACCTCTAGAGGGTCCTTATACAGGACTGTATCAATGTGTTCCTGAATGAGAGTGTCTATCAAACACAGCTCCTCTGTCTCCTCATCATCATCTCCTAGGGTGCTAACACTGTAAACATCTACCTCCATCCTATCCTCGCCAACAGATAACTGAACCTTGCCAGTTTTGCAGTTCATGACGGCATTGGAGGTGGCTAAGAAAGGACGACCTAGGATGATGGGAGTCTTTTCTAAAACCTCGGGACCTGGACTAATATCAAGGACAATGAAGTCCGCAGGAAATTGGAACTCGCCCACCCGAATCAACACATCTTCCACCACCCCTTTCGGAACCCTAACACTCCGGTCTGCCAACTGGAGTGTGACAGGGGTCTCTCTCAGATTCCTAAGGCCTAATCTCAAAAATGCTGAATAGGGGAGCAAGTTGACACTCGCTCCCAAATCCAACAAGGCTTTCTCAAACATCTGCCCTGCAATTGCTATGGGTATGGTGGGACACCCTGGATCCTTGCACTTGGCAGGAATCTCAGTCTGAAGGATGGAGCTCACTTGCTCTGTCAAAACCACGTTGTTCTGATTCTTGCGCTTAGTCGTGCAAAGGTCCTTCAGTACCTTCGCACACTGTGGAAAAGACTCTATTGCCTCCATCAGAGTAATAGGGAATTGCACCCTCTTAAAAAGTTCGAGCATCTTATGGTTCATGCTCTGCTTAGGCTTCACCGCCAGCCTTTGGGGAAATGGAGCTAATGGCATTGCTGGCGGCGTTTGAGTCGTGGGGGCCGCGACAGCAGGCACCGCCACCTCAGGTGACTTCTCAACACTCTCAGGGATTGCGCTTGATGCATCAACCGACTCCAGGGGTGGAGCTGGTTTTTGCTTTGGTGGGATGGACTTGTCGATCTCCTTCCCATTTCTGAGAATAGTAACCGACTTGGCATCCTCCTGATTCTGACCCTGAACATTAGGACCTGAAGAATTTCCCAAGTAATGGGCTCCCGCTGGACTACCCTGGGCTGGGAACTTTCCCTTCTCCTGCTGCATTTGACTAATAATCGCAGTGAGTTGGGACATCTGGGTGGTAAGGGCTCCTATTTGCTGCCTTGTCTCAGTCTGGAATGTCATCTGAGACTGCATCATGGAATTGACATTCTCTTCTAACTTATGGTCACGGCCTACCATCTGTGAATAACCTGGGGGAGGACCACGAGTGGATGGACCTGCCCCCCTACCAGGCTGTTGCTGGTAGTGGTATGGAATGACTTGGCCCTGCGGAGGCCTGAAAGATTGGGACTGAGGAAATTGCTGTGGCGGAGGCAGCGCAAGGGGTTGAGCTTGGCCTCCACCTGCAGTTCTGGTATCTGACCACCCAAAGTTAGGGTGATCTCGCCATCCTGGATTATATGTATTAGAATATGGATCCCAAGTCCTCACTGCATTTACCTCCTCCTGATTGAACTGACTTGCCCCTTTGGCTGTTAGAAACCCAGGGCAAGCCGTTGCGATGTGCCCTTTGCATTCACACCACACACAGACTTCCTCAACACTAACTTCATGAACTGGTCGAGTCTGTCTCACTTCTAATTCTTCTAACCTCTGAGCCATTTTCTCAACTTGAGCCTGAAGTCGCTGGTCACGAATGGTGACAGGGACAATATTGGACCCAGAAGGTCCGGCTCGATCAAAATCAGATGGTTCCAAGGCTCTCTGCCTATCAGCTAAGTCATCTAAGAAATCCCACCCTTGGTCAGCTGTTTTGGACAAGAAATCGTCCCCCTTGCAAGAATACTCTATGTGCTGGATGGTCTCAGCGTTGAGACCCAGGTGGAAAAACTCGACTAGTTGGATCCTCTCAAAGCCATGGTGTGGCAATCTGAGGATCAACTCTTTAAAGCGCTCCCAAGCCTTAAGAAATGACTCACCTTTCTCCTGTCGAAACCCTTGGATCTGACGCCTAAAACTTACAGACTTAGCCTCAGAGAAGTACTTCCTATAGAAAGCATCGCGCACTTGCGCCCAGGTAGTAAGAGACTGAGGCTTCTGCATCCTAAACCACATTAGTGCACCATCCTTAAGTGTTGCCTCAAACAGCTTGAGACATGCATTCTCGTATTGGGTATTGGACGCGATGTTGCGCACCAGTCCCTCGAATGTCCGCACATGTTCGTATGGGTCATCGCACTCCCTCCCATAGAAAGTAGGGAGGCTGTTTAGGACACCGGGTTTAACAGTAAAAGCATTACGTGCCTCTTGTGTCTCACGGGGAAACACAATGGGTCCTTCAGGAGTGGACCTCTCTGGGTAAAGATGTTGCCTCAAAGATGGTTGTTGCACTACTTGCTGATCAGCCATATTACCTACCTCTGATTCGGACTCTGACTCTGACTCTGACTGGTAAAGTGGATTACTGACACTAACTGACTCAAACGGTAATTCTATATAAAGACCACTAATGGGAATAGACTCTGCCTGAACTAGGTCTAACCCCGAACTAGAAGATGAAGAACTGGTAGACACAGACTGACCTGACCCCTGTTCTCGTCGAACTAAACGATTCGTAGGGTCACGGAAATAAAGAGGGTCCTGCCTAGGAGAACCCTTCTTACCTCTACCTATGATGACTGAACTAAAAGACAAAACTACACTACGACTCTACACTTCTGAACACTCGCTGCCGTCCCCGGCAACGGCGCCAAAAATGCTTGACCGACCAGGTGACTAAAAATAAGACGAATAAAGACGCGTCCCAAGCGTAGGACTCTTGACCAGTGTAGCACAATAATTCCGGAAGTACCGGAGTCGAACCACAGAGACGACTGGAGTGCTTGACTCAAAAGTGAGAGAGTGCAGCTTGAACTAGCTCTTAGGTAGCTACCCTTTGATTTTGTGAGATTTATTAATTAAATTACTAAGCTAAATTGACTGAATGCAAATTAATAAAGAGAGCACAGCTGAGGGTATCCGGCGACCGCGTCTAGCCTAACCAATGTTTACTCGGGCCACAATTTCTCTTTTTACTGATTTTAGAATAAGAAAAGGCTCCCTAACAAATGCGCACCACCTGTCACCAGATTCCGTGCGCATTCGAATTCCGGCGATGCCTGGGTTTTGTTTGTTAGAGGAATTTTCGTTTCCTAAAACTGCCCGAAAAACAAGTTAATTCGGCACCGAGGTGAAACATTAATTAGACCAGACTTGCGGCGCCTTCGCCCCGCAGCCGCACTCAGAACGACTACTCACTCATGATCGTATTGATTGCAGAAAACAAATTTAACCTAGATCTAAGCATACTCAAAGATTAAAATATGAAAACAATAGATAATGGTACCGTAAATTGCAAGACAAGAATTGAACTTGATTAACAATCCGCAAAAACAATCTGAAAACTGGAATTCTGGAACGAAACTTGAATGTAGAATGCTGAATGAAGAACGGTAGCCGGAAATTTTGAAGAACAAAATCTAAGGAAAATTCGCGGAACCCTAACCTGGGTTCTAATAAGAGTATTTATACTCATCTCCTAATCCTAATGAAAAACAACGAAAATCCGGAAATATCCTCCTCGGAAACGACCGAACGACACCGTTCAGTGAGCCAAGATAGCTGCTCGGTAGCGCTACAGGAAAATGTAGGTAGCGCTACCGCCTCCCTTAAGCGCCGCGTTGACCGTTGCTTCTCCCTTGACCATTGACTCTAATACGCCGGTAGCGCTACACACAATTCCCAGTAGCGCTACCGCTTTGCTTCGGGCGTGCTTTGTCCGGTTGCTCCCTTTCTTTGACCGTTGACCCTTTAACGCTATTACGCCGGTAGCGCTACACCACTTTTGGTGTAGCGCTCAAAAACTCTCTGTTCATTTTTGGGACCTCTTTGTGCCCAATTGGAGCGCTCCAAGGAATTGGGGTAGCGCTCCCGACGGTTTTCGATCACTTCCATGCAAACTCCGCTCTCCTCCACTCCTGATCAACGTGCATGTACTTCCAATATCACGTAATCGCACCCAAATCCCTGAATTAACTGCAAAATACGCGCAACACCCACAAATACCACGTGCACATATTAATCAGAAAATAAAGCTCAAAACGCACGTCTAACATGCTAAAACCCCCTACTTAGGCGCCTGATAAGCAAGCTTCCCACGCGTCTATCAGTTACCTGAATATTGCCGGAAAATCGCCGGAACCAGCAAAATGCAACCGAAAACTGTTGCTGTCGCCGGAATCCCCTAGGTCGCCGAAAACTCCTGTTGTCACCATCACCGGAGCACCAGAATCACCATCAAATGAACTCAATTTGACCGTGGTGCACCAGAATCTTGCAACCATGGCCGATCGGTGAGAAATTTGGGATTTTCGTGAGATCTACTTTGAGGGTTTTGACCAAACCGATCGGTGAGAGAGCGGTGAGAGAGAGAGGAGGGGGGTTTGATTGACAAAGAGAGAGAGGAGGGGGGTTTGATTGACAAAGAGAGAGAAGAGGGGGGCTTGATCGGTGAAGGAGAGAGGGAGGGGTCGTCCGATCGGTGAGAGAGAGAGGAGGGGGGTTTGGTCGATTTTATAGAGAGAGAGAGAACCCTCCCATCGATTTTACAGAGAGAGAGAGAGAACCCCCGAAGTGGTTATTGTATTTTTTTAAAATCTATTAATGTAATTGATAAATTGATTATTGTATTTTTTTTAAATCTATTAATGTAGTAATTGATTAATTGATTATTGTATTTTTTTAAATCTATTAATGCAATTGATTAATAGATTATTGTATTTTTTTAAAATCTATTAATGCAATTGATTAATAGATTATTGTATTTTTTTAAATCTATTAATGTAGTAATTGATTAATTGAAGTGGCCTCTCACGAAGTAATTATCTGGGGTATAATGGTGGTTGAAACAGTGGAGGACAAAAAAAAAGACGTAATTAAAAAAAAATTCCGAATGGGGGTTAAAAATTAGATCACAACGGGGTTGAAAATAACGTACATAGTTGAATTGGGGTTAAAACGTAATTAAAGTGAGGTGGTAGGAAAGTTAGTTAAATTTGGAACTGTTTGGTTCTATTTTACAACTGAGCATTGGAGACTGGGTTGCATTATAGCACCAAAAATCACTTTTTGGTACCAAATTATAGCAATGGCTATAGCCATTTTCCATTTAGCATTGGATTTGCTCTTATGTACTCTATCAAGCTATTCAAATTAGTGGAAGATGACCCACCTTCCCTAACACTTTCTCTTGCTAATTTAGCCATTTGCTCTGCAGAATCCACAAACTCGTCCCTCCTCACAACCATAAGATCCCTAATCATCGTCTCAATTATCACTCGGTCACACGTATCTTTCATGTCGATTCCAAGCTTCCACACCTCACTCACAAACCTACTCGTCACTTGTTGGTCCAAGAAGTAAGGCCAACAAAGCATTGACACTCCCTCCACCATGCTCTCCAAAGTTGAGTTCCACCCGCAATGAGTTAAAAATCCGCCTATAGACGAGTGAGCCAATACCTCTTCTTGTGGTGCCCAAGTCACCAAACACCCTCTCATCTTTGTTGCCTCTAAGAGTTCCTCTGGAATTTGGCCCTCCCAAATTTTTTCGCCAGTAATAGAGTTTGAGCGTACAACCCACAAGAATCTATGCCCACTATTTACCAAACCATGCCAAAACTCCAAAAGCTGGTCTTTTGTCAATACGGCGTGACTTCCCATGCTCACGTAGATTACAGATTTTGGCAATTGAACGTCGAGCCACGCCATGCAATTCCAGTCTTCTTTCCATAGACTGCTTGAGGCTGTCAGCGATGTTGGTACTTGTGACGAGAGTTTATTCTTCAGGTGGGCATGAATTGGGCCAATGGGATAGAGGTTTGGACAGAAAGAACGTAGTCTAGAGATTATGGACCCATCTAGCTCGTCAAACGTGTTGAGTATGAGCCCTTGGCTCCGTGGGAATAAGGGGATCTCATTCAAGATCGATTGCAATCCAGGGTCATTTAGGTCCTTGGCACGACAAAAGCTCGGTAGGTCACGGCACCGGAGAAAACCTTCCATTCCTGGAACATTCTTTACTAGTGTATCCAAATCATTCTCTATGGCAATGGGAGAAACAAACAACGTCAGTGAAATCAAACGAAACATGAAAACACTAAAGAGTTCTTAATGCGTTTTATCTCACTGGTTGAGTTTCATTAAATTTGGAAAGGAATTAAAGAACTCAAAAGTTGTTTTTCTGATTGTTTTTAATTTCTTCTTCTTGTTTTGGTGAATCAAAATTCCGCTTTCTAGATATCTAAAGAGTTTTTTTATTTATTAGAAAATTGGTTTTCGTGAATTTATTTTGGCTTTATGTATATTATACACCATCTATTCGATGTTACTTTTTTTATTTTATCTGATTGACATAAATCTTACTAAAACGAAATCTATATAACTAAATTTGAAGCAATTCCACTATAATTTTTTTTTTTACCAGAGTTTAACTTTAGAACTTTTTATATTTACTCAAGATATGTAAAATTTGATCTGTATTTTTCCTCCTCTTTTTGTGGATTGAGTAAAAAATAAACTACTCCAAAAACACAAAAAGTTGACTTAGGCCTAAAAAATCCAAAAACATGAGTGCAGCTTTGTTTGACTCATCCAAAAAACCAGGGTGAAGAATACCCCTTCGTGTGGAGTCCATACCCAGCGCCACTTCATTAATCAAATCTGTTAATTTTGTAGGGCTTGATTCTTTAGACAATTCTGCAAAAATTCATTTCAATCCTATATATAACACTCGTTTTTTTTATTATATATATATATATATAATAAATTTAAAATAACACTCGTTTTGGCTCTAAATTCATAAATTACATTTTGTAAATATCAATTCAATTTACTTGATTCAAGAATTCAATTCTTAGTCTGAAATTCTAATCTACTCATTCTGTTCTAAAAAGGGAGTCGAGTCCGCAAAAACAAGAGCTTCAAATCATATATATGTACAGTATACTTCCAGTCAGGGCTCCCGGATTTTTAAAAAATCCATACCTCATAGATCCCGATCGAATTTCGACGATCCGAACCGTCCAATGTATTTAAAAGGTGTTTGTAAGGGTCCCCGCTAGAAATCAACAAACAAAAAATACCGGAAAGGTCTTGATCCGAGCAATTTTTCATAAAAACTGTATATGTTCGTTTTTATGAAAAACTGCTCGGATCAAGCCCTTCCCGGTATTTTTTTTTTTGCTGATTTCTCGCGGGGACCCTTAAAAACACCTTTTAAACACATTGGACGGTTCGGATCGTCCGGATTTAGTCCAAAAAGTGGAGATCCGGATTTTAAAAGCTTGCGGGATCCTTGATAGGAAGTAGACTGTATATATGTATATGTGTATATATATATATATATATATTTAAGATTATTTTTTTTAATTCTTTGAAAAATTATTTTTTTTAAAACCTTGTTTTGGGGAACGGACTTAGAATTTTTGGAGCAAGGGAGTAGATCATAATATCAAGAAGTGAAGGTTTATATCAACTAATTAATATTAAGTTGAGTTGATTTTCCTGAAAAAACTGCATTGAAATCAAGCCTACAGAATGAAAGAATTTGATCATTGAAATAAAAACTCTGTGTGAGCTCTACGGAAAGTAAGTAGTGGTATTTACCTTTTTTTAAGTGGACGAACAAAATTACACACGCAAAAAAAATTAATTCCCAATACCTTTAATCGGAATCTCGCAAGCATCAATGGGTTTAGAGAAGCAGAAATAAGTCCAAAGAGCACAAGGACTAATCGTATCAAAATAAATCAGAGGAATTCCGACTTCTTCCGCCACCGGAAAAACAAAATGCATGGGCCCGTCGATTATAATACACGTCACCGGCTTTTCAGACGAAGAACTCAAGCAGCCGCCGTTAACCAACATCTCCCTGAAAAGCGGCTTCGTAACGGCTTCCATGCCGTCGAAAAGGTCCATGACTCGATCGGCAGTACGGAGGTGGTCTTCGGCGAGGCCGTCGGAGATGGTTTCGAATCGGAATTGTGGGTATTTGGAGAAATGGGAATGGATGTTGGTGCAAGAGAGGAGGCGGCGGTGGAGATGGTGGGTGTTGAGGAAAGTGACGGAGATGTCGCCGGCGAGACAGAGGAGCTCTGCCAGATTGAGCATGGATTTGATTGGGCTTTGGAGTGGTAAGGGGAAGATTAGTACATGGGGATCCATTGTTGGATAGAGTTTGGATGAAAATTCCAGTTTTTGTTATTTGGGTATGTATAACTTTAAACTTTAGTTACTCTTATAATATAATGAAAAGAGTGAATATTAGTGGGTAATAAAAAAGAATGAATATTACTGGGTAATAAAGTTGACTTTAAACAACTTACTATAATATCTTCATTTTTTAAACCAGCTAATTGCTCTCTTAACGACGGAACAAAAATAATCCATCCTTCATTAATTTTAAAATAATTTTTAAAAGTAGCCTCTGCAAAAAATTAGATCAATCGAACGGAACAAGTGTAAGTACTTGATCTAGTGTTCCAATATTTCATCTAAAATTAGGATCCTCAATTGTGAATGAAACATTGCACTATTGGATCAAGTACTCACACCTATGTGATTGACCAGTTTTGCGCGAGACCATTCAAAAAATTATTTTAGAACTAACCAATGGCTCGGATTATTTTTTGGGGAATCTTGAAATAGGCCTCACACACTGGTTTCTGCACCAAAAGTGCAAATCCTTTTGTACAGTGTAATTTTGTTTACCTCGCTTTGTTCACTCTCAGCGAGGGGATGCTCATATTATGTCTCACTATACTGATCGAAACCGTTTAATATTTCCAGATTCATTTTTCGAATATAACATAACAAAGTTCAGCTCAATCGAATTCAATAAGTACTTCATCTATGAGTTTATTTATTTTCTTTAAAATACTTGACTGACAATTTGAACTCGTACATTAAACGCTTACAAATATCTGATTAAGTTGAATTTTTGTCTCAATCTCTTGACAAATGAATTTGAACAAAATGAACGATTTTGATTGTCGTAGTGAAATTATAGAATAAGCATACCTTTATGGTGAACAAAATTGTTCTCATAATAGGATGCCTTTCGAAATTAACCTCAAAGTAGCATCCAATGCTTTATTACATTTCTTGTTTCCTTTAGTACTCCAGACAAGGATGGACCCAATTGCGGATGAGCCAGACGACCACCCTACAAGTTTCAAAATTTTCCTTTACGTATTTTTTCCAAAATTTTGTAGTTATATATATAGATTCATCCGCCCAATAATTTAAAAAAAAAATCTATTACCCGCACATCTAAGATATTTAAATTTTTTTTGATATCTAGTATCAGTCTAATATTGTTTCCCAAGATTTATATTGACTCAATTGATGTTGCCTTTCATATGTGCTAAATTTTGTCGTATATATGTTGACCCAACCTTCAGTCGAATTTCTAATCTTTTCTTATAATTATAGAAATATTTTTTCCAAAATTATATAGGTGTATAGTTTCGCCCACCCATTGAGATTTTTTAAGAATTTATTACCCGCCCGTCTAAGATATTTTGAAATTTTAATGTCTAAGATATTTTGAAATTTTAATGTCTAAGATATTTTGACTCAGCCTAATATTGACTAATTTATGTTGCCTTTAATATGATCTAAATTTTATTCTATTTTTGTCCAGCCTACACTTGAATCCCACGTCTGTTCCTTAGTCAAGAAATACAACAGTATTCACTAGTTCAATATTATTTTTCTCAAAGCTAGGAGGTTTTTCTCGATCTGACCAAACATTTCCAGTTTTCTTTATTTTTGCTCACAAAATTGCTAAAGGGACCTACGGGCATGCACCGACCATGAACTGATGAGCACGCGGGGCCCACTTCGGGTCCCGCACGGATGATCCGAGCCTTTAAAAAAATTGTTTTTAAATAAAACCAAGTTGGGCCCGTGAAAAAATCAGCTCAATTCGATATGTGTAGATACTCGATTCAATCTTTCATTTTTCATTCAAATTTCAATTATTGAACGGCTCGGATCATATGGATGAGACCCAGATTAGGCATGCCCGTCAGTTCATGGTCGGTGCATTCCTGTTGGTACCTATAGACGGACTGTTTTGCTCAAAGATCAATAAAGTCAACGATTATTTCAAGCTAGAAATTAAACTATGGTTTTTGTCTCTGCCAACCTGTTTGGTAGCAGTCTAAGGAAGGGGAACATGGGGAGAAACCGTATATAGAAATTTGGGTGTCGCATATCCCGCTTTTGTTTCGTTTTTGGCTACCGGGATATGATATTCTTGGATTTCTCTGTCTTTGAAGAGCAATAAAATTTGGACATACCCCCATCCAAATTATATCCGGGTCTTTTAGGGGGTGTTTGGAAGTATTATTTTTTTACTTTTTACTTTTTGCTTTTTGCTTTTTATATTTTTTACTTTTTAGAATTATATCCAGAATGTATTATGGATTTGTAGAGTGTTTGAGAGATATGTGCAGAATATATTTGGTAATAATCGTGTTTGTAATAACCATGTTTGGGATATATAAGGCGGAGCAAGGTTTGCCATACCCCGATCCGAAAATGTATATCCACCCCGCCCCGGCCCAACCCTGATTGGGTAATGGATTGGTACTCCTTGCCCCGCCCTTATTTCTCTTACATATTAGGAAAATATGTTTTAAAACTCCAAAATTAGTGAGCAAAAATACTAAAAGTTCACAAAATAACTATTACAACTTAACCAACATCTACTATCTATAAGGAAAATGAAAAATAATAGATATATAATGTGGTATTTTAGTTATAAAAGTAAAAATATAGAATGAAAATTACAAAATTTCAGGGTAGATGTTGGGGAGGGGTGATAGCTACCTCAACCCTACTCTAACCCGGTCAATTGTTTTTCAATTCTTCACCTATCCCGACCCTATACCCAAAAAATTTAACAAATGATGGGGGCGGGGCGGGTTTCGAACGGGTTGGGATGGGCTAAAATGCCATCCCTACCTCAATCCCTCTTTTTTACTTTTGCTCTCTAACTCTCAAAATTAAAAACTCATTATCCTAAAATCTATTTTGCAATGGGACTACCAAACACTCATGAGTTGAAAAAAGAACAATGGAAATCCAAAATGGGGCAAACCTCTGCTTCTCACGGAGAGAGAGAGAGAGAGAGAGAGAGAGAGAGAGAGAGAGAGAGAGAGAGAGAGAGAGAGAACAGATCAACAAAGAAGAATGAATGAAAATTGAATTGATTTAGATTTGTGTCTAAGTGGCACCTATTCGCTGTGGACGGACGTGTCTTTTCGTAAACAGATGTGTCTCTTCACCCTAGTGACTATTCGTAGAGTCACCAGTTTGCCTATATATATGGCATCTTTCATTCATTTTAAAAAGTTGAATTTTCTACACTTTCATTGAGTCAGAGTCTTTTCATTGGAGAGAGTACAGACACAAGTCTGGTTCAACAGACCCATCGATTGTAGTGCTGCTTCTGTGGGGAGTTCGATCAAGTAGTGCTGGGATATAAACGTCCATGCAAACCATAAGCACCGTAGCGGGGGCAAATCTGTACAGAGTGTTATACACTCGCCTTGATCATCATTTCATTTCATCGATTTCCAGGTTTCGAGTTTTAATTTTATTGCATTCATATTTTGATTTTATCACAAAAAGTAAACATATTTTCCAACAATAACATAGTATCTTTGATGCATATGATTATGTCACATGATTCACTCAAAATTCTATATAGCAAACCAATTAGTTCGTGCCACTTGTCACGATGAGAGCCCTCCTCACGAAAAATCATCCTGCAATACTATTAGGGGTGAAAAAAACCCGACGGGACCTGAACCGACCGAAAAACCGAAAATTCGGTTAGGTGTTCGGTCAGTCCAGCCTGGAAAAAAAACCCAAAAAAACCGAACCGAAAAAACCAAAATACATCTCGGTTCGGTTTCGGTTTCCCGAAATTTTTGTCAGACCGAACCGAAATACCCTAAAATCATCCCGATTTGGACCGAATTACCCCGAAACCACCCCTATTTGGACCGAAAACCACCCCTATCTCGGTTTCCTGAAATTGACCCGGAAAAAAATAACAAATCACAGCCGTCCATCTCAATTTTAACGCCGGACCGAAAAAACCGAACCACCCCGAACCGATCAGTCCATTATTTTTTTTAGTCGGGATCGGTTCCCAGCAAAATCATCCTGAACCGATCGGTTCGATCCCAAACACCCCGAAAACCGAACCGAACCGACCGATTTTCACCCCTAAATACTATATAAGATCTTTTTAAAAACAGGATACTATATATCCTCTTTTTTTTTTTTCAAAAATTAGTTCAATTAAAAGAAATCAATTAAAAGAAATATTTATAGGTTTCAAATTTAGAAAATAGTTATAACATAGTATCTTTGATGCATATGATTATGTCACATGATTCACTCAAAATTGTATATAACAAACCAATTAGTTCGTGCCACTTATCGTGATGAGAGTCCTCCTCACAAAAAACCATTTTGCAATACTATATAAGATATACCTTAGTTTCATGGGATCATGGTGCTATGGTAGATGAGTGGGAGAATGAGCTGTTGGTGCATGTAAGAGAAAAAGAGAGGAATAACATATTTTATGAGCTATGACATTTTATGCTCCAAATACATTTATGATTTCTATCAATGTTTGATTTTTAAATTGTCGAAGATAATGTTAACGGTTTCCTTTTCAAAATCAGAACGCATTGTATTTTTGAATTTTAATTGACTTTCCTTTTGAAAATCATTTGTCATGGAAAATGAGCACAATTTTGAATTAAAATTTCCATATTTGAAATTGATACCTTATTTTCTTATTAGGAAAAAGATACCAGAAAGATATTCCCAAAATTGATTAGTCTGCAATAATACTAAAAAGTGTTAAAAATTGAGGGACACTTGTCGCGTTCACGTTCCTCCTCACGAAAAGTCATTCTGCAATAATATATAAGATATGTGCTTCTAAATGTTTCAAAGCATAAGCACACCTTTACTTTACTTCATAAGCTCCTCTCGAGAATTTGTCTAGGAAAATTCATTTTGGTAACTTTTGCAGGCTGCAGGTGATAAAATCCCCGACCTTTATTTTACTTTACTTCATTTTGTTAGAAACCACCACTAGACACATACCTCTTCTCTTTATTACCCATTTCTGAACCCTTCTTTTCTCTATTCAAAACAAGAGAAGAGAAGCTGAAGTCGAAGCTCCATAGCTGGAAAACTCGAGGTCTTCGACTGACGCGATGGACTGAACTCCGGCGTAATAAATTTCTAGAGGGTCGTTCTGAGTATTTTCTCTTCTATTTTCTATTCTTTCTTCCACTTTAAAAAAAAAACTCTGAAATTCCCTGAAGTTGAGCGGGGGCACATGCCCCCGCCTTGCCCCTGTACAAATCCGTCCCTGATCCACTCTTTTATGGAAGAATATGGAAGGGAAATGAGAAGGGAAAAAAAAGAGAGGGAAAATGATACTGTGCACAATATTCAAATTTTCTATTTTGTCTTCCTTTTCTCTCCAAAATTGAATGATGAAAGAGAAAATTTAAAAAAAAATTATTTCTTTTTCTTTTCTCTTCCACAAGTTTCAAACAAACCTCACATTTGGTTATTTGACATTGACCAAAATTGCCCCATGAGACTTGGTCAATGTCTTCTCCCCAACTCGTTGTCCATTCTATAAGGCCATCCTCATCAGGCTACCTAAAATAGCTTTTAAGCTAATATAAGGAGCCAACCCCCCAAAACCTCAAAAAATCAGGCTACCTATTCTCCCTCACCAAATTATTTTTGCTACAGTACCTAAACCTACTGAAATTCTCAAATTTGAGTAGGTACTGTTCACTAACCTTTTTTTCTTTCTTGTTTTTTTCCGTTGCTTTTCACGGGTTACATGGGGAATAGGAGAGAGAGAGAGAGGGAGGAGAATAGTTCCGAATAGTTAATAGGAAAAGGTGTACTTTCCTGGACATAGTAGAACTCCTTGATTTTTTAGGAGAAAAGTTTTTTTTTTTTAATAGACTTAAGGGGAATAGTTTAATATAGTAAAGTTTGGATAGAGAGTCTGATTTTTTGAGTTTTTGATAAAGTGGCTTACTAAATTGTAAAATGTGTTTTTGTGGTTAAATTTGGTTTTTTTTTTTTTGGTGAGGCTGATAAGAATGCTCTAAAATACTAATCCTTCCATTCAAATTTATTGGTTCATTTTTTAGAACATAATTTATTTAAGGAACGTAATCATTAAATTTATTTATTGATTTTCACACTCCCCTTTCATAAATGCAATTTGTATTGGGTCGAATTGTACGGTCCTTAAGGGCCTAACAGATTAAATAGCCTTACCAGGTTCATCCGTCAGGCATGACTAATTCAACAGGCCAAACCTGAGCATAATAGCATATCGTTGAACGGGAACGCATGGACGAACTGAAACATCTATTGGGTCGAACTGAACCTATGGGCCGAACCGATAGGTTTGGACCTACTCTTCATGTCATCAAAACAGGAGCCAAACAATACCATTTGGGCTGAACCGGTGAGTACTTTAGACACTCCCAGAATTGGCACGTGTTCCTCTTGGAAGGTAGCACGAAGCATCACGTCTGCCATTTCTGTCTCCATCTCTTCCATGGCGTTTCCCCGCCTTCATCGCGAGTAGAAAACTAGATCTGAAAGGCTTTTTTTAAATTTATTTAAGCTTGAAAACCCGACCGAACCCATTTGTTTGGTTCCTCTGCGGTCTCGATTCCAAATCGAGAGGTAATTTTTCCCACCTAATATGATCGGTTTGCCAATCAACGGGATCGTACTCACTCCTCACAAGTGACTGCTAGAGCCCAAACCCGACCGGACCCGTGCACACCCCTAATTCTGACTATTGGAAGAGACAAAATAGAAATGTGATTCCTGTGAACATGTTCAACCGGGAATCACATCCTCAGACTGAGTGAGAATCTTATATCTCCCTTACTCCATGGGAATCTTAGATTTCTGACTCGATCATTTAAAAAAAGGTGTTTGACTTTGATAAATTTTCGAAATAATTGTTTTTTTGTTCTTTTTGCATAAAATTACTAAATACTGGAATAAAATTGTTGTAGGTATTGAATTCCTAAGAATTTGATTCTCTAGTAATCATATTCTTATTCTTACTTAAGAAAATTTCTACGAATTTGATTCTAACTAAGCATATTCCTATTTTATTCAAGATTAAGGGAGAAAATAATGGTCCACTAAGAGTTTAGGAGTAAACACCTACAACATTACAGGGAAAAATTGGAAAATACTACAAAAATAATAGACTACAACTATTATGCCAAAGTGAGTGGGGCATAGGCCGCACTAAGCCTTAAGTAAATCTGCTGCATTTCAGTTGGTCTTCTTTGGTCCACTTCAATAATGGAGACCGTTAATATTTTGGACTCGGGGGAGGTGTTGTGCACCCCTCGGCCGTTGGATCGAGTTTTGGATGGTTCGGATGCGTTCGGGAATTTTTTTTTAATTTTGATTTTATTTACCGGTAAAAAATCAAAACATATCCGAATTGTCCAAAACTTGATCCAACGGCCGAGGGGTGCACAGCACCATACACAGCATGGCTGTGCACAGCACCTCCCCCGCTTCCTAATATTTTAGACCACGTTGTGAACTCAAGTATGCTAAAAATCAGGTTGATCGAATAACAACTGATATGATTTTAGAACAAGTTTTTCTAAAAGAAAAGAATTAGTATAAAATTGGATTAGAACTCATTTATTTCAAAATGAATGCATTCCAAAATTGTGTCAACGGATTCTGATCAACATGATTTGAAGTTTGAATATAGTTGAGGTTCTCGACAAGCTTTAAAATATAACCCAATACAATAATCTAAACGAATCCATAAATGGTTCAGAAATGGTTAAACATGACTGTATAGTTCCCGTTGGGTAATGCAAATCCCTCATCTTTTTTCAGTATTCCTTAACATCGTGTCTGGCAAGTAGAACTGTTCATAAGAAAGGGTGAGATAAACCCCCCATATCATTGGATTAAGATTTAAATTACCTTTTCTCTTGTCATTCCTATACTATGCATACTCCAATAAAACAAACTAGTAGAAGTAATCTTATCCAAAGTATAATTACTCAAAGAACATGGCCTTAAATCCAACAAAAATTCAAAAAAGACGAACAAAAATACAAGATACAATAATTTAGCAAAGAATGTGTCTTATTAGGAGATGAATTCAGGCCTCGGATTTGGGACTAGCAAGACCCTTGAAAGTTGAAACTCAAGTGAATGAACTTAGTTCAGAAATCCTTTCAAAAAAAAAAAACCTTAGTTCAGAAATCGCCTCATTCTCTCCTCCTCTGCATTCGTAACATTTTATTTGCTAAAATACACTTCAATTTCTAGGGAAAAAAATTTAGAACGCCATGTTCATACCTTCATCGCTCTTATGTCCTCAATCAGACGGTTCAAGTTACAGACAGATGACCCACCCACGCTAAGACTTTCCCTCGCAAATTTAGACAACCAATCCATTGATTGCCTGAACTCATCTCCTTTCACATCCATAAGATCCTTGATCATCTTCTCAATTACCACTCGGTCACAAGTATCTTTTATGTCGATTCCAATCTTCCATACCTCACTCACAAACCTACTATTCACATGTTGATCAACAAAATAAGGCCAGCAAACCATCGGCACTCCTTCCATCAAGCTTTCTAAAGTCGAGTTCCACCCGCTGTGGGTCAAAAACCCGCCAATGGCAGGGTGAGCCAAGACCTCCTCTTGTGGAGCCCAACTCACCAAGCATCCTCTCTCCTTTGTAGCTTCCAATAGTTCTTCTTCAATCTGACCCGCCAAGTCTTCGCCAACTACGGAGTTCGGCCGCCTAACCCATAAGAATTGCACCCCGCTATTCACCAATCCATGCCAAAACTCCACGAGTTGCTCCATTGTCATCATGGCAAGACTGCCAATGCTGATGTAGATCACAGATCTTGACGGTTGTTTATCAAGCCATGTTATGCAACTTTTATCTTCTTGCCAAAGACTGTCGGAGGATGCACGTTGCGGCGGTGTCGACTCTATTTCAAGTCTCGTCTTTTTTACTAGATGAGCGTGGAGTGGGCCAACTGGGTAGAGGTTTGGACAGAGAGAGCGCAAGTGAGAGAGTACCGGTCCATCTAGCTCTTCAAACGTGTTGAGTATGAGTCCACGACTTCGTGGGACTTGTCGACACTCCCTCATAGCGAGTTGGATAACAGGGTCATTCAGGTCTGTGGTACGACAGAAGCTTGGTAGATCACGACGCCTGAGAAAACCTTCCATGCCTGGAACACTCCGAATTGATGCATCCAAATCATCTCCTGTGGAAACAAATGTGTCAATTTTTCAACCTCTACAAACCAGAAAGTCTACATGCACACCTACTCAAACACACCTCCACACCCCAATTGTGTGGGACCTATCTCGGGTCTCACACGAATCATCAAAATTGCTCAATTTTTTTAAGCGTCTTTGTGAAAAACCAGCTCAGTCAGATACCGGTAAATTCTCGATTGATTCATTCAAGTTTCAGATCCTGAATTGAATGGACCAAAACTTGAACAAAGTCATCAAGTCTTTACTGATATCTGACTAAGTTGATTTTTTATGGAATTCTTAACAAAAATATTCTAAAAAAATTGAGCGGCTCCGATCATTCGTGTGAGACCTCAAAATAGGTCCCACATAACGAGGTGTGGCTGAGATATGTTTGAGTGGGTGTGCCTGCAGCCCAACTGTTATAAACCATGCTTCACCAATTATACAAACTAGGACATCCACAGTGGGTTCCCTAAATTTGGATCCTAAAATGACTCCTAAAGTTACACAAAAGCAAAAATGAGGTCCAATTTTGGGTGTTAAAGATTTGCTAATATAGGAGTGTGACAATGGACTTTCTAAAATTGACTCCGAGACTATGTCCTAAAGATTATTTATGCACACAAAACTGTAAATGGGTCCCCATTCCTCCTCCCTCTTCTCCTTCTATCTCTTCTTCTCACTCTCAACTCCCTGTCTCCCTCCCTAAACTTAGCTAACGTGGTAAGAGTCATGCTAAGGAGCCATCCTTTAGAGCTTCTATGGGAACCATTGAAGACATTGTTGCTAAATATTAAGAGTCTCACCCAGGAGCTATAATAGGGGCCCACTGTGGGCCTAAGGGTGACGGTGAGACTCTTAATATTTAGCAACTCGTTTGCTTAATTGTGGTATTCAATGGGCTCCCTATAGAAGCTCCTAAGAATGGCTCCTACCATATTAGTTAAATTTATAGAGGGAGTTGGAAGTGAACAGAAGAAAGAGAGAGAGAGAGAGAGAGAGAGAAGGAGAAGAGGAAGGGAGGAATCAGGGACGCACTTATATTTTTGTGTGCATAAATAAACTTTAAGACAGACTAGGAACCACTACACACCCATAAATTACCAAAACTTTAGACACGCCACATTCGACCCCACTTTTGTTTATGTGTCAACTTTAGGAGCCATTTTAGGAGTCAAAATTTAGGGAGTGCATTGTGGCTGTAAGCATCCACAATTGAACTTCAGTGTTGCAAAGCAAGTAATAACTCACTCAGCACAATTTCCTGGGCTTGGATCATGCCCACTAGAAAGCCAAATCCAGCACATCATATACAGGGAAAATAATTTAGCATCCAAATTTGGGCAGTATTACACATCATTATGAGAAATTAGTATGCAATTAGTACCACACATCATTATGAGAAATTTTGTTAGTCACTTTGATATCAGTCACCACCAACATCCAAAAACAGAGCAAAACTAATGCCAAATTGCCAATCCAGTTTTGGGAAGTATTACGAAGTAAAAAAAAAAAAAAAAAACAGAGCAAAACTAATTCCACTGATCTAGCCAGGCTTCTGGAAAATTACCAAGGAAAAATCAACTATTTAAAAAATCAAAATCAGCGCTAACAAAAATTGAGTTAAAAGCTTCAAGCATCTGAAAAATATAATAATAATGTAAAACATATTTTCAAAACTCGTTCTGTTATCTCTATTTAAGGAAATCTTTTGGAAACATTTTTCGTTGACCAAACAAATAAACAAAGTCAAGCATTCTGAACCCACCTTGGAAAGGAATCTCCCCAGCGTCAATGAGTTTTTGAACACAAAAGTAAGTCCACAGACCACAAGGACTGATGGTCTCAAAATAGATCAGTGGAATTCCCACTTCTTCAGCCACATCAAGAGCGAACGTCAAAGCCCCATCAGCTATCACGCACGTCACCGGCCGATCGCCGCCGCCTGAACTTAGCATCTCCTTAAAATTCGGGTGGGTCACGGTCCACAAACCTTCCAAAAGGTCCCCCAACCGGTCAATGGATCGAGGGTGGTCGTCGGGCAGGCCGTCGGAGACGGTTTGGAAACGGAATTGGGGGTAGGCGGAGAAACGGGACTCTACGGCCGTGTATTGGAGGAGACGGCGGTGGTTGTGTTGGGTGTTGAGGAAGGTGACGTCGATGTCGCCGGAGATGCAGAGGAGTTCGGCGAGCTTCAACATGCATTTGATGGGGCCCTGTAGTGGTAAGGGGAAGATGAGAACGTGCGGTGGAGAGGGTGGGATTTGATGTTCCATTGGCTTCTTTTTTGGAGTTTTTTGGGTTCAGAGATTTGAGATTTCAAGCTTAAAAGTTCTTGGGGGACTAAATGGCTTTAAGTGCATACGTTGACCATCGAATTTAAAAAGTATCGGAAAAAATATTCGGATATTGAAGTGCAAATGACATAGCGGAATTCACGAGAAACAAGTTAACGTACTAGTGCAAACGAGATAGCTTCTCGAATCTACGAGATATTTCTTGAATCGACAAAAGAAGAGAGAGAGAGAGAGAGAAAATTGTCAAAATTATATTGATTGAATAAAAGTTTCCGAATAATATAGATTACAATCACTTTTATAGGAAAACCCTTGCAAACACTAAAAAGACTACTAAAAAATAAAATATCTCGGAGATTAGGGAAACTCCCAAAATTGAAAACTAAAAATAATTTTAGGACTTTCCCAATTGAAATAAATAAAAACAGAATTACACACTAAAAGTAATTCGTAATCTAAATATTACCTAAATTAGCAAAATAACTAAATTGAAAGCTTAAACAAATGAATTTGGCCGAAATCCACCATGCGTCACGACTTAGGGTCGTGAGTATTGACTGTAACGCGATTCTGCTTCAACTCACCAAGTTTGGGCTTATTCTGGGCTCGTCGATAAATTGTCGAATTTGGCAATTTTCAATTAAAAGTTGTTTGGGCGTCCGGAGTTTCGACCGGTCCAACTGATCATAGAATTGGATTGCTACTTGTTTTACATCAGAAAATGAACCGAGGTGCTCGCAAATAGCTCGTGGCTTGGTTCAGCTCAGCTCGTTGAGTAATCGAGTCGAGTTTGAACTCGAATTTTAGACTCATTTAGTAAATGAATTTGGTAAATCGCATCTCGGCTCGGCTCATTTAAGAAAGTTCGTTAAGTAAATTATCCTACCTCGGCTCATTAAGGGTCAGCTCATAGCCGAACTTGAGTTTGATTTTTGGCTCATTTATTAAAGGAGTCGAGCTTGCTTGGCTCGTTTGCATCCTTATTCGGACACGTATATTGAACATAAATCTTGACATAGAGCTTTGTTCGGTTTGGGTTTTGAGGAAGGTTTTCTAGGGTAATGAGTAGAGAGAGATAGTAAGAAAGAAAATTTTATTAGGGACCGTGCAGAGTGAGTTTTGAGACTATAAACAGACAAGGTGAGACATGGTTTCATTCGACGTGTGTGAATCTCAACAATGCAGGGAAAACGTATTGAAAAGAAGAACAAACACAAGCTAAAACTCATTACAGAAAAAAGACTCTTGGTTTTCTTATTATCAAAACTTTACTTAATTGTTCTTCTAACATAAAAAAATATTGCTCCTTCCCTTTCCAATTTCTTGTCTATTTATGTGTATGCGTGTCGATTTTCAATTGCTTAGATTCTTCAATTTATAATGTTATTTTACAATTTTAAAAACTTTATTTGATAAAACTCATCTAGAATTATCAAAGGAGATCCATGTCGAATATATATAACATTTTATGTTTGAAAAAATAAATTTTTTTGAGGTGTCGTGAATAGTGTGAGTGGACAAGAAATTTGAAACGGAAGCAGTAGAAACTACTCCCTCCGTCCCAATTTGCTTGCTTCTTTGGGGAAGTGGGTTTTCAAGGGGTGTGAAAACTTTATATTGTCTTTTATATTTTGCCCCTAAGTCCAGTCAAAATTACAGTAACCAATTTTGTGGGGCTAATTTTTTATATGAAACTCAAAACATATGCAATGTAAAAATTGTGGTGTACTAAACGATTTTAAACACATTCTCTCCACCACAATAGCAGTTAAGGTTATATTCTCTCCACCCCAATTTAACTTATACTTTAAGATTAATTTACAGTCTATTGAAGAAACATCATCATTGTAATTTGAAAAGTATAAATTGACAATGGACATGAAAACAACTCCTATTCACTTCAATCGAACATGGTATGTGGGACACATTACATTTTATAAGTGGTACTCATATGATTACTCTTTTCTAAGATGAAAGCATCTTGGACAATTATAACGACTATAATATTACTTGAATGATAACAAGATAAAATTAGATAATCAGTGCACCATTATGCTAGACTGTTGTTTTTTTCCTCTCTTAGCTGGCTGCATAATCAAAACCAAGAATGACCGCTCCTTGTGGACTTGTTTGGTAGTACTAGGGGATGTTTGGAAATCTCATCTCTCTACATTTTGCATTTTTTTTTATTTTAACATTTGCAGTTTTTTAGATTATGACCAGAATGTATTATAAATCTGTAGAGTATTTGAGAGATATATGTTCGAACTTGTGGCTCATATGGAGAGACACCGGGAAATTCTAATGAAGGCCAAATGCCCCATAATGGATCGATTCAACTGTTGTGGTTGGACCGTAAGGCCGAATAATTACGTCCCCTGCGGGCTTATACATACTCTCTATTGTAAAAACCTAGCCGACTTTATCATAATAACAGACTCACTCGTTCCCATGGAGGTACCCATTATGGGGAACCACATAAATTCCTGTGTTGATTTCTTTACAGTTTTTGTATTCCATTATTTGTGTGTGTGGTGATTTTGCTAACAATATATGAAGAATGCATTTTGCAACGGGAGTAGGGTTTGAAAGATATGTGGAAAATGCATTCAGTATGTCAGTTTTTTAACAAAAAAGAGAAAAATGACAATGAGAAGTGAAAAAGCTTATTTCATTGACTTCTAACTTTTGTTCTCTGAAAAAATCCAAGTTCGCTTAGGTTTAATGATTTGCTATGTATGAACCCTAATAGAATAGCTGACAATCAATAATATCAATCAATCACACAACGGAAAGCAAACAATCGTAAAACACCAAGATATACGTGGAAAATCCTAAATGGGTAAAAAAAACAAGGGAAGGAATAAAAAAACACTATAATTAATGTGTTGTTACGAGCAATTGTACATACGATTAGAATCCTCACAATCGAGCCTAAGATCTACTTGCCGAATCCACGTTCACCACACACAGTGCTTTTGACTATCGCTGATTTGTAGCTGTTGAATTTGGCCATATTGCTAGACGGTTTGCTCAAGCAAAATATCCAGCAAAACCAATTAGAATGTTTTGCTGCCAAACAGTTTTGAAAAATGGTTGAGCCAAACTTGCAGCCTTCAACTTCTTCTTCAATGTGTTCAACCCCACTTGACTAAAACCTACCACACTCAAATCAAAATACACTTTGGAACAATTCATTTCCCCAATCCTAAAGCAGACACTCTAGAAAAATAAGAAAAAGAAACACAACTCAAAAATTTGGGATACTAGCAAACGTGAGTTTTGGTTATAAACGTGCCAAGCAAAAGGAAGCTCTGTTTATGGAGTTTACATTCCTCTAAACTCAAAATTTTGAAAATACATTATAGGAGAATTCATTTTGACTAAGAGGGTGTTTGGCCCATTGTTTTTCACCTTTTCAACTTCTCTTTTTCTCTTTTTGGATGTTTGGCTAACACCTCTCAAAACACATTCCTCCAGAAACTGTTTTCCATTTTGCAAATTCTAGGTCAAAAGCCAAAAGGAGGTCCGGACCTCCTTTTTCTATTTCTACGTCTGATTCTAGGCCAAAAGCCAAAAGGATCTCTTTTGCAAAATGTATTTTGCACATTTCTCCCAAACATTTTTCCCAGATTCAAAACTCATTCAGGCCATAATCCAAAAAACCAAAAAACTAAAAATAAAAAGTTAAAAAGTTGACTCCCAAACACATCCTTAAGTGAGCCAAAAAAGCTACAATTGGATAACGTGACAGGGAAAAGAAAAAATAGGCATTCAAACACCTTTCAGAGCTCCATGTGGTCTGATTTTTGGTTGTTTGTGAATTGTGAGAGGTGCAATGAATCTAATTATTAGTGCTCATCCATTTGGTGGACCATATAAAGGAAGGGGGTTGATGATATCACTTGTGTGGACCACGGATCGAACCAGCTCCCAATGAAATGATTGTTTTACATCTATGAAAGATTTGATGGATTGCATCATAGCTTACGACCACAGTGTAATACTAGCTTAATTTGTCCTTATTACGAGTGGATATTCAATGCTCATGTAACACCACCACGTCACGGTCCACGGCTTCAACCACCAAAATTCACTTGGAATCCATATACTTAGAGCAACAACAGCTAAGCAAAAAATTTGGCCAAATTACCTGGTGTACAGTGCATATAGCTACTCTGTCACCATCAACACTCCAACAATCTATCCATTTTACCTTACCTCTCATTAAAATAATATTTTTTCCTTTATATATATATATATATATACGGCAATTATCCAATCAAGGATCCCGGATTTCCCGGATTGAAGCGTTTAGATGCTTTTAACGATTGTTTTTGGGAAATCCAAGCCGTCCAATGTGTTCAAAAGGTGTTTTCCAAGGTCCACGCGGGAAATCTTCAAAAAAAAATACCGGGAAGGGCTTGATCCAAGCAGTTTTTCGCAAAAAATGTACATTTACAGTTTTGCGAAAAACCGCTTGGATCAAGCCCTTCCCGGTATTTTTTTTGAAGATTTTCCGCGTGGACCCTTGAAAACACCTTCTGAACACATTGGACGGATCGGATTTTCAAAAAAATATCGGGAAGGTGGAGTCCCGGATGAGATCCGGACTCTATA
This sequence comes from Vaccinium vitis-idaea, assembly GCA_963854785.1. Lineage (NCBI taxonomy): Eukaryota > Viridiplantae > Streptophyta > Magnoliopsida > Ericales > Ericaceae > Vaccinium > Vaccinium vitis-idaea. The sequence continues at coordinate 24,082,200 of OY978220.1, forward strand.
TATATATATATATATATATATATATATATAAATAGAGTCCGGTTCCGGTCAGGACACCCGGACCTATCTTAGGTCCGGAATTTTCACTTCCCGGTCATTTGGCCGGGATCCGAACAGTTGGATGTTTTTAAAACATTTTTTTAAGGTTCCACACGGGAAATGGGCAAAAAAAAATACCGGGAAGGGCTTCATCCGAGCATTTTTCGATAAAACAGTCAAAATCGCAGTTTTATCGAAAAATGCTCAGATGAAGCCCTTCCCGGTATTTTTTTTTGCCCATTTCTCGCGTGGAACCTTAAAAAAATGTTTTAAAAACATCCAAAGGTTCGGATCCCGGCCAAATGACCGGGAAGTGAAAATTCCAGACCTAAGATAGGTCCGGGTGTCCTGACCGGATCCTTGTTGTATATATATATATATATATATATATATATATATATATAGGAACCCCTTCCTATCCAAACCACATTTTGCGGACCTAACGTCCGGACTTCCACCTTCCCAATTTTTTTTTGAAAATCCGAACCGTTAAATGTGTTTAAAAAGTGTTTTCAAGGTCCAACGCGAAGATTTGGCAAAAAAAAAAATACCCGGAAGGGCTTGATTGAAGCGATTTTTCATAAAAACGCTATATGGTTCGGATTTTCAAAAAAAAATTGGGAATGTGGAGGTCCGGACGTTTTAAAATCGGGGAGTTTGGATGTGAAGTTTTTTGTATATATATATATACACACACACACAGGGAGGGCTTCTAGTCCGGACCTCCATGATCCAAATTTTTTTTTGACGATCCGAGCCGTCCAATGTGTTCAGAAGGTGTTTTCAAGGATCCCTCACGGAAAATCTTCAAAAAAAAAATACCGGGAAGGGCTTGATCCAAGCAGTTTTCGCAAAAATATATAAATACAGTTTTTGCGAAAAACTGCTTGGATCAAGCCCTTCCCGGTATTTTTTTTTGAATATTTCCCGCGTAGACCCTTGAAAACACCTTCTGAGCACATTGGACGGCTCGGATTTTCCAAAAATAATTTGCAACACAAAAAAAGCCATGTTTTTCTTATTTGCGGGAGGTGTGGACTAAAAAATCCACCTATACACACATACACAGATATATATATATCGTTCGTCGTTCATCTACCTTCGCCATCATTCCTCCACGCCGTTGTTCGTCGCCGTCGTTCCTCCACGCCGTCGTTCGTCGCCGTCGTTCCTCCAAAGCTCCATCGCCGTCGATCTGTTGATTGAAGGTGGATTTGTAACGAGGGTGGATTTGATAATGAGGGTGGTCCCACCTCATAAGAAGGGTGGATTTGTTAGTGAGGTGTTTGGATGATATTTTGAGAAGGGGGATTTGGAAGGTGGATATGAGGGCAAAAGACCGAATTACCCCCAATTTATTAATTTAATAAATAAAATTGATTAGTTTCATTATAATTGTAATAAATACATCATAATTACAGTAATGCACAATAAATACATAAATAAACGTAAAATATATATTAGATGTTAAAAAAAATAAAGAGTTAAAATAAAATGGTATTCACTGTGTTTGGTTTAGAATTTTGAGAAGAAATTTTTTGAGAAATTTTTTGAGATAGTGTTTGGATGAGTTTTTGGAAAAAGTAATAATTAGAGAGAGGTGTAATGATTGGAGAGAGATAGAGAGAGAAATGAGAATTAATGATTGGAGAAAGGGGTATGAGTAGAGAGAGAAAAGTGATTAATGATTGGAGAGATGAGAGATGGGGAAGGAATCTTTTTGGAATTTTTTTTGGAAATGTGAACCAAACACAGCCATTATTATTACTCCCTCTGTTCCATAATGTTGGTCCCCTACGAAACTACGTGCAATTTTCAAACTAAAAAATAACGCATCTATAAAATAATTTTTGAATTTTTTTTGCACCGTTTAAAAGTTCACAATGAGATCTATCAAACAAGATCCATATTGCTCAACAAATTATGTTCATAAGTACATTATTTTTTAGTTTGAAAATTGCACGTAGTTTCGTAGGGGACCAACATTATGGAACGGAGGGAGTATTATTTTTGGTGAAAATTCACATATTGTTATATTTTTTGGTCATTAGGTGCCTTCACTGCAATCATCAAGGGGTTCTAGTGTGATTTAACTAAAAAGGAAAGGAGGGGCTTCACTGCAATCAATCAGGGGGTTATACTGTGATTTAACTAAAAAGAAAAGACAGGCTGTAAAACACCATCACGTTCATCATCTTCTTCTTCCCCGGCCGGTTTCCGCCATTGTTGGCCATTGCCATCGTCTTCCCGGTTCATCTTGTAGCTGGAAAACACAATTTCCGCCATTTTTGGCCATTTCGGAACTCAAACATCACAAATTAGTGTACAAAAACCCTCCAAATCACCCAGATTTGGAGGGGTAAAACAGGAACGAAAATGGCGAAATCCACCCGGATTTGCTAACAACGGGGTTGAGCCTATCGTTAGCTAACGAGGCTTCTTCCTGATTTGTAGTCCCAATAATATTCAAATCAGGGCAGAGATGAATCGGTGGAGTTGCTACCAAACGCCGGAGTAAGGTGGGCCCGGGATTACATATCCGGGAGTTTTCCAAATCCGGGTGCCTAGTCCGGCATCCAAACAGGGTGCTAATGTTGTATACTCTCACATCTCAATCAAGTAGTGGTGAAATATTTGAATATTTTCCCTCAGGGAGTCTGTAGTAGTGGGACCATCTCCTATCTAACACCCTAAATAACTCCATTTTAAAGTTAAAACAATAGTAACAATTTGCTCTGATTGTGAGGTGTCGGAAGACCCACGCTAGACGACGATGAAGTTTAACAGAAGCAGGTGCCCAAGGACGATGACGGTAAAAGGGGACCGACTAGAGGGGAACTGTGAGCCGAGGGGCTTGTAGTAAGTGAGCTCACTACATGCGTGTAGTGAGCTCTCTCGGCCGTCTGATCCAAGATCAATGGTCCGGATCATCTTACACTTTAAAAAACACTTTTACATTTACTTTGACTTCAATTTATCGGGATCGTTGATCTCAGATCAGACGGCTGAGAGAGCTTCGTACAGAGCCCCCGATTTTGACTTTTTGGGTGCTTGTGATTTTGATGCTGAATAGCTATTTTGGTTAGGCTGTTGGGTGTCGAACTATCGTATGACTAGCAAAAATAGAATTTAGGTGTTTTAGAGCAACTCCAACACTACTACGCAAAATAACTAGGTGAAAGTACAAAAAAGGACATATTCTACTTTGCCTATTCACTTTTTTACACCACCATTCCAACACTACTCTCTATTCTTGCTCTCTATCCAAACTAGAAAAACAGATTTTCCATATCAAACAGATTTTCCATATGACACCAATAGCTGTAATAATCAGAAAGTTTGAATCCAAAATGAAGATTAGTGCAATGATTAGTAAGAGCTTATATGGAGATGCAACTCAAGTTTGCAGAAGAGAACATTAGTAAGGGCTCTGAATCTGATTTAGATGCAACTATAGCTAGCATCACATTAAGAGCCATGGAGATATAACCAAAAGCACAAAGTAGACCTTATATGGAGATTAGGGCTGCACACGGGCCGGGTTTGCTCGGTTCGGGTTTCACCCGACCGAATTTTGATCGGTTTTCCAAAACCCCACCCGACCACTGACCGAACATACAATCGGGCTCCGCCCGAAAAGTGATCGGGTGAGGTCGGTCGGGTGGCGGGTTGGTCGGGTTTGTGGGCCACTTATTGGGCCATTCGTTTTGGGCTAAAGCAGTGAAATTGAATATTTTTTGGTGGATCAAAATATTAAATTTGGGTTGCACTGTCAAAATATCAAAATTTCCATTAGACCCAATGGCCTATTACACATTTTGCGGATCAAAATATGAAAATCAATTCATAAATTCATAAATTCAGCCCAATAAAGTCAGTTTTACTAAAACAAATACTGGAAGTTTTACTAAAACAATTCATAAATTTGTGCCAAACTGCCAATTCACCATAACTTATACTGGAAAAGCATAGACAATTCATAAATTCAGAAATACTGGAAGTTTTACTAAAACAATTCATACGCCCTCTCAAACCGAGAGAAGAAAGCATAGACAATTCATGAATACCAATCTACCAATTCATACGGTTCAGTGGTTCACCAAACAATTCATAGCTCCTGAGCCAAACCGATGCAAACTTGATGCAAACCGCTGCACATCGAGTTAAACCACAAAATGGCCAGATTCACATACAGAACAGAACTACAAATAAGAACACCAGGGGCCTCAGATTTACTAGCATCAACAACAACAAATTACTAGTAGTAGCAAATTAAGCACAACGAGTGCAAAATGTAAATAGCTACACAAACTATTAACAAGTCCATAGTCCATAGCTACACAAACTATTAACAAGTCCATAGTTTCCACTTTCCAGTGCAAGTGTGCAAACTGCAATAGTCCAACAAAAAAATACGAGTCCAGTACACAAAAGCTAATAGTCCAACAAACAAAGTCCATAGAGTAGCAAAATAGTAAACAGTAGTGCAGTAGGCAGCAGTAGTGGTCAATTGCTCAGTGCTCACTGTGAAATCACTCAAATCTCGTAAAAACCTGTAAAATTTCATTGACAATGTGAGCAAAAAATAATATGAAGAACAATAATTCAATGAACTATGACTTGAAATGTTTTTACCAAAGAAGAATGCCAAAGCCCAATCACTCAATCCCTAGGAGGTTGCTTCAATCTCTAAAAGGTCTGGAAAAAAGAAGAACATGTAATTCAATATGCATACTAGTTGGGCACATGGCAATGCTAAATAAATACTAAACAAAATGGATCAAATTCATATTAAGATTCACCTGGATCAGATTGCTCAACTTTGTCCATAGCTTGCCGAAGTGAGATTGGAACCGTGCTTAGAAGCCAGTTTTGGGTGCACACCAGTCTCTCCACCATTAATGGTGACAATGAGCTTCGGAATGGATCAAGTATGCGTCCACCTGTACTAAAGGCTGACTCGGAAGCAACGGTTGACACAGGCATGGCCAATACATCTTGTGCAATTCGAGACAAGACTAGATACTTCACAGAATTATGCTTCCACCAATCCAAGATATCAAAAGTTTCTCCTTCCCCTTCCTTTTCCCGAGGCCTACGTTCACAAGGACTAACCAAGTACTTGTCTACCTCCGATTCACACACACTCGATAACTCCTCCTCCAAGAAACTGTCAAATTGACTAGCTAAACTCAACCGAGGATCATCAAAATCATCATTCATTGTATCTCTCGGCATTGCCCTAGGCTCTTCAACTCTATGTCCACCCTCATTTGAATAAGCTTCATACAACCTCTTCAAACATTCCATCACACTTTTCTCCATACTTTCACCCACCTTCTTCCCTTTGGTTTTTGAAATTAAAAAGTTCACCCACCTTAACTTATACCGGGGATCGAGCGCCACAACCACATAAAGTAAGGGATTTATTTTATCTCCATCGCCCCAATACTTGTCAAGTTTTACTTTCATCTTCAAGGCCATTAAAGACAAGAGGATCTTTGTTGGTGATTAAATTGTCTATAAAGGTTTCAATACCATATATCTCACCAAAGAAGCAATTGGATGTGACAAAAAGAGAAACCGAAAATCGCTTGGTTGCTTCATAGAAAAGTTTCAAGAATGTGACAAACATCCTACAATTCTTCCAATCAAGCTTGGTTGGAAGTTTTGGGGCCTTATGGCCCCCACTTTGGCCCCGTCACCAACCTCACTAACCTCCATATTGCCCGCACCCACCGTTAACCATTCCTCCCCATCCTCCCCACCCTCACCATCCTTTACATTAAAGAATGATTTAAATTGATCATCCTCTTCCGCCATTCTTTGGAATGCCTTCTCAAATTTTTCGGCAACATCTAACATCATGTACGTAGAATTCCACCTAGTACATATATCAAGACACACGGTTTTCTTTGACTCAATTTTCTCCAACTCAACACATTTCTTGAAACTGAGTAGTCTTTGTGGGGAAGACCTTACATACCTCACAACATCACGGACACGAACAATGGACTCACTCATTTCTTTCAACCCATCACCAACAATAAGATTCAGAATGTGTGCACAACATCTCACATGTAAGAACTCATTTTTCAAGATAGTTCGTTTCCAATTCATTGTTTTCCTTTTCAAGAACTTAATGGTCGTGCTGTTGGAACTAGCATTATCTATTGTCAAAGTAAAAACTCCATCAACATTCCACGCAAGCAATAACTCCACAATTTTCTTGCCGATGGTCTCCCCCTTATGATCTTCAACTTGGCAAAAGTTTAAGATTATTTTGTGTAACTTCCAATTATCATCTATGAAGTGTGCTGTGAGACACATGTAGTTAAGGTTTTGAATTGATGTCCATGTATCCGTTGTGAGGCAAATCCTACGACCTTTCATTAGTTTATTTAACTTTGCCCTTTCGTTGTTAAAAATTGCAACAACCTCTCTTGCTATAGTTGTGCGAGAAGGGACCTTATTGAACTTCGGTTGCAAGACATTACAAAACCTTTTAAAACCAATCCCCTCAACAAACCTAAAGGGCAGCTCATCCATGATGATCATTTCAGCAAGAGCTCTCTTACATTCATTGAAAGAAAATACACTCGCCATAACCTCAACACCCTCACCCGTTTGTTTGAATGAAAGAGTTTGTTGTCCTTTAATTTCTTGGTCTCTATTCGGATACATTTTGCAAACATTGGTGTGAGCAATTAAGTTACTAGTTCCATGCTTTTGAGAATTAGCAGCATACTCTTTCAGACAATACTTGCATCTACCCCATTTAAGCACACCATTTTTTCTTACCTTGTCAAAATGCTCCCAACAAGCGGCTGGCTTCCTTCCACCAACTTTAGGCTCCTCAGCTTTTGGATCATTGGGTTTTGGGGCTCTTGGTGCCTTTCTTGGTGGAATCTTTCTTTTCCTTGTATTTCTTCCTCCCGAATCAACTTCTTCAACCTCAATGACAGTAGGGCCAGTAGGCTAAGCTGCATGAGCAGCATCGAGTACTTCCTGAACTTCATCTCGTAGTTCCAAATCATGAAGTTCATCTTCAACTTCCAAAGGATCATCTGCACCCAAATCATGCGAGAAGTCGAGATTGTCTGGATCCATCACCTACAAAATGAGTTGAGAGAGAGAGAGAGAGAGAGAGAGAGAGAGAGAGAGAGAGAGAGAGAGAGAGAGAGAGAGAGAGAGAGAGAGAGAGAGAGATAATCAGTGAAAGCCCTAAAATCAGTGAAACAGAGAGATAATCAGTGAACTTTGCATGTCTCGAATGAAAAATCAGAGTTTCAATTATACATGTCTCAAATCGGAACATGAAATCAGAACTAGAACATGAAATCAAAACTAGAACACGAAATCAGAACTAGAACATGAAATCAAAACTAGAACACGAAATCAAAACTACAATCAAAACTAGAACATGAAATCAAAACTAGAACATGAAAACCCCTAGTTAAAAGAATTTTCATTATCAAGCTACACCAAATGGACCCCATATTATTTATTTGCAGAAATTTCTGAATTCGTTGAACATGGATACAAGATTGATATCCCAATATCACTGTTTTCTTTGGATACCCCAAGTGCTAGCAGTAACTCTCTTGGATATACAGGAGAGACATATACCGATTGGAAGGCAAATTGTTGCATATGTGGAATGGGTACAAAAAAATGGTAGACTACATTCCAAAACTTGTGGTACATATATATTCAATCAGATTACAAATATATTTACCACCATAAAAGATGGCAATTCTGATCACAACAAAAGAAACTAATGGCTATTTGTGGGGCATAGCATAATAGACTTGTATTGAGGGCATATGGTAAAACAAAGTGAGCCTTCTTTATGTCCAACAAAGGAAAAGGAAAAAAATCAGAACTAGATCTACATAAAAAGCCCTAAAATCATAACTATAACATGAAATCACACCTAGAACATGTAATCATTTGCAAATAGCCAAATACACACATATATATACTATTAGAGAGACTAGAGAGAGAGAGAGAGAGAGACTTACTTAGCGTCGCCGTCGTCGAATTGATCTGGAGGGTGGAGACTGAGTCGACTGACCGTGAGACACTCAGACTTGAGACTTGGTCCTTAAGATGCGACTTGCGAGAGAGAGGGAGAAGCTGAGCCGTGAGGGTGAGACACTGGGACTTGAGATCGTGAGACACTGAGAGAAGTTCTCTGTTCTCTCTACTCTCTCTCCATGGCTGCGCGAGCCGCGAGAAATGAACGGGGGAAGTGGGAAGAGTGGGGACTGACCTAGGGTTATCTGGGCTGGGGAGGTAACAAAATTAAGAGTTTTTATTCGGTCGGGTCGGGTACTCACGGGTCTTGGTCTAAAAACCCGAGACCCGACCGAAACCCGAAACATTCTAATCAGTCAGACCCGAATCCGACCGAAACACTCTTCACAGACCGAGAGTGTGGTCATTTTTCGGGTCGGGTCGGGTTGGGTTTTCGGGCGGGTCGGAGCAGTGTGCAGCCCTAATGGAGATGCAACTTGCAACGGAAAGGAAATAACGGCATAACCATCAAAATGTAGCAGCAGCAAAGAGCAATAGCATTTTCATCACTTTTAAGTTCAAAAGCAGTAGCATCACAAGTACGACTTCAAAAGCAGCAGCATCACAAGTACGACTTCAAAAACAGCAACTTCACAAGACTATATTCTAACAGATTGGTTGACTAAATAGATTCAAGCACTGCCAACAACTGCCCCAATGGGGATCCCTCTGTCTTCATTTACTACCCTCATAACTCTACTTCTCTCTCTAGATCTCCGGTGTATTTCTTCCCTTCGGTGACTGACTTGACCGTCGGAGTGCCTTCCCGGACCACCACCGTCCGGGCTAGGCACTGACGTGGTTGTCTACGTGTGCAGGTCACCCCCACCGGCGTGCAGCGAAGGCTCAGGCTCAAGCATGTCTCATCCTTTCTACCACTACCCATTCCACTCCAGAGGGCTCAAAGAGCTCACTCCGGCGAAGAGACTCTCCCACAGTTAATACTGCTCTAGCAACAAACTGATTCTAAACACAACTAGACATGATCCATAACATTGTTCTAGCAAAAAGAAGAAGCAAAAACTATTTTTTTTCCCCAAGGATTTCCATTTGACGGCGTTGAATATATTCTTCTTGCAATGGAGGCATCTTGCTAGTATCGATAGACATGATCCTCTCTTCTTCCCTCAATTGTTTCATTCGCATGTTCTCGGCATTTTGCTTAAGTCTTTCTTGCTCTTGGAGAAAAGTTTTCTCAAACATTTCTTTCTTGGTTTCATTCATTTGTACTCTGCCTTCCCAGATTTTTTCCAATAATACTGTCGTTGGAGAGTTCATTTCATCAGTCCCACTAGCTTTGCTTTTTTGTTTATTTTGCTCCTTTGTGGCCTTCCTTCCAATTGGCATCTCCAATTCCCCATTGGCGTCTCCTAAATTTGTCGAATCTGGTGCACAAGAAGATATTCCAGTCTTTGATGTCCCGGTCTTTTTAATATTTTCTTTCTTCGTCTCTAAATCTTCCATCCATTTTGGTTGGAACCGTAACTCATTCCAACAATGTTCATATGAAAAGCAATATCCATTCAACTCCTTGTACATGTTCTTCGCATCCAAAATCTATCATGTAGACAAAAGAACAAGATTTGCAATGAGAAGAAACAAAATGATTAGGATTACTAGTTATAGGAGACAAGTTATTACCCTGTCTTTTTCAGTTTTTCCACTTTCATTACGCTTCTCGATTTGGGCAAAGAATCCGCAGAATTTGTTCGTCGCAAGTTGAATCGTGGACCAACGACACATAAGAGAAGTTTCATTGCGACTAGCATCAAAGGTTTTGTGCTCATGAAAGTACTCCCACATCAGTCGCCAATATGTCTTGTGCTTTTGTTCATTTCCTTGCACCGGATCTAAGCTAATGTTTAGCCAAGCAGATATTAACAAAACATCTTCATCGACCATAAAGTTCCCACCTCGTTTTGGTTTCTTGGCAGTGGATCCTAATTCTAGGGCAATAGGGACATATTGACTTCCATGATCCAAATTTTCAAGGTTAAAGTCATGGTCAAGATCGATTTGTCCACTAAGAAGGTTGGTGTAATACGCATCTCCTTGAGTGTTCATCTATCAGTAATCAAACCAAGAAAACAAGGAAAGTATATTTAAGTGTGTGGTTGTAGAAGAGTTTATTCTACAAACATCCATTCACAACCGAACATAAAACTTCAAAAACTTAAATCATATTCACCACTATTACAGACGATCACCATTATTTTCATATATATACATGGTATAGTTTTTCATAAAAAGCCATTTACACAGAACAAATCAATTTATCTATTAAGGAGAACGAATAGCACAATTCTTTAAGAGTGCAAATCAGAAGTAAAATGTTCAAATCCATTGTATCAAATATTCAAATCCAGTTCTACCACAGGAAACCATTCAAATCCACTTCTTTCAGGCATTTCATCAAACACCTCACAAGACATGTCCAGTCTACCACATTTCCCATACAATTCTAAGTTCGTTCTTTAGTATCACATCAGGCCATATCCTATTGATTAAAAAACTATATGCAGAACCCATTTGTCTATTAGATTAAACTTTTTATGTACGGGGGGAGGGAGAGAGCATACCTGGACTGCTTTGGGACATGGGGAGGTGGGCTGTGTGGAACTGAGAGGTAATGAGAAGAAGATTTAAGGTCATTGTTAAAGGCAAAAATGGAGGGAAATGTAAAAGAGAAGAAGAAATCTGGAGGGAAAGAGAGAAGGGAAGGAGTTTGTGGCGCCAAAAGCTGATGTGGAAGAAGTAGCGTGTTCTTCCAGCCTCGCCTCTAGTAGCCAGTGAAAGGGAGGGAAGGTAAACTGACTAGGGTAGTAGAGAGGCAATTGGAACACAAAAAATTGGATTTGGCTAGCTATAATAGCCAAGAGAGCTCATGTAGAGAGCCTCTTGGAGATGCTCTTAGGCTGAGATTTGGCCTAGCAACTACTGGAGGTGCTCTCATATAACTCAGAAACCTAAATTTAAGTATGAATTAATTAACTTATCGTCCTAAAACCACATTCTACTTGTTTTCCACCAACGATATCAGCTGATCAGTTATGTTTACATCCTATTATTCTATTATTGCTTGAATAACCAATTTTACCCTTATTATTCATTTAATGTATGAGCCAACAATGACCTATTTCCTAATTTATCATGTTTACTGCTAATCAAACCATTCGAATTCTGCACGTAGTGGTTTTACATTTTCGGGATTGGGGAAAGATAAACGGGCATTAGTTTCTTAATTTTCTGGAATTTTAATGACTTATCTTGAAATTCAAATTTTTTGAAGGGATAAAGTTGTAGATCACACTGCTACAAATTTAGCGGTGAATAATAGTTCCACAGATTTAAGTCACTTAATCGACCTCAATCCTTAACTCATGTCTTCGCCATATGAATTGCATGACCACATTTAACCTACCAAAAGAATTTTCTTAAAAAAGAATGCTAAAGGAAAAGACGATACCTCGAATTATTTGCTGGCTTGGACATCTAGTTATGAAAAAAAATAAAATTTGTTGGCTTGCTACGCTATTGTATTACATAGACACTTGCAGAATTAAAGACCTGGAACTCTAGTCCTTCTGATTTGTTAAAAAAAATGGGGTAAATTACAATGATCTCCCCTGAGATTTTTGATAAACAGAAACCTCCCCTGACAATGTTAATATTCTCCCTTCTATTTAGTTTTGTCATTTAAATGAGTAAAGCACCCTTTCTATCTCCTAAAACAAACAACACGTTCTTCTATCCCTAACCACCTCCATTGTACCAATTAATTTCGCCAATTTCAGGTGAGAAAAATAAAGTTAATTGTTCTTATTCTCCATTCTGCCTTCTGTTAAATGGGTTGCAAACGGTGCTTAATTTGTCATTTAAATGACTAAAATACCCTTTCTATTTCCTAAAACAAACAACAAGTTCTTCTACCTCTAACCACCTCCATTGTACCAACTAATTTCGCCACTTTCAGGTGTGAGAAATAAAGTTAATTGGCTCTCTCTCTCTTTTTCTGTTTGTCTATGTATTCACATGTCTATTTTCCCCCCAAAACTTAATATTCTCTTATTAAAATATCCAACATGTAGTTATTTTCTTAGTAAAATAATAGTACGGTAGGATTATGTATTTTGTCTTTATGATAAAAATATTTTAACATACTTTTTTACTTTTTAGATTTCTCCCGTCGAGCTGAACCAATAGTACACAAAAGTGATACAATTAAAACTCCCAAATGTGAAAAAAATTCAATAAAGACAACAAATTAAATAAACGGTTTATTAAGCCAAACTAAGCCTAAAGTCAGTCATCTCCTGATTCCTTCCTGATTCCCACATGGCTTCACATTATCACGGCAACCACCATCGCCATTCACTAAAGAGAACAAAAATTTGATCATAATGTTAAAACATTTCAGTAAAGAGAATAAAAATAAATTTTTTTTTTTGGATTACTTTTGCTTTTATTCAATTTTTTTTTTTTACTTTTTCGATTCCTCTTGTCAAGATGAATCAATAATCTAACAAAATTGATGCAAAATTAACAAATGCTAAAAGAATTTGAATAAGGAAAAAAAAAATTAATTCACCTTTTTAAGTGGCAACACGCGCGAGAACTTAGCATGTTTGAGAAAGAAAATTTATAGGCACTAAGATAGATTTGGTTTTGTTATGCTTTAGAAAATGACAAGGAAAATGTTGTGTTTCCTATTTTTCTCTCAGTTTACAAAGGAAGAGAGGGATGAGCAAAATGGATGGAGCGTGAAAGTTTAGAGGAGGGCATTTAATTCTTTCCATCTAAAAAATGACACTGTTTAGGCCAATTTCACAGATAGGGAGAATCTGAACAATATTTTTGAAAGTAGGGAAGGTCAGTGTCATTTCAAACAGAAACCGTTAGATATACCCTAAAAAAGGGCTTAAGTAGTCCTCAAGGAGTTCATTTATTCTCTAGCTTTCAAAGATGTAAACAAATTTAAAATGATGAATATACTGTTATAGCTGATAAATGAACTATAAATTGTTCGAGTTTAGAACTCGTGTTTGGTTGTTAAAAGCTCATTTCATATAAGTTTGCTACATAAAAAATGGAGTTGAATATTTTTATCATTAAGTTTAATTGACACCAAGCTGATAAATGAACTAATAAATTGTTCGAGTTTAAAACTTGTGTTTGGTCGTTAAAAGCTCATTTGATATCAGTTTTCTACATAAAAAATGGAGTTAGAATATTTTTATCGTTAAGTTTAATGGATTCGGGGGTGCTACAAAATCAATCCCTAGAAATCACCCTGAAAATCACTCAAAACAACGTCGTTTTGAGTCCTAGGAACATAAGAGGTATGACTTTTTTGGAAACTTAATTCCCACTAGGTTAATGATTGAAACTTAATTACCACTAGGTCTTTTTTTTTTTTTGAAAACCGAGACAACCATGTGCATTATTCCTAGGTCAATTTGTTTTGGGGTTTAGACACTTAGGGTATCATACGGTTTCATAGGTTTTAGAAATTTAGGCACTTTCATGGGATTTTGGGGGTTTAGACACTTTCATACGGTTTGAGGGTGTAGGCACTTTCGTAGGGTATTAGAAATTTAGGCACTTTCTTGGGATTTGGGGGGTTTAGACACTTTCTTGGGATTTGGGGGGTTTAGACACTTTCATAGGATTTGGGGATTTAGACATTTTCATACGGTTTGGGGATTTAGGCACTTTCACCCGGTGGGAATTACTTTCATAAAAATGGACTACGTTGGTAATCGCCCCAAAAGACGTTGTTTTGAGCGATTTTCAGGGTGATTTGCAGGATGATTTGCAGGAGTTGATTTCCAGCACCCCGGATCCAAGTTTGATAGACACCATGTTCGAACATGCTACTAATCGTAGTGGCGAAACTATAATTTTCTAACACAGGGTGCCATAATTTCAATTGTTCACGCATTGCGAAAAAGTTAAAATGCCATAGTACTAAAAATTCAAAGGAAAAATTCTCTGAACCCCATATTATTGGTCCTATTTCGGTATTTGTGCCACTCAAAAAATTATTTGTATTTCATAATTTATGATATTTTTTGTCATTCTAACAACTTTGCTAAATAAACTAATTGAGATTTATTAAATAAAATCTATATTGAATATAAAAAAACTCAATAAATTACTAATGACTTCTCTGAGTTTTTAGCAATGACCAAATCGCCTGCTAGAGTAAAATGCTAGCGTCACATTTTCCACCAAATGGGCGGGAGTTGTAATAAACCGAATTATTAAATAAATTTGAATTATTTAAATTCTTGTTATTGAACAATTATGTTCATAATCGATTATTGCACTTTAAACCCTAAATTTTTCTAAACTTAGGTTTAAGATCCAAACTACCTAATCCAACATAGGTAGGAAAATAACATCGGAGACGAGTTTTTAAAGGATTTTTTACCCAATTTTTTAGTTTTTAAAGTTTTTTTTACCCAATTGTTGAGTTTGGATAAAAAAAAAAAAAGGGTAAAATTTGGAGATGCCATTTTACCAAGGTTTTATGGGTTTTCTTGGTCTGGTATGCATCATCAAAGCAAAGGAATTGACACCAACGACTGCATGCTTAAACTGAAAACCAGAACAAAATCTTCTCCAAAAATCCCCCATTTTCTCATACTAATATATGAACAACATACTCCATACATTTATGATTTACCAGATATGCTACACCAAAAACGCACTGTGCACAACAGCAGCAACAAAAAACACCCACAAAAAAACGACTTTTTGAGGATTCCCCCCTAAATTTATCCCCTGTTTATTACACGACATCCATCCCCAACGCTTTCAACGGTCAAAAACCCCTCCTCCAGTGGCCCCACGGTCAAAGACCCCCCCCCCTCCACCAGTGGCTCCACCGCCACCAGTTGCTCCACCGGAGAGACCTTGTCCAGTAGTACCTCCACCAACACCAACTTCTCCGCCAGTCGAAACCCTTCCTCCCTCACCTTCGCCACCGGATATCTGAATCGGCCGGCTCTCGGGCCTCCTCTCCTTCTCCTTCGGAATCACCACCGTCAAAACCCCGTTCTCCATTCTCGCCTCCACCTGATCAACCTTAGCGTTCTTCGGCAACCTGAACCTCCTCATGAACCTCCCGACGCTCCTCTCCACTCGGTGCCACTTGTCGTTCTGCTCCTCCTGCTCTCGGCTCCTCTCCCCGCTGATCTGAAGGATCCGTCCGTCCTCCTCGATCTCCAACCTCACTTCCCCCTTGTCCAGCCCTGGAAGATCCGCCTTGATGACGTGGGCGTCCGGCGTCTCGCGCCAGTCGATACGGACGTTGGCCAGGGCCGAGGCGTCCTTCGCGGCGGAGCTGGGGATGTTGGCCATTGCTCCACCGATCGGGAACCCCTCGAATGGGTCCCATATGTCGAGGGAGAACGGGTCGAAGACGTTGCTACGACGGCCACCGCCAAAGAAGCTTGGAATCAGCGCCATTGTTGGACACAAATCAGTACTCTGCTAGTAATTTGTGAACTTCAATTTTTCGAAGCGGAAGGGGACATATATATAGATGGTTTTGATACTTGGGTTTGGGATAGAGATGAAGCAGAGCGAGACAGAGGGTCGCCGAATTTCGCACACGCGTCGTGAATTGGGGTGTGGTCTCCATTGGAGTTCACTGACTAGGCAAACTTTCCAAGAGCTTCTTCAACCTTCTTCACTTCTTGTCTTTTCTTTTTATTTGGACTTGTGTTTCCTTTGGGATCTGACGTCTTGTGATGTCCAGCCCAATATCTAAGTCGTGAAGGCCCACGCCGTGGAGTGTTACGGTCTGCTTGGAACTTGGGATTCCATTGTCCGGTTTGACAAGGAAAATGACGGTCCGTTTGGATGGAGTCTTATTGGAGGCATACATATGGGGGGATCTTATTTATGCTCGGGCTCACGGCTATGAAATAATTTGCCAAAAATAAGTATAGGGGTATTATTTATCACTCAGACTAATATTGGGGTGTCCATATTTATGACCCCCTAATACCCCTGAAAAATTACCATTGTACTCCTTTTAATACCCCTAGTATTGCTACTACTATGTATTGCTGCCATTGGTGGGAATTCTATGCATTCTTTTAGGCTTTGTAATTTTCTTCGGATAAAAATAAAATACTTTCGCCCATAATTTTTTTAGTTTTTTTGCATCAAATTAAACTATTCATAGAGATCTTTAATTTGATACAAAAAAAAAATAAAAACAAAAATTATAAACTTTAGTATTTTACATTGTTAGCTTGTTGAATTGATTTGCAATATCCTTCGGATAAAAAAATAAAGTACTTCCGCGCGATTTATTTATTTTTGCACCAAAGTTGTGCTTTTTTTAAGCCTTTGTAATTGTATTTCAAATAAACTAGTACAATTATTTGAGAGTGAAATAAAATTAGTTATTATAGCTTATTTGTTGATAAGTGTTATAAATTAATAAGTTATGTATTTAATATAAGTAAATGACGCTAAAATGTAAATTGGGCATGCATAAGGGCAGGGCCGGCCCAAGGTTTTGAGTGCCCTAGGCCTAACCCAAAAATTGTGCCCTAAATTTTTTTTAAACAACAATCACAATACGAAAAAGCCAAAACAATATAAAGTTCTACTAAAAAAATTAGCCACTAAAAAATGAGTCGATTATCAAAAAGTATTGTCGAACATGATACACTATCATACATGATACACAAACAGCTGCCGTTCAAAATTCTTAAGGCAAGCCACTCAACATTGCACTACAAATGTTGGAAAAGAATCCTCACCACATATCCAATTGAGCCCTTAAAAAAATGAGCAATCAAAAAGAAAATGTTTTGCTACAAGAAACATAATCAGGAACACTAGAACTTGAAATGAGCTAATCTTAGTTTTAGGGAAAGTTAGATACAACAAAATCACGTTCATGCAATGCATTTGATGGCTCCATACATGAGTTGCTATGTTGAAGCACTCAGCGCATAATTGCACAGGTGCGGTTTAAGGCTCTAGCACTATTTAATAGAGTGGAATGCAATCCTTTTACAACTTCTTCCGATGTGGGACTCTCAAAGTAGTGTTTATTTGTTTTTCTTGTGTTTGTGGAGTCCCACATTGCCTGACTTGGAGAACTCACTACTAGAGGTTCCCATATAAATAGAGAACCCATCTCTCAATCCTTTGGGCCGGGCACTCTAGTTTTTTCTATTGGGCTTAAAATACTCCTACTCAAGCCTAGTAGTGAAAATCATGGGTGTGCCCCTAATTTCTTAAGTTTTTGGGGGTGCCCTAGGCCCAGGCCTTGTGGGCCTTGGGCCTGGGCCGGCCCTGCATAAGGGTAAATTTGACTTTTGATAGTTTTTTACATACTTATACCCCCATATTACTAAAATCATCCAAACCAAATACTACTTAATCCCTCCTTCATAAATGTCACATCAATGTGGGGCCACCCTCCATACATATCACACCTTACTATCTTATCCCCCTCCATATATAATACCCTAAAAATAATACCCCATCCAATCGGGCCTTGATGTAAATCTATTATCTATAAAAAAAAATTAAAAAAAAAGCGCCAGTTGTGTTTTCTCAAGTAGCTGAAGTAATTGACAAAATTACCCTGGGTTTATCAATGTTATGGCCTACAAGTCCTTAACCAAAGAACCCAAGTACAAAGGAAACGGACACTGTCCCACTGTCTTAACTTTGTTGTTAGTTTCTCCTGTCCACTGCCTCCATGCAACCATGGGCAGCTGTCAACGCGCCATTTCCGGTACACCTCACCCCACAATTTCGGTGCCCCTATTCCTGGCGGCTCAAAATGTACGGCAACTAACTGTTACGACCTTGCGAAGTTATACTCTGGCAGGGTCACCCCCCAACTTGAACTTTGCTCGCCCCGAGCAAACTAAACAAATGCAACTAACGGAAACAAACTAAAATGGATACGTCTTTTAAACCCCTGGGCGGCCCGGTAGGACGAGTGAAGTCTCGTGAGGGTTTTCAGCAGTGAACACCCACAAAACACAAAAGAATCGAATACTTTAAGTGTGACTCATAGCCAACCGACAACCACACATAGTACCACAAAGTCTGCCACGCAAGTCAATGGCAAGATATTTCACTCATAGAAAGAGTTAAGCAAGTGAACTTCATATCTAAACTTAGCACAAAAATCAATCCTCTCACCTACGGTCGGATAGAGAATTCTCACATGGCATGCGTGTGAAATTAAACCTCACATAGAAATTCACCAATCTTGAAAACAGTTCTCACACCATTGATAGCTCGGTATTTCTTTAAGCACACCCCTTCCCTTTATTCAAATGAATCTTTTTTTTTTATGTGGTTGTTCAATGCCCGGACCTCTCGGACTTTCCAGTTGACTCCTTTAGCAAGCGTTAGGTCGGCCATCCCCAAGCCAAATGGCCTCATGGCGCCAGGTTTTGAGAGACCCCTCAGACTTAATTGCTCGAGTAAAAAAGGCTTTATAGTGAGGCCAAGCTAACCACATTCAACAATGCCTTCACAAGGTCTATCCATCTTTTGATGCGAACAATACGGTGGGAGCAAACCCCGATTGCCCGGTTACTCAATGAACGTCCGGATAAACATTGACAATACAACATGCATTATCTTTTTTTTCAAGGAAAGGGGCTCCAAATATTTCACAGACAAGTTAATTCACACCGAGGGATCAATGATACGTGAACCAATTTTGAAGCCAGTGAATGCTCAAGTGGGACAGTGCGCGTGCAACATCATGAATTCAAGTGAGCATACGCTATCCAACTATAGGTAATACGGCTTAACCAAGTGTATCCCTTTAACGTCATGTTCACAAGCTTAAGTCTATCCATGAAATCGTATCAAGACTCCGTCTCACACAACAAACATCATAGCACTAATTAGAAGCCATCAATTAAGAGTAAGCATTCACAAGTATCCAAATTCCTTGATTCACCAATTTTTTAAATTTTTTTCATTTTTTTTTTCAAGACTCTTAATATAAACAAAGCAACAAAGCACGAAGTAAACCCTCCCCCCAACTTAAAATGTGCTATGTCCTCATAGCACGAAGACAGTATGAAAATGAAGAACTAGGAGGGATAAAAATGTACCGACGGGGTGAAATGTCAACCACCTTATACCTCGACCAAATGAGAGGCTTTTTCATCACTCCTATTGAGAGAAAGCGATATTAAAACCGTTTGGCTTGTGTTATCAGGGCTTCACAAATAACAATATGTACAAAAATAACACAACCGAAGAATCTTCACGCGATTGCACGGGTACTACTTTTCCTCCCGGAACTAGAGACTGTGGATAATCCATACGTAGCTCAAGTTCGAGTGGCTATACCAGACCATCCAAAGCCGTTAGAAAACGGTGAACACCGAAGTTGATTAAAATTAAAAGCAAAAAGGATGAATAAGACAAACTACAAAATGTTAAAAACACAATAAGTAGAGTACTTAAACTAACAAAACATTATTAATTTAACCGCATTCAAATGTAACTCTCACTTAATTTGACGAGCTCCCATAATGCACAAATCACTCCTCTCTAAGCTCTTCGACAAGAATTGAACGCGATCGTACCACAAGATAAGATACTTAGAGTATTGTGATCGCCGAAATTGCTTTACAAAATTAAGTTCCACTAAGTGTATAATTCGAACCAAATTCATTTTCAAAGTGTTGACAAGATTTACTAAAGATAGATTGTAAACATAGTCATAATTGTCAACACCAAGAAAATCAATTAGTTCAACTTTATTAAGTTCTTGTAATGGTGAGAACTCAATAGGAGTGCTAAGAGCATCTACAGCTGTGAGAGATTTGTCCAATGGATTATTGCCCAAGATCGCTGTGGATGGCACCTCCTCAATTGGAAGATACAAACTTTCACTAATATATACATCCTCCATGAACAATAAGGAGGTTAAGTTCTCTGCCTTCATTTCCTCCATGGTGAGGAATTTTTCCAAACTATCATTAAAAATTGGCAGTTCTATCTCCTCTTTTGCCTCTGTCATATTCGCACGTAGAAAAGAAAATAAATTAAAAACAAAAGATGGAAGAATACTTACAGCGGGGTAAATCAAACTCCTTTCTAACTCACCATTTGTTGCCTTCCCCGGCAACGACGCCAAAAATGCTTGCGACCTTAGATTGTATCGTAGATGGTGTCGCCCCAAGCATAAGGCTAGGTCGGTGGTAGCATAATAACTGGTAAGACCGGGTCGAATCCACAGGGACCGAACGCACCTGGCATGAGAGTTTTCTTGCAAGTGTAGGTTTTCGGCCTTGAAGCGGCAAACTTAGTTTGTGATTTTTATGATTAATCTTAGGTTTGCCTACAACATTAACACTTGAGAATTAATCAAACAACTAATAAGAACAAGAGTTTTCAAAGGAAATAGCTAGAAAAATAAGAAAACGAATTAACCGATAAAAACGGAAACAAACTAGATTTATATGAAGGTCTCAACACGTACTACAACATTAAAGAAGAACAATTACCTTGAAACTAAGTGGAAGTGCTTGGAAATCTAGAGAGAAGGTAGAGCTAAACTAAGAACAAACTAAGGGAGGAAGAGAGAGAATGTGAAAATCCAAGCTAACCCTAAAAATCTGAGGTTGGGGACCCTTTATAGGCCCTAAAAGTCGTGCTAAGTTATTACAAATATGTCACTAGATATTTCTTGATCGGGCTCAAAAGTTGCAGAAAAGTGCAGCTTCAACTGGTAGAACAAAAGTGCTCTACCGGTTGAAGAACTCACTGGTTCTCTTCTACCGATTGAGCAAAAGTTCTCTACCGGTTGAACATGTAAAAACTGAGAATTTTCTATGTCTTGATCCCTTGACCTTCCGGCTTGTCATCATGACCTTTAGGCTTCCCGAGTCCTGTTCAACACTTCATTCCTTGACTCCCGGAACTCGGTGGCGGGGTGCGATGTGGCCTCCGGTACTCGGACATCCCTTGGTTCAACCATGGCGTTAAAACATGTCTTTTTCTCTCGTTCTTCCTGCAAATAACAAAAACACAACCTCGCGCAAAATCAATCGTATAAAGCTACAAAATGCACGTGCGTATGATCAAAATGAGCGAGATAAGCCCCACTACTTACAATATTGAGGGCTTATCAGCGGCCTCGCCTATAAGAGCCTCGTCTCGCTCCACCTCACCCATTAGAGACAAACTCCATTATAGTTGCCTACATACACTTTTTGCCCTTACCTACTATGTTAGATTCATCATAAACCAAGCTGGCTTCTTCTGCCTTTGATTTCGATTCTCTATTTTCTCCAATATGCAAAGTGATGCAAACCGGAATATGCCATTAGATATTCTAGAGAGAGAAACTCCCATAATGGGATACAAAGAGTTAAAAACTCTTGATAATTATATTCTTAAATGATAAAAGCTGCCAAATGAAAGACACACACCCCTATTTATAGACTCAAGACCCTACTAACCCTAAATATACTATAAATGACAGTAATACCCTTAAGTTTTATTGCATCAGGACTCACCCTCTAAAGAAAACAACTTGTCCTCAAGTTGGACAACAAAACTCAAACAACTAAATAAAGAAAACATGGAACCATAGAAGTATTTAGTACGCAGCTCCGAAGTAGGCATGTGGCAGCATTCCCTTGATCCACTTCATCCTCGTGCAATAACCCATCTTCAACATGAGCTTCATTTTATGAACATTCACCGCATCCCTACTCGTGTGCGAAATAGGTCACCCATTTGGCTTGCCCCTTATGAACCACAATATCCTCAAAGTAGCACTCAACACATACTCCCAAAGCATCCCTCAAACAATTCCTTTTAGAATGTAAAGAAGGCATCTCCACATTATATTCAAAGCTTGCTTGATTGAAGACCATGCCTAAAGGATCAATAAGTTGCCTCAAGTACTCTTGACCCCTCTTTGGCAACTCGTGAACTAGATTGGGTACCAAGGCAATACAAACTTGAACATCTAGGGCAAACTCGGGAGGCAACACTTCCGAACCTCATCACCCAACAATTCATCAAGTTGTGGAGTGTTTAAATCATTCTCATAAGGTTGCGCGTCATCTTCAATTTCAAAGTCACACTCATCAATATTCATGTCATAACTCTCGTTTAATACTTGCTCAATATCTTCCCAAAAATTGCAAGGCTCATGCATCGGAAGGCTAGACATTTCTTGTTCTTCATGACTACCACCGATGTCTTCAAGTCCTTCTTCATTGTTACAATCAATGTCCTCATTTGAACATTCATCATAAACGAGAACATCTTCAAAGTTACCTTTGAAGTCTTCTTGTGGAGACTCATCAAAGACGGGCTCATCTTCATACTCATCTTCAATCTCAAATACACGATCACCTTCAAAACTACCTTCAAGTTCTTCACTTGGATATTCATCAAACATGGTAACATCCTTATACTCGTAATCATCATCACAACATGATTCTCTCACCTCCTTAACAAAGAGGGAATTAAGAACACGTTCACAAATATTTTTTTTCCAACTTGCAACTCGAGAATTGGTTCTCCATACTTGAAGCATTCGAATATTCCACTAGGTGATGGGTTTCTAGCCTTCAAGGTGTTGATTAAAGGTTGATTCTCCGTTGAGACAGCCCCCAAGGACTTCTTCTTACCAAAACTAGTCGAAGAATAGGCATTGGGATTATGATGGAAAGGGAAGAATTCCTCCTTGAGCTTCTTCTTCACCTTATCCCAATCTCTAATCATTTCTTTGCCTCTCCCTTGTCGACTAACTTTGAGTTGTGTCCACCAATCTAAAGCTCTCCCTTTAAGGCAACTAGATACCAATTTCACCTTCGTTTCTTCGGTAACATGATAATACT
Organism: Vaccinium vitis-idaea; assembly: GCA_963854785.1. NCBI lineage: Eukaryota > Viridiplantae > Streptophyta > Magnoliopsida > Ericales > Ericaceae > Vaccinium > Vaccinium vitis-idaea. The sequence goes on from OY978220.1 coordinate 24,105,194, forward strand.
TAATTATCCAAAAAAAACATGATAATACTTGAAAATACTCTCAATGGAGTTCAACCAATCAACGAATTCCGGTTGACTTCCACAAAACGTGGGAAGTTCATTATCACCCAACTTCGCTCTACGCCAATGCGGAGCTAACAAAGAATCCCCAAATTGAATTCGAGAATTCTTAACATAATCAGTACCTTTGGTTGGAGGTTGCAAGTTACGAACTCCTTCAATCAAAGTAGTAAATTATTTACTCAACTCATCAATCTCATGGTATTGGTTGCTAAACACATTCTCTTCACTATTGTTCACCAAAATTCCTCTGCCTCTACCTCTACCTCCTTTCCTACCTCTCCCTTCTCTTTGAGCCATCACAATACCAAAATCAACTCCAATAACCAAAATCAGCCCAAATTATGCAACACCCAAATAATTGGGACCCTAAACTTCAACAAATCACCAACAATCACAAAAAACAACTCCAAATATTGACCAAATTGAAATAAATCACAACGAATCGCAGCAAAGCCAATCAAAATTATACAACCCAGTTGAAAAAGAGCCTACATGCACAGATTCGAGTGCCCAAAGAGTAGTTCAGAGACCCTTACCACTGTTTTGAGTGCTGAAATGGAATTAATCAGCTGATTTGACCTACACTGAAGGCTGTTCGAGCCCCTTTTGAATGATTCAAGGATCGAAAATGGATTTCGCACCTCTGGGTTGCTGTTCCGACCTCCAAACTGGGTGAAACAAGTTCGAAAAAGGGCTGTTGTAGACACCCCGATTTTGAACCCGGATTGCGCTCGAACATTCCCAATGATGAAACGGATCAATCATGACTACCTGAAACATGTGAAAATGGCTTGAACTTGATCAAAATCAACCAAACATCGCCAAACAGTCCAAATTCACCCAAAAATAACCAAGCCAAGCAAAACCATCAATCTGCCACCAAGAACCTTGAGCGCTCAAACCCCTGAGAAACACCTTGAGCGCTCAATCCTACGGCTTTGAGCGCTCAACTCTGATCCCAGTCAGGAATCTGCAGAGTATCTCATCATGAGATTTTCTGCATGGGAGCGTCTGGGGTGATCTTCTACGATCCTAATACGTACAATACACTCTAACACAACCTAAATCTACTCCTAAAATCTACCCCTAACCCATTTCAAATACAAAACCCACTTCCTCTCTCTCCTCTCTTCCCTCCCACTCACTCTATAAAACCACTCACCACCCCCTGGTTTGGGGTGACCAATTGATTCACCCCAGCTCTCCTACTCCAGAAAACCAACCTCTCCTTCTCTCTCTACAAAACCACCCTTTCACCATCTAAACCACTTACAAAAACCACCCTTCAAGCTTCAAATTCGACCTTTGATCATCAATTAACCACATACATTGTCTCATCTACCCAGAATACCAACCAAATATTCATAATCTCCCTCCACCAAGCCCAAAATCAAAGTTCAAGCTTTCAATCAAGTTAAAAAGGTAGTTAAACATGTGATTTATTCACTATTTTGATCCTTCTGAGGAATACCAGTGAGTTCAAACAAGTTCTTTATACTTGTATTGAACTCACAAAGGTCTCAAAGTTGTTTAAAAACATCTTTCAAATCTGCAGTTTCAACAGGGGTTGAGCGCTCAAGCCTCAGGCCTTGAGCGCTCAAACCCAGATCTGGGTCAGTCACTGTTTTGCTGATTTTTGTGTTTTCTCCTGGTTTTGATAATCATTCAATAGTTAATTATGTTCATGTCACTCTTAAACAGCTTATTTCTACCTCAAAATCGCATGTATGAGCGTAAATTAACCATTTTATGATGATCAAATATCAAAATCTTTGCAAATCTCATAGTTAAGAGTAAAACAGTGACTGTTCAACTTCAAACATCTTTAATCTGCATGTTTATGGTCCTGAGAATCATTCAAAATCCATTTTCAAGTCAGAAACCAGAAAGCCAGATTATGGCTTGAGCGCTCAAGGTCATTCGCTTGAGCGCTCAAGCTGTTCTTGAGGGGTGAGCGCTCAAGCCATTACCCTTGAGGGCTCAATCCCTATTCTGGGATTCAGATTGCAAGTCAGTTTCTTAAGTCTCATGTTCACAATTTCTTGAGTTGTTGTACAGTTTCTGTTATTTCTTATTTCTTGTAAATACTTGTAGTGATTTCCTTTATTGTAGTCATCATCACCCATGTAGATCACGTGCACAAGCATCCGCCGTAGAAATCGTATCTCCTGTATATATTGTTGTTATGTGATTCCCATCCCCGATTCCCTATTTTCGTGGATAAATCGAATTTCAAACATTTTCAAAATCCCACAAAATGTCGAGTAGAGACCGGTTCATGGACCGGGCGAGAGGGGTGCCGTAAAACCCTTCCCCTCTCGTAACCAAATCCCCGAATCCGAGAAATCTTTGGTTCTGCCATGACCAGTAAAATCTTTTTCAATGGGCAAATGAGTCATCTTTAATCGGTTTCTCGAGTTCGGACCTCAAATCCGGGTGGCGACTCTAACAATCACAATCTTTTCATTCGCGAAACCGAACCTTCCGCGGGCTGTCCACAGCTGTTCGAGACTTAAACGAGTTGTTCGAACACTGGACAGTAACTTCACACCTTGTTCGAGTGTTTCGAACACTACACAGCAAGGATCGACTCCTATTCGAGTGATTCGAGTACCGTACATCAATTTTCGAGTGCCGAAACTGTGAACCGAAGGTCGAGATGGTGATTTCAAAGGTCGAACAGAGATTTCGAGTTACTAAATATGATTTTGAAGGCCAGAGAAACAATTTCGAGTGTCGAAATGGTGCGATTTGAGTGTTTCGAGGTCGAACAGGCCAGATCCAGGAATTTCGGGATCAGGGTTGGGTCGATTTAGTTCGAAAAGGCTTGAATGGGTCGACTAGGGTCTGATTTTAAGGCTGGAGTGAGGTGGAAATGGACAGATCTATAAATTTTGAGTGGAGAAGGTGTTATGGGTTTTCCGGCGAGTCTCCGACAAGGTTTCCGGCGCTGTTTTCCGGCGAGGTCTAGGTTTCAGGGGAAATTCCGGCGAGATGGATGATCAGGATCTGAGCTTAGAGCTCTGATGCAAACCGGAATATGCCATTAGATATTCTAGAGAGAGAAACTCCCAAAATGGGATACAAAGAGTTAAAAACTCTTGATAATTATATTCTTAAATGATAAAAAGCTCCAAAATGAAAGACACACCCCTATTTATAGACTCAAGACCCTACTAACCCTAAATACACTATAAATGATAGTAATACCCTTAAGTTGTACTGCATCACAAAGCCTCCTTTTAGTCAATTTATTAAGACTCGTCAAGTTGTAGGCAATGTGTTTGATGAAATGTATGGCCTTGTTCGTTTTGGGTGGACCCAGTTTTCTTAATTATTATCCAATCATTACCCCTATTTTCCAAAATTATTCTCATTTTGCTCTCTATCTCTCCCTAATCATTAACCCTTATTTTTAATTATTATCCCTATTTCTCCCTCCAATCATTACCAAAACCAAAACTCAAAACCCAAACCAAACACAAACCTATATGTGAGTATCTGCCCATTTTTAAATATTTTAAACTCTTTTTAGGCCCCTCATAGGATCTATACGAGCGCCATCCAAGTTTCATACTTTATCCCTACTGATTTGCTATGCCCATGGTTAGCAGGATAAAACATAACATTAGTTAGGGTGTACATAGCATCACGCTAGGTGTTTGATTTATTATCCAAGTGAATATCTACCATGTTTTACATGGTTCCGCTTTCTGCACTTCAATGACCCCCCCCCCCCCCCCCCCCCCAGACAACGTTTAAAAGTACGCGGCGAAAATGTGAGACTTCGTTATTGCTCATGTGTATATTTGTTCTGCCTCATTAAAGAAGTACACGAAAAGACTCCCTATATAGAGGCTTTCTTGCTGGTACAGATAGCATAGCCACCGGGTGTCTGCGTTTTTCTTTAGCACCATTCACTTCCTTAGTTTTCGCTCTTTAGATTACGCTGTGGAAGTGCAATTGGTTCTGCCATTTAACTATCTTCATTGGTTGCTTCAGTTTGAGTGTTTCAGACAATTGTCGTAGGCGTTAGTTTCGTGGTTCCAAACAATCATGTGGTACGCCAGGTGTTCAACTAAATGTCTAAGAGAATCTTTGTTTAACTGTTGTATCTTTCCCCTCCTACTTTGAACGTTGAACATTGATTCTAACGTTGAACGTTGATTCAATTTTAGGATCCGCATCTTCGTTCAATGTGGATCGGGAATTTAGGTGAGATGGATTTTCTTAAGTTACAACAGCATATAAAAATTGGTGTTTTGGCTGAAGGGCTAAGTTCACGTCTAATATAATGATACAATAAGCCGGCTTCCTCTTCATACGATAATTTTCCACCCCACTTTTTCCCTAATATGTGCTCAATAGAACTCGATTTTTTTGTACTTGTTGTTTTCTGTCACAAGCCACCAGCTTGAACACACTGTCTTTGAAGTACGTTGGGTGAATATTTAAGCTGGGAGTCTGAGAGTTGTTTGCTCATTTAGATTATGATGCTGTTATGGAATTTTGGTACAAGATTGCGATAGGTGTTTGTTCATTTTACTTCTATTATGGTCTTATGAGTGTTTGAGATGAAATTGTGTTCATATATATTATGCTCCTGGTAATGTGATAGGCCTTGGGACTATGGTTCAAAAGTCCCCACATAGGAAAAAGATGTCTTCAAAAGTACGATCTTTCAAATATCCAAGTGAAGCAGTTCGTCTCTCCCTGAGTGGGAGTTTCTCTCTCTAGAGAGTCTCTTGAACCACCGCCGCCCCTTTTTTCCATCACCTCACTCCACTTCTCATCTCTTCCATCCAGATCTCTCTCCTCCATCACTCTCCCTCCCCTCTTGTTTTTGGTTCACCAGAGCGAATCTCCACCCACTTCTTTATGCCTCCATCACCCCTTCGCCTTTAACCTTCGTAGAAACTTCTCATCTGTCGCTGTCGTCTCCCATTATTGGGCTAGTGTTTGAGCGTGTGGTGAGTTTATGGTGGCATGAGCCTCCTCCAACAAATAATAGTATCCAGATGTGTACGAATCTCAGCCAAGGAAGCGACTCGTCTCTAACTCAGTGACTCAGTGATGGGTATATCGGTTTTCTTTGGTTTTTCTGGGTTTTAGATTAGCTGATTTTGTTTACTTTCATTCTTAGTTTGTTTGTATGGACTGGGCTTTATGGATTAATCTGCTCCTCGAAGAGGTTTCTTGCTCGTCGTGGATTGTTGTGAAGTCGGCTTTGCCGATGTTTGTGGTACCACGGCCAAAGCTTCGCGTGCCACCGGGAGCCCGCACCAGTAGAAGTGTCAGATAACAGGAGAGGCAACTTGTTGCATTAGATTGATATATGCAAAATGGGCTACTTGATGCACTAGCTTGGTGGATATAAAGTGGGCACATGATTACATTCAGTTGTAAGGAAGTTCATATCAACGCTATTGATTTGAAACACACATAAAAAAGAGAGTTTTCTGATAGAGTTTTATAGTTTAATAGTAATTAATGCCTTTCTTTTTTATTTTGCATTTAACCTTCCATAAACTCTTTTGTTTCTCGTTAAGGCATTAAATGTTTGCGCTTACTTAATTTTTCTAATGATATCCACCGAGATACATTGAACATGTCGAACACGTACATCACACGCGCACACGCGCCCAATGCTAGTTAGTAAGACAAGAGCAAGTGCACCCATACGTGTCAAAATGGCAGCTAAGGTGTCATTTTGCCAAAAAATGGCAACGTTCCTCCACCAGTACAATACCATTTTCACAGTGTAGACACCCCGATTTTGACCCGGGACACCTGACCAAGCACTCCCGATGATGAGAAAAACCACCCGTAAACACCTTAGGGTCGGGAGGAAAGCTTGAACTTGTCCTGAACCACCCTTAACCATTCCTAAACAACTTACACCAAACCAAATGACCAAAATACCCTTCAAAATACCAAAACCAACCAAAATCAACCATTGTGCTCAAAGGGGGTTTGAGCGCTCAAACCCCCTGTTTGAGCGCTCAAGCTCTGACCAGTCTGTCGGCAGCAGAGCATCTAATGATGAGATTCCAACTGATTGACAGGCACCCAGCCGTTTTTCTGTTGCTCGCATGCAACTGATAGACCTCAGGGTAGGCCTATATTACTCCCTTAGGCCCTCCACTTCAAAACAACACATTTCACCCCCCATTTCACCTTATAAAAAGACATCTTCTACACCATTTAGAGAGGTTGGACACACTCTCATCTTCTAAGCTATCACTCACTCACTCTCAAACCACATTTCCAGAAACTTTCAATCCATTCCATTCCTCATTTCAAGCTTAATCCCCTTTCATCCATCAAACCCACCCTTGATCATCAAACCCTCTCACTAGAATACACCATCATCTACTCAAAATCAACTCAAGCCACTATACACCTATCATATTCTATCCAAAACAACCCACATTGTCCTTGCAAACACATCTACAATCCAATCATCCATCAAAACCACGAGTTCAAGCTCAAATCAAAGCCAAAAGGTAGAAATCCACGTGAAAGTTACGGGTTGGCACTCCTGAGGGAGACCAGTGGGTTCATGGAGGTCCTCTATACCGCTTATGGACTCACAAGGTCTTAAATATGCAAGAAAATAGTCTTTGAAAACCCCAGCTTCAAACAGCTTGAGCGCTCAATGCTAAGACCATGAGCACTCAAGCCGTTTGAGCACTCTTTATGTTTCTGTGGCTTCTGATCAAATTTTATCTTGATGATACCATCCTTGTGGATGTTTGTTGGTTTAATAACCCTCAAGTCGGTTTATCTTGTTTTTTATCATTGATCAATAAACTCAAAAGCCATAAAAAGGATGTTTCATTATCATCAAGTCATGGATGATCCTATCTCATGAAGAAAACAGTGTATCTCATTCTTTTGACCATGATCAGAAAGTTTTAAGTCCATACCAACATCAAAGAATGATCAGAAATCACAGAAGCTCACAATCTTTGAATGGGGCTTGAGCGCTCAAGGCCATCACTATGAGCGCTCAAACCTTGCTCAGTTTTGGAGTCTGAATCTTGTCTACTTTAGTTCTGTATTCTGATTGTCAGTTCATGAAGTGTGTGCGTGTGTGTTGAGGTGTGCGTTGATGTTTGGCCAAGCCAACCTAATCTCAAAGCGTGTGTGTGTGTGTGTTGAGTTGTGTGTGTTGATGTTTGGCTAAGCCAACCTAATATCGTGTGCGTGTGTGTGTGTTGATGTTTGGCTAGGCCAATCTGATCTCCCCTCCCTCTCACTCTAATCATGCTTACGAGCTGTCCGATGCTTACTCTTTGCTTTTGAGAACACCTCAAGTTTATTTTATCCATGTTTATGAAGATCTTAACGTTCTATGCATCATCATGTATCATTTTGAACTGGTTTATGGTCCAAATAAAGGCAGAATGGAGCAGAATCACTCAAGTCCAGAAGATGGCTTGAGCGCTCAATATACTTCTTTGAGCGCTCGAACTGCCTTTTGGTCTAATCAAATCATCCTCTTATTTCAACTTGTTTTTGGCATCTTGAGTATTCTGCAAGGTTTTAAAGCTTTGAGTCTTCATTTCTGTCATGATAACTGCCTCATTTTGGTCCATGAACGAGTTTTGAACCCATGATCATGTGATTGTGCTATTTTGTTCAATGAACCAAATGCTGTTTCCAAACGAATAATGAGGATCAAACCTTGTTTTCATCAAACCAGAATCATCAGAAGCATCTTAAGCATGTATGGGTGGCCAGTAGTTTGAGCGCTCGAACCCACAGGTTGAGCGCTCAAACCCTTGGCAGTGGGTCAGATTGGCTTAGTCTTGTAGTGGTTTGTGGTGTCATTTTTGGTTATTTTGTTATCATTTTGTATAGTCTAATGTTGTTACTTGCTGTTTGATGTTCTTGTTTGTTCATACTTGCACATCATCGCCATTCATGTAGATTCACGGAGCACAAGCATACACCGTAGCTTATTGTTGTGTTTGTTATCATTACGTGGTTCCCATCCCTCATCTCCCGTATTTGTTCAAGGTTGAGTTGCATACATTCGTTACAATCCCACAAAAGTCAAGTAGAGACCGGTCTTCGAACCGGGCGAGGGGGGTGCCGTAAAACCCTTCCCCTCTCGTAACTGAGCTCCCGAACCTAAGATAGTATGGTGATGACGGGCCAGTAATCCTTATCCATTGAATGAAGCACGAGTCAATCGAGTTCGGTTCCTCGGGGACAATCCGCTAAAACCCGGGTGGCGACTCCGAATCGATGTTCGAGGATATCCCTCCGGAGGTGCGTCCACACACAGCACCACAATTCCCTCTATTTTCAACCACCTCATGCTCTGCACATGCTTATATCGGTCACCATATCATATTAAAAAAATTTACATCAATGGAAATATAGCATGTTTACTGTTTGTTAAAACACATAACTATTCTTCTTGATTAATAAGGTCATTTCGCTCAATCAATGGCGGTAAATTTTTATCATATTTGTCATATTTCTCTTCGCTCATAAACTTGGCAAATACTCTAAATTCTTCAATTTCCTAGCATCTTCTTCACGTTGTCTAACTCTTCCAACGTCGAGCTCTCATAACAACGGACTCATATTTTAGAAATTTTGTTGCCTACAAAATCAATCTTAGTCGCCTCCATCATCGGGTATAATGGTCATTTAATGTCATCATACTTTTTGTATTTTCTCAAAACATTTAGTGGGGCAATATTTTTTCTACCAGTCGGGTGCTAATTTGATTTTGAATTGTCGGTGGAGTGATTTTGGTACTACTTGGAGCATGTTCCACAAAATGACTTATTCTTAAAATTGGCTCATTGCGCTTTACATGATAGGTCATTCTATCACAATACATAAACTCACTTTTATTCACTGACTTATTGCCAATACGTTTGTGAAACCTCCTCTTGACATTTAGTGGATTGACTCCTCTTGACATTTAGTGGATTGATGTTATTTAGTATAGAAAGGGAAAAAATGACTCTCCTTCCTTTTTTTCCTATTTTGCAGTTTGAATTTATCAATGGTTCTGAATTTTGATTTTTTTTGTTTTTGTTTTAAGTGCTTGTGCTCCGTTGTAGTTGCTGTTTAGATTCTACAATGTTGGGTAGCTTTTATATTTTTGCCCACGCTTTTAAAACAAAGGAAGTTAAAAGCGCAATTGTGTCAAGAATCAAGCAACACATATATTTTTCGGTCATACTTCATTGTACTCTGGATATAAACCTTCAAGAACAAATGTCTCTTGTTGTACGATGTGTGGATGTTTCAACACGTCCAATTAGGATGAAAGAGTTTTTTTTTTTTTTTTGAATTTTTGAATGTTGATGATACATCGGGAATCAGACTTTTTAATGAACTTCAAAAAGCACTAGTTGACCTAAAACTTGACATTGGTGACTTTAGAGGGAAAGGATATGACAATTGCTCTAAAATGAAAGGCAAAAACAAAGGTGTTCAAGTAAGAGTTCTTGAACTAAATCCAAGAGCATTTTATACGTAGTGTAGTTGTCGTAGTCTTAACCTTGTGCTTTGTGATATGGCTAACTCTTGCCCTAAAGCAAAATCATTTTTTTAGTGTGGTACAACGCAAATATGTATTGTTTGCATCTTCCATTCAACGATGGTCAATTTTAAAAGAAAATCTCAAGGAAGGCTTCACGGTTAAGTCGTCGTCGCAAACGCGTTGGGAAAGTCAGACTGAAAGTGTTAAACCACTAAGATACCAAGCTTCATGTGGGCTATCTGCCCGAATTATTTTTTTTTAGGAGTCGCCCCCCGGGTTTTCTTTGAATGACTTATGTGCTTTTTGTTTGGAAAAGTTTTTGTTCTTATTGAAAATATTTTGGGTTCGGGAGCTAGGTTACGAGAGGGGAAGGGTTTTAAGGCACCGCGCCCAACACGATGTCGGTTCTACTCTATGCTTGTGGGATGTAGAAAATATTTTATGGCTTAACTTTATTCACATAAGGGACGGGAAGCAGTAAATAACATGAAATTTATTCTGACACATTTACAGATATAAATGTCATGTAGAAATAACAAAATGACATGAATAAACAGTTTATGCAAAACAGAACTAGTTAATGCTAAATAATCACTATGTGCTCAGAATATCCTAGAAAATATTTGAGTGAGATTACTGTATGAAACTGCTGAAAGAAAAAAAAAATAGATTTTTGAATGTAGACACCCTAAGTTGGCTCGGTGAGTACTTCAAGTACCGCTCCGAGCGGGCTCCCGATGGTGAAAGTGATACCCGAATGCTTTGTGTGGACTCACGTGGATTTTAGAACCTTTGTAAGGGTCTAATAACCTAAAACCACAAACTTCCTTAACTTGGCCAAAATAATGGCCGACACTCTCATAAACCAGCCAATACATCCATTGACCAACCGCCAGAACCCCTGGTCTCCTATTTCAAACCAAATACCTATAGACAGATAAATTGACCGGCCGACAAATCAACTTGTTCCAGAAGCTTTACAGCAAGAGCCCGATCCAAACTCTAGCTCTTCTCCCCCAATCAGATTGCTTCGTTTTACGTGGTAAGCAAGATCGGGACACTTTTTGATAGAGTTTTTCCACATCAAACTACTCCCAATTTGAGCTTTAATCGAATTGGGACTCTCCCATTCCAAGCCCTATAAATAGGCACCTTCACTTCTAAAATTAACTCACAATCTTCAAGCCTCACATCTCGAAACTCTGAGCAAATATCCCACAACTTCTAGCTTCAAAAGCCCTAACATTCCGTTGAGTGAAAACACCCGAGTGCGAAACTCGTAAATCCAAGCTTATGGTTTAAGGTTCCACGAGTTCAACCTCAAAGCAAGCAAGCTCAGGCAAACCGATCTCTGAGGGAGTAAATTACGAAGGTTGCAACACCTTCTATGCGGTCAATTTCTTGATCCCTGTTTGAATAATAGTTCAATTTTGCATATCTAACTTTCTGTTTCTGTGATTTTTCTGGCGTTGGGAAGAACACCGGCTGTAGACACCCCGATTTTGAACTCAGGATGCACTCGAGCATTCCCGATGATGAAATAGACCAATCGTGCATACCTCGAGGCTAAGAACAAGGCTTGAACTCACCGAACCACCCTAAACCATTCTAAACCCTCCTAGAACAACCTTAAACCAACCAAAATGACCAAAATACCCTTCAAACCATCCATAAACCATTTCAAAACAAACCCAAGCCTACATCATCTTCTAGTACATTCAAAACCCTCTTTATTGATATATAATACGTCTCAATCCATTTTGAAATGAGGGAGATGTGTCCGTTTTACCAAAATGACTTATTTTCCCGACCTTTTGAGGGTAAAATGGTCACATACTTGAATGTACAAATTATCTTGGGTTCAAACTACATGGGTTAGAAAGTACACTCGACAAGCTTTCCAACGCTTCAAACCACGCATGAAACGGAGTTCGGTAGCACCCGGGGCGGCCCCGCAAAGTTTTACCTTTTGAGCAACAGCCTTGAGCGCTCAAGCCATGGACCTTGAGCGCTCAAGCCCCAGGGCTTGAGCGCTCAAACCCAAAAATCCCACCTTGAGCGCTCAAGCCCATGACTTTGAGCGCTCAACTCTGATCCAGATCAGTTTTCTGCAGAGCATCTAATCATGATATTCTACTGCAAGAGGAGCGTCTACCTATGTTTTCTACTGCCTAAATACACTTCCTAGACCCTTGAACATCTCCTCAATCACCCCCCAAACCCAATTAAAAAATTAAACCCATTTCTCTCTCTATATAAACCTCCTCCACTCCCTCACTCACAAGGTTGGCTGCCCCTACTGCCATTTTCTCCCCCCATCAGATCAAACCCACTCTCTCTCATCACTTCTTCCATAGCCACCATCCTCCATCATCTTCAACCTCCAAAACACCCAAAAACCTTCTAAAAAAAAGGCCTACAACACATGGGTCTTTGAGAAACCAACTACAACAGCCCCTCTCTCACTCTAATAAGCCATTTACAGCCCATACACTCCATCAATTTCGTCCAAACCTAGCTCTTCCATCAAAACCCACCTCATCCAAGCCAAAATCACCATTTTAAGCTCAAATCCTCCATCATCCACTCAATCAATCACTCAATCAGCCCTACACTCACACTCCTCTGTCCAAAATACTTCATCTATAGCCCATAAACACAGCCACTACCCATCCATTCATCAAACCACAAGTTCAAGCCTTGATCAAGCCAAAAGGTAGTTAAAACCATGTGAAAATCACTGTTTTGGTCTTGCTGAGGGAGACCAGTGGGCTCATTCAAGTTCCTCATACTTGAAATGAGCCTACAAGTTCTGAAAAGTATCATAAAATAGCAAAATTTGGTGACCTGGAAGTGGTTTGAGCGCTCAAGGCCTTACCCTTGAGCGCTCAATCCACTTTGAGCGCTCAAACCCCAACAGAAAGTCAGTCACAGTGTTTCAGCCATAACTTTTTACTCCAAACTCCGTTTTCAACGTATTATATATCAAAACGTAGATAATTTGAAGGGCTACAACTTTGTAGTTTTATATTCTTCCTGATTATGTCTCAAAGGCTTCCAAAAAATGCAAATAGTGTTGGAAAGTCAAATAATTTTGCTCAATATGGTGTTCTAAGTCCTATTTCTCTCTTTCATTGTCATTTTCTTTGTTTATATCATTCCACCATCGCATTGTACATTGCACAAGCATCCACCATCATTTGGTTTGTATTTGAATACTTGTTTATGTGTTTTCCCATTCCCATACTCCCCGTTATTTGCTCAAAATCGAATTTCAAATATTTTCAAAATCCCACAAAATGTTGAGTAGAGACCGGTTCATGGACCGGGCGAGAGGGGTGCCGTAAAACTCTTCCCCTATCGTAACCAAACCCCCGAATCCGAGAAATCTTTGGTTCCGCCAAAATCAGTGAAATCTTTTTCAAATGGGCAAACGAGTCATATTTTTGATCGGTTTCTCGGGTTCGGACCTCAAATCCGGGTGGCGACTCTAACAATCACAATCTTTTCGAACAATCTCGGTGGGCCGTCCACAAGCTGGTGACTCCGCTGGGGACATTGGTTAATATGTATTTTATTTAATTACACTTGTGCAATTTTTGTTGCACTTGTGTAATTTTATTGAAATATGTGTTAATCAAAGCGGGTTTAATTCGAAAAATATTTTGTGGGATTTTTCAAATGTTTGAAATTTAATTTTTGCATTGCACTTGCATGGTTCTTAGCCCCGCTGGCGTGTTTTGGCAATCCTGCCCGGCTTGCCGGTGACAGGGAATCCCGAAATGCCCAGCAGCCCTCGACCGTGATAAATCACATCGTCACTATCGTTTTTAACGGTAGGAAACGGTTTTGATTTTGAGTCCGGGGTACCCTCAGTGACCAAAACCGGCCTTTGCATATAGTTAACCATAGAACCCCACGTTAGATAACCAACCAATGTGTTAGGATTATGTGCTCCATCCTGTTACGTGCTATGTGTTACCGTCTTTCCAAGCATGCCATACTGCATACATGCATACACTTGCATCCGTACATATTCGTGTCTTACATGTTGTCGGCATAGCATAAGTTAGGTTTCCGGCAGTTAGTAGAAGATTGCCTTGGCCCGATGATGAGTCGCGCATCCCATATGCGTGTTGTTCTTACGAGTAAGCCTTTAGGACGACCGGACGTGGGAAAATTTGGATCATCAAACTCCTAACACTGATCTAAACGGGTTTAAGGGACCTTGGCCCGAGGAGGGTCAATCGCCCTTAGGCATCTGATCTTAGATCATTGTCGGAATTTGTGTGGATCAGAATTTCCCAAATCCGACCATCCGATATCAAGGAGTTATCACTTAAAAGAAAACTTGAGGATTGGGGCAATCTTCCAAAGCTGTCGCATTCAGTCTAGGAGACTTTAAATCCATGGAGCTCCCGTTTAGTTTTAGTGCTTCGGCAGTTAGTAGAAGGTTGCCTCGGCCCGATGATGAATCGTGCATCCCATATGCGCGTTGTTCTTGCAAGTTAGCCTTTAGGACGGCCGGACGTGGGAAAATTTGGATCATCAAATTCCTAAACACTGATCTAAACGGGTTTAAGGGACATTGGCTCGAGGAGGGTCAATCGCCCTTAGGCATCTGATCTTAGTTCATTGTTGGGACTTGTGTGGACCAGGATTTCCCAAATCCGACCATCCGATATCAAGGACTTATCACTTAAAAGAAAACTTGAGGATTGGGGCAATCTTTCAAAGCTGTCGAATTCAGTCTAGGAGACTTAAAATCCACGGAGTTTGAGATACCTCCGGTGTTGGTCGTGCCCGAATGGCCACCGTGATTTGAACTAGCCTTAAGGTCATTAGTATCTGGATTACAACACCCAAATTGCTTTGTCTCGGATGATCAAGAAAAGCGATTGGCTCTGATTCCAACAAGTTTGGAATTTAACCTGTCGAGTAATGGTCTACCCGGGGTGTTGGAAAATCTTCTGTGCAATGATCTTAAGTGAGATTCGGATCCGGTAGACTAACCCTAAGGTTGTACATACAGTCTATGAGACTTTAAATCCACGGAGTTTGAGATACCTCCGGTGTTTGTCGTGCCCGAACGGCAGCCCGTGTTTCGAACTAGCCTTGGGCCCATTTGTAACTGGATGGCGACACCTCATTGCTTTGTCTCGGATGGTCAAGAAAGGATAACGGTTGCGGCTTCAACATTTAGGCTGAAGGTTGAAAAGCCGTAACTGCCGAGTAAACGACTTACCCGTGGTGTTGATTCAATCTGCTGTGCAATGGCTCTAAGTGAGATTTGAAACCGGTAGACTAACCATAGGCTAACCTTAGCATAATCTATAGGATAGATGTTAGTCTAGGAGACTTTAAATCCATGGAGTTTGAGATACCTCCGGTGTTTGCCGTGTCCGAACGGCTCCCCGCGTCTCGGGCTAGCCTTAAGTACATTCGTATCCAGATTTCAACAACCTCATTGCTCTGTCTCGGATGGTCTATAAGGAGATTGGCTCTGATTCCACGATAATTGGAATTTAACCTGCCTGTCACGACTTACCCGTGGTTGTTGTTTCGAACATCTGTGCAATGTCTTAAGTGAGACCGAGACCGGTAATCTAGATCTTAGACACAACTTGACAACGACACATGCAGAACATTTCCTTCAATAAAACCAGGGGCACAATCTGAGTTTGACCTTTTTGCTTTACTGTCAGTCCCGAGCCATTGATCCAAGAAAGAAGCCTTACAACTTCCCGAACAGAAGTTGACTCAACCCAAACCTCAAGACATGGATGTTCCGGCTGAAATCGAAGGACTCAAGATGGCTGTGAATAACTTGGGAAATCAAATCACCCAGCTCATAATCATGGTGCAAGACATCCGTGACTGTCTTCCGGGGGTCCAAGAGAACCTCCAACGACCTGGAAAAAGCCCAGAAATGGCCGCAGCTTTGGCCAAGATCTCTGAACTGGAGGAGTCTATCATGGAAGGATTCAAACCCATATGCTTTGGAAATTCCATTGACACGAGAGATGTGGAGATGCACCACTGGGACGTCGAAAAGGACCACCTCACTCCAGAAGGCGAAAAGGTCTACCTCGAGAAAGCCAAAACACCATTTACCAACAACAATGCAAAAGCCACCCCCAGCTCCACAAATATCAACCCCAACTTCTCAACCAGCACCATCAGCAAAGCCAAACCAACCACCACCATAATCCAAATCAACCGGCCCAAAGACCAATCAAGAAAATTCTCCCAATTCCCCGCACCTCTGTCCTCGGTCTATGAAGAGCTTCTCATGGCCGGTCTTCTTAAACCACTCTCTCCAACTCCTTTACCTCAAAAGCTCCCAGCTTACCACAATCCAAATGCCTTCTGTGCCTTCCATCAGGTGCCCGGTCATGCTACCAACAATTGTCAACGCCTCTGTCACAAGATCCAGGATCTCATTGACGATAAAACCATCTCTCTTTTGCCATCAAAATCCAACACTCCTCAACAAAAACAAGATCTCAGTGTCAATCAAATCAGCTTCACTTCCACTAAAAATGCCCCTTCGAGCTTCACCAACAATGATCCCAACCAAACTGAACCAGTCAACGAAGTCACAACCCAAATCAACCGCCCTCAAAGTCGACGAAGAAAATTTTCCCAACTCTCTGCACCTTTGCCCTCGGTCTATAAGGAGCTTCTCATGGCTGGTTTTCTCAAACCACTTTAACCAACCCCACCTCCACAAAGTCCTCCACGTTCCTACAACCCAAATACCTTCTGCATCTACCACCAAATACCCGGTCACCCTACCGAGAGATGCCAACGCCTTCGTCACGAAATACAAGATCTCATTGACAACGGATCCATCTCTGCTCCACTGGCGAAACCAAGCACCTCGTCAAATCAATGAACCATCGATGGCCATGTAATAAGTCAATCTTCCACGAGTCTTGGAAGTATTCAAGCGTCAAGTCAAGAATCAGTTTGCAAGTCGTGTTAGTTTGTGTCTTTGTTTTCCTTGTCTGTGTGTTTTCCTCTTCGAGTCTATCGTGCTCTTGTGTCTATGAGTTTTTCAAGTTCAAGTCTGTAATATATTGTTGTTGTCAAAAAAAAAAAAAGACCAAAAATAGAGTCAACTTTGTAGTCCTGAACTACGCGCGACCTGATTCCTTGCAAAGGGATACGTAGGCAACCCTTCGCGGTTCGGTCGTAACTATCAAAAATCAATGTTGTCCCCCGTTGTGTTAAAATTGTCAATCATAAACTTGGATTTTTGTAATAATACCTCAACTTGGAATTGTTTTCCACCATCATTTGAGAAACATGATAATCACTTCAAAACACGAGATGGATTTGGATTGAACTCTCGCCCCGTACAAGGAGGATTTTCAATGGACCATTCCCCAGCGCCATCAAGAAGCAATGCTTTGACACAGAAAAAGCCTGCTAGGTCGAAAACCCGTAAGGGCGGTCTAGGCAAAAGTTAAGGCAAAAAGCTCGCTAGATCAAACTTCAAAATGAGATCTAGGCAAAAGTTAGAGCAAGCATGAGTTCTCCACATCAAGTTGCACAATTCAAAATGAAGAAAGGCATTCTTTGTTTGATTCCCCACATAAATATCCATTGCAAAGCCCTTTTGAGCCTGAATCAATTTCCTTGAAAAGAACCCAGCTAGGCAGCTATCCCCCACACTGGGGTGAAACAAGAAATATGAAAGTGTCAAACACATGACAGCCAGCAGAATAAAAGGGCCAAAGATACAAGCGTGTGAAGATTCAAAGTATCATAACAATGAAAGTGCCAAACTCATAGGCTTGTCAAATACATGGGTGCAACAAGATGAAGAACACTGAAGAAATTTGAAACAAATGAAAGGAAGTGCTCATTTAAAGCAAGAAAAAGCACATGAAAGCACCCATCAGAAGCAAAAATGGCATAAAAAGTTCAAGATAGCTGCTAGCTCAAATAACCCCGAGGAAAATTGAGATGTTTTGAGCCTATAATCCTTCCTTTGTTAAACCCATAACCTTGGCCCCATCATAACCTAGATAAAAGTCCTTTCAGATTGGAAAGTGTAACTTGATAGTGAGAATTCAAGTCAAAAGGGAACAGTCTAATCTCCCTTGAAAAAGTCAAAGCATTGTGCAAACACTGGCGTCATGCAAAGCAAAAATCCAAACTGGGAAATATCAACGAGTCTTCATCAGCAGCCCTCTAAACTTGGGCACTTTGAAGGAAAACCAATGAGGCATCATCAGCAATCTGGGTCATGGGTTCACGACAAGAAATCTTGTGTTTTATTGTAGATTTGAATGAACATCACTTGACGGAGTAAAACAATCACAAAATCAAAATCTAATTTTATCATGACAATTTCGACATCAATGGTGAAGCATGGTTGCCATCTTTCAGAAACTTTGGGTCAGCATAGTCTTCCATACCCTTCGAGTTGACATGTTCTTCCGTATCAACCTTTGCTCACTCGGGGCACCCCAATCAAGCCATTCACATAGTTGCTCATATCCGTCATGTCAACCTGGTCAATCAAATTCCCCAAGCCTTGTCTGTCACAATCCACCCCCTTGTCAAAAAGGTCGATCAAATTCCTTGGCCTTGTCTGTCTTATCAATGTCCATCCTTTTGTCAAAAAGGCCGATCAAATTCCTTGGCCTTGTCGGTCTGTCCACCCCCTTGTCAAAAAGGCCGATCAAATTCCTTGGCCTTGTCGGTCTCATCAATGTCCATCCTTTTGTCCAAAAGGCCGATCAAATTCCTCGGCCTTGTAAAAATCCACCTCTTTGTCAAACAGTCAATCATGTAGTCTTAATCTTGTCTATCCTTGACTCGTGGAAACAATTTCAATGCATCAAAGAACCCGTGTTTGGGTACATGGTCAATTGGTTGTCAAAACCATCAGCAGAGCCGAGAAAGAAAATCAGATTTGAGGATCATCATCTGTGGGGCATGTCAGCCTAATGCCATTTCTGGGGGAAGCATACACCCAAATCCAGGACTGGGGCATAGAAGCCTAAAAGCCTCAAACCAATCCAAAACCCAAGTTTTGCTAAGCTCCAACCCAAACCTTGGCCTCAAGGGAAAGACAGTAAAGCAAAAGAGCCACCCATTGAGCCTCCTACTTTTTTAAAGAAGGAATGTTGTCGTTGTTGTCGTCGAGTGTCGATGCACGAGTCGCATGCAATCGTCCTGCGGGACAGTTTTCAATCAATCGTCCTCAATCGTCCTGAGGGACAACTTTTAAATCAATCGTCCTGAGGGACAACTTTTAAATCAATGGTCCTAAGGCACAACTTTTAAGTCAATGATCCTGAGGGACAAGTTTTAAATCAATCAATCGTCCTGAGGGACAGTTTTCAACCAATCATCCTGAGGGACAACTTTTTCAATCAATTTCAAGACCAGAAATGGTCACCTTTTCAAAATTAATTTCAAGACCAGAAATGGTCACCTTTTCAAAATTAATTTCAAGACCAGAAATGGTCACCTTTTTCAAAATTAATATCAAAACCAGCATGGTCAAGTCATTTGGGATAATCATTGAAAAGCCGCCTAGCTGGTGCATTCAATCAATCAATCATTTATTGTGTACATCAATCACGTCAAGTTGTTTGAGTATATTTGTTTAACCAGTTAGTGCATTTAATCAGTTGTTCTGAGAATTTGTTGTTGACGAACCATTGTGCCGCTAAGACCATCCCATTTATGTGTTTGGTACAATAGCGTATTGATTGCCTCTTTGCTCAGTAAGCAATCACATTTCCTCGATTGTCTCGTTGCTCAGTAGACAATCATCTTATCATTGGTTATCTTGTTGCTCAAGGGATAGCCCCATTAAATTTAGCCTCCCCGTTGTTCAGAGGGTAGCTACACTCAATCACAATCACAATCACAATCACAATCACAATCACAATCACAATCACAATCACAATCACAATCACAATCATAGTCACAATCATTTGCTTTTAGTGTTTCGACTCGGGAAGTCTTGACGATTCACGTAAAATCATAATTCATTTGTTTGGCGTTTGACGACCCGGGAAGGCTCGTTGATTTGCATAATTCGTTTGTTTAGCGTTTCACGACCCGGGAAGGCTCGTTGATTCGCATATTTGTTTGGCATTTCATGACCCGGGAAGGCTCGTTGATTTGCATAATTCATTTGTTTGGCGTTTCACGACCCGGGAAGGCTCGTTGATTCGCATAATTGTTTGGCATTTCACGACCCGGGAAGGCTCGTCGATTTGCATGGTTTCAATCGTCCTGAGGGACAAAACTTTTTATATCAATCGTCCTGAGGGACAAAACTTTTTAAATCAATCGTCCTGAGGGACAACTTTTTATATCAATCGTCCTAAGGGACAAAACTTTTTAAATCAATCGTCCTGAGGGACAAAACTTTTTATGTCAATCGTCCTGAGGGACAAAACTTTTTATATCAATCGTCCTGAGGGACAAAACTTTTTAAATCAATCGTCCTGAGGGACAAAACTTTTTATATCAATCGTCCTGAGGGACCAAACTTTTTAAATCAATCGTCCTGAGGGACAAAACTTTTTATATCAATCATCCTGAGGGACAAAACTTTTTAAATCAATCGTCCTGAGGGACAAAACTTTTTATGTCAATCGTCCTGAGGGACAAAACTTTTTATATCAATCGTCCTGAGGGACCAAACTTTTTATATCAATCGTCCTGAGGGACAAAACTTTTTATGTCAATCGTCCTGAGGGACAAAACTTTTTATATCAATCGTCCTGAGGGACAAAACTTTTTAAATCAATCGTCCTGAGGGACAAAAATTTTTATATCAATCGTCCTGAGGGACCAAACTTTTTAAATCAATCGTCCTGAGGGACAAAACTTTTTATATCAATCATCCTGAGGGACAAAACTTTTTAAATCAATCGTCCTGAGGGACAAAACTTTTTATGTCAATCGTCCTGAGGGACAAAACTTTTTATATCAATCGTCCTGAGGGACCAAACTTTTTATATCAATCGTCCTGAGGGACACAACTTTTTATATCAATCGTCCTGAGGGACACAACTTTTTATATCAATCGTCCTGAGGGACAAAACTTTTTAAATCAATCGTCCTGAGGGACAAAACTTTTTATATCAATCATCCTGAGGGACAAAACTTTTTATATCAATCGTCCTGAGGGACAAAACTTTTTATATCAATCGTCCTGAGGGACAAATTTTTTTAAATCAATCGTCCTGAGGGACCAAACTTTTTATATCAATCGTCCTGAGGGACAAATTTTTTTAAATCAATCGTCCTGAGGGACCAAACTTTTTATATCAATCGTCCTGAGGGACAGGAGAACCCGTTGCATTTGGTTACATATGCCCCCAGGAACTACGCCGGTCTGATCCCTACAATGGGGTACGTAGGCAGCCTGAGTGGCACGACCGATTGATCTTTAAAGTTTTCCTTTGTGACTTGAGATGTATCGTGGGGAATGAGTCGGGTTGTCTATGTCTTGGACGTCACTCATACCAAATCAATGGCATCGAGTCCCGTCCAAGAGGGGCAACTGTAGACACCCCAATTTTGAACTCAGGATGCACTCGAGCATTCCCGATGATGAAATAGACCAATCGTGCATACCTCGAGGCTAAGAACAAGGCTTGAACTCACCGAACCACCCTAAACCATTCTAAACCCTCCTAGAACAACCTTAAACCAACCAAAATGACCAAAATACCCTTCAAACCATCCATAAACCATTTCAAAACAAACCCAAGCCTACATCATCTTCTAGTACATTCAAAACCCTCTTTATTGATATATAATACGTCTCAATGCATTTTGAAATGAGGGAGATGTGTCCGTTTTACCAAAATGACTTATTTTCCCAACCTTTTGTGGGTAAAATGGTCACATACTTGAATGTACAAATTATCTTGGGTTCAAACTACTTGGGTTAGAAAGTACACTCGACAAGCTTTCCAACGCTTCAAACCATGCATGAAACGGAGTTCGGTAGCACCCGGGGCGGCCCCGCAAAGTTTTACCTTTTGAGCAACAGCCTTGAGCGCTCAAGCCCTGGACCTTGAGCGCTCAAACCCAAAAATCCCACCTTGAGCGCTCAAGCCTATGGCTTTGAGCGCTCAACTCTGATCCAGATCAGTTTTCTGCAGAGCATCTAATCATGATATTCTACTGCAAGAGGAGCGTCTACCTATGTTTTCTACTGCCTAAATACACTTCCTAGACCCTTGAACATCTCCTCAATCACCCCCCAAACCCAATTAAAAAATTAAACCCATTTCTCTCTCTATATAAACCTCCTCCACTCCCTCACTCACAAGGTTGGCTGCCCCTACTGCCATTTTCTCCCCCCATCAGATCAAACCCACTCTCTCTCATCACTTCTTCCATAGCCACCATCCTCCATCATCTTCAACCTCCAAAACACCCAAAAACCTTCTAAAAAAAAGGCCTACAACACATGGGTCTTTGAGAAACCAACTACAACAGCCCCTCTCTCACTCTAATAAGCCATTTACAGCCCATACACTCCATCAATTTCGTCCAAACCTAGCTCTTCCATCAAAACCCACCTCATCCAAGCCAAAATCACCATTTTAAGCTCAAATCCTCCATCATCCACTCAATCAATCACTCAATCAGCCCTACACTCACACTCCTCTGTCCAAAATACTTCATCTATAGCCCATAAACACAGCCACTACCCATCCATTCATCAAACCACAAGTTCAAGCCTTGATCAAGCCAAAAGGTAGTTAAAACCATGTGAAAATCACTGTTTTGGTCTTGCTGAGGGAGACCAGTGGGCTCATTCAAGTTCCTCATACTTGAAATGAGCCTACAAGTTCTGAAAAGTATCATAAAATAGCAAAATTTGGTGACCTGGAAGTGGTTTGAGCGCTCAAGGCCTTACCCTTGAGCACTCAATCCACTTTGAGCGCTCAAACCCCAACAGAAAGTCAGTCACAGTGTTTCAGCCATAACTTTTTACTCCAAACTCCGTTTTCAACGTATTATATATCAAAACGTAGATAATTTGAAGGGCTACAACTTTGTAGTTTTATATTCTTCCTGATTATGTCTCAAAGGCTTCCAAAAAATGTAAATAGTGTTGGAAAGTCAAATAATTTTGCTCAATATGGTGTTCTAAGTCCTATTTCTCTCTTTCATTGTCATTTTCTTTGTTTATATCATTCCACCATCGCATTGTACATTGCACAAGCATCCACCATCATTTGGTTCGTATTTGAATACTTGTTTATGTGTTTTCCCATTCCCATACTCCCCGTTATTTGCTCAAAATCGAATTTCAAATATTTTCAAAATCCCACAAAATGTTGAGTAGAGACCGGTTCATGGACCGGGCGAGAGGGGTGCCGTAAAACCCTTCCCCTATCCTAACCAAACCCCCGAATCCGAGAAATCTTTGGTTCCGCCAAAATCAGTGAAATCTTTTTCAAATGGGCAAACGAGTCATATTTTTGATCGGTTTCTCGGGTTCGGACCTCAAATCCGGGTGGCGACTCTAACAATCACAATCTTTTCGAACAATCTCGGTGGGCCGTCCACACCGGCCGACTTTCTGATGTCTCGCCCGACACTTTAATCAGTGTGATCTGCTGGCTGCCAAAACAAAAGGCCGACCGACAGATCGAGATGCGAGCAAATTATTAATTTTGTGTTTCCCTATTGTATACTTCTTGTTTTTATGTGCTCCCCAATTCTCTGCCCCTGTATGATTTGTGTTTTATTAACATCACCCATATATGTTAAAATGACTTAATAACCGGTTGTGTGTGAGATCTCCTAAAACATAAAAGCAATTCTATGTCAAACAAGTATAGGCTAACCTCTGTGGCTATGCGGAGAGGGGTGCCTAACACCTTCCCTCATCGTACCCTTGTTTCCCAATCCTTCATAGAGCGGCCTATTAACAATATTAATAATAATTAATAAAATAATGAAATGACTCAAATTTCGTTTCTGAATCTTTCTAGAAGATTAAAAAAAATAGGGTAAATTTCACTTACCTCCCCTCGGGTTTCTTACAAATGCAGAGACCTCCCCTACTTTTTATGAAATTTCATTGTCCTCCCTTGCTTTTGAAAATAATTGTCACTTACCTCCCCTGTTGTTGCGTTAAGGCTAATGGTTTTAACTTTTTGCGTGAAATGACCGAAACGCCCTTAGTATATATTCTCCACCGCTTTTTTTTTTTTTTTTTAAAAGTAGAGTTAAAAAAAATTTCCAACAAAAATTAAATCATTTTTCATTTTGAAAAAAAAAAATTTAAACAAAAAGTATCAAAGAATTTTTTTTTCAAATTTTTCTTTTTAATTTTGAATATTTTTTGCAGGAAAAAAAACTAGTTTTGAAAATAGTTTTTTCTTTTAAATTTATTTTTCAGATTTAAAAAAATAAAGTTTACTTTATTTTTTCAAAATAACGATTTACTAAAAACTAAAACTAATTTTTTATCCAAGAAAAAGTTTTCAAAAATTTTGCATTTTAAAAACCTTTTTTCGGAATTAGTTTTTTTTCACTAGAAAAACTTTTTCAGCAAAAAATTTCAAAAAAATGTTTTTGTTTACAAAATTCTTTTCGATACTTTTTTTTTCTTCTATAAGCTATTTTTTAATAATGAAAAATGATTTAAATTTTAAGTGAAACTTTTTTAACTCTATTTTTTTATTAATCGATTTTTTTAGGGTGGAGAATATATACCAAGAGTACTACGGTTTTTTTGACTACTTTATTTTTAAAAATATTACGAAGTGTACTACAGTATTTTTACCAAAAAATTAGGTTTTGGTAAACCGTTATTTTTAAAAATAAAGTTTACTTTATTTTTTTAAATCTGAAAAATAAATTAAAAAAATAGTTTAAAAAACTATTTTCGAAACTAGTTTTTTTTCCTACAAAAATATATTCAAAATTTAAAAAAAAAATTGAGAAATATTCATTGATACGTTCTGTTTTAAAACTATTTTTTTCAAAATGAAAAATGATTTAATTTTGTTGGAAATTTTTTTTAACTCTACTTTTTTTTAGAAAAAGGGTGTTTTTAGGGTCAAGAATATATATACTAAGGGCGTTTCAGTCATTTCACGCAAAATGTTAACACCGTTAGTCTCAAAGTAACTGCAATGGAAGTAAGTGACAATTATTTTCAAAAGTAAGGGAAAGCAGTGGAATTTCAGAAAAAGTAAGGGAGGTCTCTGTATTTGTCAGAAACCTCAGGGGAGGTAATTGAAATTGACCCAAAAAAATAGAATAAGTAGAAGATGAATAAAATGATTGATAGATAAAATGAATAAAAGAAAAGAGAAGAAGAGATACGACCCCCCTAGGTATTTAATAGCTTCGCCTAGAAAAAAAACTCGTAACACTTATCCCATTTGTATTTCCATCAATTAATCGCGTGTCTACCATTTCACCTTGAAGACCCTACCGCATTCCAATGAGTAGAAAATAGAACGGAGTTTTGAGTAAGGACTTGCAGAATCACAAAATATATGCAAAATGAATCTTGTTTGATAGTTTTCTCTATTTCACAAAAGCCCCTAACATGGAAACATATAAACTAGTTTAAATTGAAACATATGAAAATTAAAAGATGACATGGAAATTAAAATGAACAAATAAATTGAGACAGAGGAAGTAACAAATTGAGATGGAGGGGATAGTATTCAGAATGGCACAAAAGCCCCTAACATGAGGCCTTTGTTCGAGCAAACATGTGCATCTCTTCTGCCGTCTACTGTATTTGTTCTGCATATACATACATACATACAATATTTTCTACCTATACACAGATACTCTATTTGATTATACATTTCCACGCTGTACGTTAATGAAAACAATATAAAATCCATCTATAAATCTCCAATACTAGTATTTTCTTCTGCCATCTAGTTGATCAATTTCCCTTCCTCCTCCTCCTCCTCCTCTCTCTCTCTCTCTCTCTCTCTCTCTTCCCTCTACGTAACAAATTGAGACAAAGGGAAAAGTCTTCAAAATGGCACAAAAGCCCCAAACATGAGGCCTTCTTTCGAGTAAACATGTGCATCTCTTCTGCCGTCTACTGTATTTGATCTGCATATACATATATAGATACATACATACATACAATATTTCCTACATATACACAAATACTCTATTTGATTATACATTCGACACTGTATGTTAATTGAAAAAAATATAAAAGCCAGCTATCCCCTCCGTCTAACAACTTTGCGCAATTTATGGTTTTTGTATCCTAAAGAAAACTTAGTGATAAGGCACCTGTTCTTCCTTCAATTGGAATTTATGCTGATTTTTTTTGTTGCAAATATTGCCTCACCCATATATTTCACCGGATTCAATGATCCTCCCATTAGTCAACAGCTATCTGAGACAAGGCGAACAAGCTACTATTTGTATGGAGTAGTTTTGCTGGTTGGTTAATTGGTCACATTATAAAAATGATTTTCTTCCTGAAAGTGTTCAAACATTTTGTCGATTGGGCACGTACCTTATTCAAATGAAATACGGTGGGATGATGAATTTTAAAATAAGTGAAGTAGATCAACATTTATCTATTTCACTAATTCTCTATTTTACTTATTCGACTGGAATGGCAGTGAATCGAACAAAAAAAAGTCATCAAAAAAATGACTGAGATAATCGAGTTAATATATATCGTATAGAAAACTATTCCACTTATAAGAAAGGAGGAAAAATAGATAGTGGGTGTTGGAATTAGATTATCTATCTGATGTAGGGGAATTAATAGCCAGCCACTGTCTACTTTTCCTCCTTTCTTATAAGTGGAATAGTTTTCTATACGATATATATATTAACTCGATTCTTAGTCTTTTTTTTTGATAACTTTATTTTTTGTTCAATTTGCTGCCATTCCAGTCGAATAAGTGAAATAGTTCAACCTTTATCTATTTCACTTATTTAATTTAATTGAACTTAAGATTCAAAAAAGTTCTTTCTTACCCAAATTATTATGATCATTATGAATTCCAACAACTTCATCAATAAAATCATGAAGAAAGTGTGACCAATTAACCAACCAGCCAAACTACTTCTTACAAATAAGATCTTCTTTTCGTTGTCGTTGTTATAGCGAGAGAGACAAAAGTTGACTAATCTGGGGATCATTGAATCAGGTTTAAGGTACGGGTTGCATAATTGCACAAAGAAAGTCAGCAGAAAATACATCATTTTTTTTTTTAATATCAGCTCTATTTATAGGCACCCCATTAACATTCCTATTTAAAATTTTATCAACAATGGGCAGAAATTGATCATCATTAGCCCAAACCAAGTGGTGACTCTAAACTCAAGGTGTGTTGTAACGACACTTAGACACTTATTGGTCATCCTGTGTAGTGACCGCCCTCATCAAGTGCAAACTCGAGCGGGGGTATCCACATTGAATAACCACTGTACGGCCAAGGACCATTACCGTACGGTAGTTATATATTTTGGATAGCATCAAAACTGTTAGCAAATAAGTGAAAATTGAGATACTGCAAGATTAGTGAAACATACCCTATGGAACTTTGGGCTTTCCGGGGACTTTAAAAATGTTTTTGAAGTTCCACAGGTTATGTAAAACTATCCACAATGAAAATTTTCAATTGATATGAGCAAGGAACACCTTGCACCTTTGAGGTGTTGATGAACTAAAAGGTCCAGAGCTCTGAAAATTTTTGTCTACCAGAAAGTGACCACCGTATGGCGATAGGCCACAGTCGTACAACAATTACCTGGGGATTTTATTCTCTTGTTAAATTGGTAATAAAGGCCAGCTGAGCTGAAAACTAGTATGAGGATTTGGTTTGAGCCCTGTGGCTCCCTTTAGGTTGTTGAAACAGAAAATTTGAACAATTACCGACCTTGTTTAAACTTGACAATAATGCTCCTTCGCGTGATTTTTGGTTGAGGCTGTTTTTTTGTATGCGATAGCCTAGTTTGGACTATTAAAGGACTTGGAGGATTTTTGGGATTTTAGGAGATTTTGGAAGAGGATTGGTTTTTCTTTCTCAAGGTTTTTGAACTGATTTCGACAAGGATTTTTGGCTGAATTGTAGCAAGGTTTTGAGGCTGAAATGTTGTGCTTTCTCAAAAAAAAAAATGCCCTTGTGTTCCAAAAAATGGGGTGTTCATCTCCTTTTTAATGTGTTGAAGTGTGGGGGTTTTTATATGGAAGTTTTTTCTTTTGGGGCAAGAAAACGTAGTAAAAAAGAGGGGGAGGGCTGTCCTGTGCAGTTAACTACCGCCTGTGGCAGTAAAAAAGGTCCTTGATGTGTGTTCTTAAAATTTAGAAGAGAATCTTTGACCACCGTATGGTAGTTAGCAAGGCGGTTTGTGTTGTTCAACATTAATTTTGCCGAAATGATTGACCACCGCACGGTAGTTAGTGACCAACGTACGGCCATGGGCTGACTGGTTAACAGGCCAAACTTTGAGGGATTGTCCCGGGCACTACCAAACTCCGTTTCGTCACTTTCGTGCGTGGTTTGAATCATTGAAAAGCTGATTGAGTCTACTTTCTAACCCAAATGATTTCACTCTTTTTTCATTCATACTTTGAAAGATTTGTCCATTTTACCTTCAGTGTGTTGGGAAAGAAGTAGTTTTGGAAAAATTCTCACATCTCCCTCATTTTAAATTGGTTTGACCATTATTATATATCGTTAAAAAGGGGTTTTCAATTCCTACAACATTATGTACGCTAGGGTTTGTTTCAAAAAGATAAGGAGTAATGTTCTTAGCTTCCAAGGATGTTTTGATTCATTTCATCACTAGGGAGCCAACCAGCCACTGCTTTAAAATGTCCAAAAGTTTAAAATTGGGGTGTCTACACTTTAGAAATTACAAATGCTTAGTTGACCTAACCAATAGTACAACAAAGGCGATGACTAAAAGTGAAGTTAAGTCCCTAAGAACTCATGAACTTGAGAGTTTTGAGTTCTTGTTTAGTATTGTAATTTGGTATAATTTGTTGTCTGTTGTTAACTTTGTTAGTAAGCTCCTTCAAAGTGAAGACATGGATATAGGTGTTGCTGTGAAGGAACTACATGGTGAAACTAATTAACAACAATAACACATGGGCTTGTTACCTATTTTCAAAGTTATAGAGAAGTTGGTTTCATGGAGGCTATGGTTGAAGCTAAAGAAATGGCAAGTGAATTTAGAGTTGAACCTACATTTGTTGAAAAGCGTATCATTTATAGAAAGAAACAAGGGGTATTTGCACTTTGACCCCCTGTACTTTGCTCGATTTGCACTTTCACCCCTCGTACTTTTTTTAGGCACTTACACCCCTTCCAGAGATCCTGAATTTTGCTTAGGTTCGGATTTTGACTTTCCCGATCAAATTTCAATGATCCGATCCATTCAATATGTTTGGAACGTGTTTTCAAGGGCATCTAGCAAAAATCAGCCAAAAAAAAGACCACGAAGGGCTTGGATTAAGTAGTTTTTTTTGTAAAACTGTATATATTCGGATCAAACCCTTCCCGGTCATTTTTTTTTTGCCAATTCCTTGCAAATACCCTTGAAAACACATTCCAAACGCATTGGACGGATCGGATCATCGAAATTTGATCGGGAAAGTCGAAGTCCAGACCTAAGCAAAATTTGGGATCTCTGTAAGGGGGTGTAAGTGCCTAAAAAAAGTACGAGGGGTGTAAGTGCAAATCGAGCAAAGTACAGGGGTCAAAGTGCAAATACCCCAAGAAACAATTCGACGAGATTATTAGTGAATAGATGACCCAATTGGCTAAAGAATCATAAGTTACTTCTTGTATATTGTTGATCAAGCTCTCTCTTCACTCAAGGATATGTTCGAACAATTCGAAGTATATGAGGCAAACTTTGGTTTTTTGTTTGACTTGAAAAAGTGCAACCGATGAATCATTGAAAATGGGTTGTACGAACCTTGAAGAATTTTTAAAACATGATGGGACTTCTGATATTGATGGAAGAGATTTATTGATGGAGTTGAAAGTCTTGAAAGATAGATTGCCAAGGGAAGTCAACAAACCAATTGAAGTGCTCAATAATTTGAAGTTGACGGAAAATTGTTACCCAAATTCTTGAAATGGTTATAGAACACCTTCGATCAACCTATCACAAGAAATATTGAATGGATTAGCAAAACTAGATTATGTTAGTTTCATTGATTTATTTGCTTCTAAAAATGCAAGAAGAGCGAGGTTCAAGTGATACTTATTAATAGATATCATGTTAATGTTAAGTACTTTTTGTGACTTCGACATTCAAATTCTTATAAGTTTTTTGTTTCAGACGATTTGTACCTTTCGAAATTGTAGTGTTTCTTCAAATATAAAGGCCCCAAATCGATTTTTTGCTGAGGGCCCTAGAAATCTCAGGGTCGAGGTTGCTCGCCAGCCTCCACTTCCCCTCTATCCTTATCTCCCCGAACACCACTCTCAAGACCCTCCAGCCACCAACATCCTCCATCTCTGCCCCTTTTTCTCTCCACAGATCCAGTCCATCCTCCTTTTCGGCCATCTGGAGTTTGAGCTGGGGTTGAAGTGAAGCAATGATAATATGGTATATTATTTATGCATGAGGTGTATAGCCACATTAATGTGATATTTATGAAAGAAGATAAAACAATACTCTGCATTTTGGAAGATTTTGATAACAAAGGAAGATAAATTAGTACTCTGTAGTTGAAATTAGGGGATAAAGACAAATTAGAAAGTTTTGGGTAGATTGACCCATTTTAGGAAGGATTCACTCAAGTAGATTAACAAATACAATACAAATACAAATTTTTTTTTGAATAAAGACAACAAAAAAACCAATTTTTTGGATTTAGCCAAACCAAGCCTAAATATGGATACCCAGGATGTGCCCCAAACCATGAATGTCATCGTAGGAGGCCCAGGATGTGCTCCAATCCATGGATGTAAATCGTAGGCCGGGATGAGGAAGAGGATGAGTCAATAGTCATCCCATCCCCAGCCAAACGAGCCCAAGGATAAAAATCCATCCAGCTGCGAAAACAATTTCCGAAATTACTGATGTTTCAGCTGGAGCACAAAGGATTGATGCAGATCAACAAAACCGAAATGACGGATACGTCGCTACATCTCTCTAATATACGCTATGAAACCAACCTACCCCTCATCTCAGGGAGCTTGGATACTTTTGACTGCATCTTTCAAGTTAGCAAACCATAATTCCTCTCAATTTCCTCACCCATAAGTGAGGGAAATCCACCCAATTGCCAACACAATTCGGTGCAGTGAAATTCTACGTTAGCTTTTTGAACCTGATAATTGACAAATTGAAGATTAATTGATCAAGAACAGAGAGCAAAACTTCAAAAAAACAAGTTCGACACTCATATTTCTCAAAAACCCATTTACAGATCGGTCATTCACAACCAGACTCTCACATTTATTAGGATCTACGACACCATCATAACCCCAACCAGACTGCCATAGAAAAACCCTAACACAATACTTCCATAAACAGACGCCCAAACAAAGACACTTTAACTAATCACAGAATTAACCAGAAATCTCAACCGATTTAACATCGGCCTTCTTAACCTCCGCCTTGGGCACCGTCACGGTAAGCACGCCGTCCTCCATTGCTGCCTGCACCTGATCCACCTTAGCATTCTCCGGCAACCTAAACCTCCTCATGAACTTCCCGCTGCTACGCTCCACGCGGTGCCACGTGTCCCCCTTCTCCTCCTGTTCTCGGCTCCTCTCCCCTCGAATCTGGAGAACCCTGTCGTCCTCTACCTCCACCTTGACCTCTTCCTTCTTCAGCCCCGGAACGTCCGCCTTGAACACGTGCGCCGTCGGCGTCTCCTTCCAGTCGATGTTGGCGCTGGCGAACGACGACGTCTCGGAGGGGAACCCGGAGCGGAGCTGGTCGGAGAGTTGACGGAAGTTGGAGGGTAACGGGCTGCCCTCGAAGGGATCCCACACGTCGAGGGAGAAGGGGTCGTAGACGTTCGATCGGCGGCCGAAGAAGCTTGGAATCAGCGACATTTTCGATGGATTGTGAGAGCGTTTGGAGAGTGAGAAAATGAGGGAATTGGGAAAGGAAATTCGGTTATGGAATGTGAGGATGTGGATTCGACAATTCTTTTGGCTCTGGTTACTGGCGAAATTTGGAGATGATTTTTATAGGAGGAATTGGATGAGGCCTGGATGGTTCGAGAGAGTTCTAGGTGCCACGCGCTCGTTCTCGAAAGTTCATGCACGCGCTGTTACAAACAATGGGCTACAGAAACTGCCATGCTTCGCTTCCATTACCGATTCCTCCGTTACCAGCGGAAAATAATTGAAATGAAAACTAATGATAATTGATTTTGCAACTTCATTTTTTGATAATTGGAGTACATTTTAATATTTATTTTTTAGTATTCAAAATACACATAGCATGAACACTAAAAGAAAAAGAAAAAAGAGAGTGTGGCTATCAAAATTTGAAATGCCAAAATCATTTTCCAAACTAAAATGTTTATTGCACCTAAAATTCTGTTAATTATGTCTTCTTATTGAGTATGATTTTTCATTCCATGTTTTGATGATGCACCATAAAATTTACTGTACTATTTTTTATTGTGTTTTGAAAATTGTGATGGGCGCAGTTTTAACTGAAAGACATCTCACTAATTTTTTTGATCGCCGGAAGTGGTCGCCCAGAGGTGGGGTGATGGTCGGCCGAAGGTGAGGTGGTGATTTTTTTAAATTATATGTTCGAAATTAGAATTTGGAAAAATTAGTGACCTCTCACAAATTTTTTTGGTTGCCGGAAATGGCTGGCCAGAGCGGGGGTGGTGGTCGGCCGGAGGTGGGGTGGTATTTTTTGAAATTTATGTTCGAAATTAGAATTTTTAAAAATTAGTGACATCTCATTAATTTTTTTGGTCCTTGGAAGTGGCCTGCCAGTGGGGTGGTGGTTAGCCGGAGGTGGGGTGGTGATTTTTTGAATTTTATGTTTAAAATTACAATTTTTAAAAATTAGTGATATCTCACTAATGATATCACTAATTTTTTTGGTTACCGGAAGTGGTCGGCCAGAGGTAGGGTGGTGATCGGCCGGAGATGGCCGGAGATGGGGTGGTGATTTTTTTGAATTTTATGTTCGAAATTACAATTTTAAAAAATTAGTGACATCTCACTAATTTTTTTGGTCCCTGGAAGTGGTTGGCCAGAGGTGGGGTGATTGTCGGCCGGAGGTGGGGCGGAGATTTTTTTGAATTTTATGTTCGAAATTACAATTTTTAAAAATTAGTGACACCTCACTAATTTTTTTGGTCACCTGAAGTGGTCGGCCGAAGGTAGGGTGAAGATTTTTTTGAATTTTATATTCGAATTTAGAATTTTTAACAATTAGTATCATTTAACTAATTTTTTTTTTGTTTTTATGTTTGATTGCAAAAGTTCATTGTCCTTCCCCTTAAAAATATCAAATGTTTTTTGTTTTTATGTTCGATTGCAAAAGTTTCTTGTCCTTCCCTTTAAAAATGTCAAATATTTTGGATTTTTTACTAAGTGACCCTAGAAGAAAAGACTGTTAATTTGTTCATTCTTGTTAGTATTTTGATAGGATAAGTTTAAAATTTGTACACCTTTCTTGTTTTGGTCTGGACTCAGGAGACCCAGTAATTGCCAAATTTGAATATCAATAGTGGTATAAGTGGGCTGGGTCCTGCTGAAGGCCAACCCAAGTTGCTTGTGGCCCAACTACAGCCCATCCAGCATAAGCTCAGTTTGGATAGGCTCAAAGGCCTTTAGCCTAGCTTGGTTAATTCCATGAAGCATTTGATAGTTGGCCTCAAGTTGCAAATTAAGATTGCTTTTCATCCCTGTACATGGGCATGCATTTTACTTCCAGTTTTGTTTCATTTCGGGCCCCATTCTACTAAGTTTGATTTTGTCGACTTTTTTAGTTAATGCATATGAGAAGACCTGTTTCATAAAGCGTAAAAAGTCAATTTTGTTTTTGAATAATCCACTTAGTGGAACCGGACCTCGAGTAATATGTGATCAGAAAATGGTAGATAAAAGTTGGTGACATGTAAAGTCAATAAAAGAGATGCAAGTTGAATTTCTCATCCCCAAAACCCCACTTTAATATTGATGTGATGTACTTTGAATTTAACATAAGGCATGTTGAAAAGAAAAGGGAAGCACAGACCTTGAGATTGGCAGTTTTCAGCCAAAACTATTTTGATTTTGTGAGTTGCCTACCCTATTGGAGGGAACATTATTCAATACTCCTAGACTACATGCCTTTTTTTCACCACACATTATGGTAGGCTCAAATACAAAGTGTACGGACCTCACAATAAGTGGAAGAGAAGGGGTCTCTGGTACTATATAATCACAAAGTAAATAATAATATTTTTGTTTGCTTATCACTTGGATATTATTTGTTCCTTCCATCTGTTAAAATAATTTACTCAACACTCACAATAATGGGGTCGACCCTTCTGCAAATAGCGGGTGTACCTTCACACCATCCGTTTGCAAAAAGGAATTCCCCAACCCAACGCTTAATTAGCACTTGATTAGTAACTAAACTAGACATGAAAATAATAGCCTAATGTGCATATATATACAACAAAAAAATAATAATAATAAAAAAGACGCAGATGATCAACTTAGTTATTCCTCATCATCTTGGCTGTTTTCTGAATCATCAAGATCGAAAGCCGCAACCTTCGACACTCCGACCGGCCTCGACAAACCTCCCAGAATCTTAAACGGCAACACAACATTTCCCCTCACAACACCACACCCTTTTTCCTCTCCTCCTTCTTTTTCCATTTTCTTTAGATCGCCCGGTGCCAAAAAACAAACCATTGACAATCCCGCAATGTTAAAATCCACTTCTTCAATTTCCCACACCTCTTGCATCCGTGTCATTGAGTGGCTTTCTGTGCTCTCACCGTACCTAACGAGTGACACTGCCGTTCTACCAGCATGCGCAATGTTAATGCCGTCAATGGTTTTGTAGTCTTGGATATGTGACTCCATTGTGGTCTCCCAAAAGACACTCTCACTATTTCCAATGGCTTTGATTCTGAGAAGGTGAGAGTCTTCCAGTTGGGTTAAAAGCCCCGTTCTTTGGCTGAAGTAGCCTGAAATGGTGTGCCTGATTATCTCCACATTGCTGCTGCTCCTTGCTCTTAGTGTTGAGGGTTCTGCTTCGAGGTTTAACACGAAGCAGTCTTCGTTGTGGATGGATTTTTCACCTATGCAGATGGAATTGGAGAAGAGATTTGCAGTAGACCTTGGATCTAGACCCTGTCCAAATCACATCAATCCTTAGGCCTGATAATTAGCTAAAGAAAATTGTGTGCGCTACACCTCATAAGGGGGAAAAAAAACCCCAAGATGAAGGTTTGGAATAAGGGATTGGACAGTCAAGTTTTAGCTTTTCAAAAACAGTCACTATGATTAAAAAAAAACATGTTGATAATGATCGGATATCAATAGATGATAAGTGATTTCTTTGTGTAATTAATGTTTTCGATGAATTTTAAAACTTAACTGCCTCAATCATCAAAGTAGCGAGTCGGGAAAAAAATCCGAAAATAGTCTAAGCTTAACGGCTCAGTCTCACAAGAGCACCGGAGAGGATACAAAATGCTTGTATTAACTCGAAAGAACAGAACCAAAGATAATATTGGCAACATTTTCATGGTCAGAAGCCATAAGGACAGCTCACTGGGGAACTCCCTATAGTGGGATTAACGGACCACAGACGGAGATTCGGACAAAGGCTGTGAGTCGGGGACCTTCAGCACACTAAGAGCGTTGTACCATGCAGCGCAGCATTGCAACCGTCCAAAAATGTTTCCAATGGTCCGGATTTGCACACGCTTTCTTACCGGTCAAAGTATGAAAGCTCCAGCGAATCCGAACCATTAATTTCCAAGATGGATGGTTGTGATATGCGATGCACTAATCCCGCTTCCAAGAGTTGCTGGGAACATGGATCGAATCTGCTCATTAGGTCTTTAATATAGTAGCACTATTTTGTTGAAGTAAAAAAGAAACCCAAAAGAACGTGGTCCAGGAAACAACACAGCAAGACCCACAAAAAAAAGTGTTCACCAAAGAGAGAGAGAGACGACTTTAGCATCATGGTTCATATCCAATTTTGGGAAAACTCTACCGCATTTCACATTGCAATATATATCCGAGTTTCGAATGCTAAAATCACTCTCCCCGTGTGTTACACCTAACTGAACCAAATTTAGGAGAAATAGAGACGAGAAGTAAGGCCGCAAAGGAACATAATTTAGTTGCGTCCATGTTTAATTTATTCGCTACTGTGGCTGATGTAAAAACGAGCTTCCATCGAGATAATTATTAAAACTTGACAGGAATAACGGGTTCAAGCATGCTATATTAGTTAAACAAGCTTCTTTAAACAGGCTGCAAAACGCGAGTCAAGCTTGAATAACAGGGTTGAGTTAATTGGGGATTATGTCCGGTCTTTACCTCCGGGGCTCCGGAATTAGTCGAGGTGCGCGTAAGCTGGTCTGGACATCGGGGTATTAAGAAGAAAAAAAAAACAAGGTTGAGTTAACTGCCGGAGGAAAATTAATCCAAAGAGAGAGAGGAGTACCTGAAGGGAACGGCGAAGAGGTCTCGGCGGGCCGCGAGAAGCGTGGGAATGGTGCCAGGGAGTCTGCCGCCAAGCCACCTTACCATCACTACCGGCACTAATCTTGCAGCCGGAAACCACCAGCTCCAAACACCACAGCTCCGGCCTCTTCTGCCACAGCACGAACCCTCCTACCTCTCCAACCCCATTTCGAACACTTTTTATTTTCATTACCTTACCATTTTTGTTATTATTAGAACTCAAATTGTTACTCATACCCTCCCCTGCAATAAACTTTGATGCCGCCATCTTCACCTTCCCCATTGCGTACATGCTATCAACAGAGTTCAACGCCTTTTCTCCCCCTGAAGCTGCTATGTACTGCTGCACTATGTACTTCGCCATAGAAACCTCCTGCAAATTTTAATTACATCAATACTTTGCAAAACTATTTATTTCTTAATCAAAGTATCAAACACGTCGTGGACCATTTGATTTGACCGGATAATACAACAAATTCCAAACAATTTTGGCATTTAAATTAACAGTTTGTGAAGAAACTACAAAATCGTTGCAGAACTAATTTTAAATAATACTCTAGAATTTACAAATCATAAATTCAGCATATTTGCTGCAGCTGAACTTATGGTAAAATTTTATCTTGTTGAGTGATCAGAAACCAAACACTTACAATGGCATGGTCTTTGATGTTTGGTGCAGTGGGGTGAAGAGAGGAGATGGGAAGAGGTATCAACGGAGCTCCGACGACTCCGAGCAAGAGTTGAATCTCGTCGTTACCGTTAGCGCTGAAAACGGAGGGCGGAGGTGATCTATCGGTGGAGGGGGGTTTGACCCACGACTTAACATTTTGCCAGGATCTGTTTTTGTTGTTGTTGTTAGAAGAAGCAAACATTTCTTCTGGAATGGGGACTTCAAGAACTGTCTCAAGTCCATCTTCTCGGTCTAAGTTGGGGCAGAGCGTCCTCATAGAATGAGAGAAAAGAGTTTTAGAGAGAGAGAGAGAGAGAGAGAGATTGGGGAGAGAGGGAGGGATAGAGCGCTAGCTTTTGATAATGGGCTTGGGGGGGAATTGGAGGACAGAGAGAGAGAGACAGAGTAGGAAAGTGAAAGGGACAGAGACTTTGTGTCAAAGGGAGGGATGAAAATATGACCCAACCGATCGACCGTCGGACGTCGTTCTAACGTGTGCGTTTCTCTGTCTCTGTCGTGACCGCACGCTCTCGCTCTCTGTCACGTTCTTGTGTTTTTTCCTCCAAATTAGGATGGATATTATAAAAACAAAATTGACAGTTAAACAAAATTGATGTTACTGTATTAACTGAATTAAATTCCAAAAATAGACCACATTCTGCTACTACTTCCTCAAGGGCGACTCCACATTATGGGGAGGGGTCAGCCGACCCCCCGGGAAAAAAAATATATACTACTATTATATTGAAATTTTTGAAAAATTCATAAATGAACCCTCTAAATTTGGTGGTGACACCACTGGATAATTCATAAAAGTTACTTATCTGTTGACAAGGAGATGTTGATCTGTCTTGCTAGGTTGGGCTTTAAAAGTGATTTTTGTTGGAATAAGATTTTTACTTGCCATTATTGTGATGTTTTACTTTGATTTATGATTGGTAAAAATATTTAACGTTTATGAATGACTCCACGCTTCCGAACTTCTGGAGTCGCCACTGTACTTCCTGAGATGAAACTTCTCTAATTATTGGTGATTAAAAATTTGAATTGGGTAAAATTATGACCTTTACCCAAATATTTTGCGAATTGGAACTCTCTTCATTTACTTCAAATATTTTAAGTGGTCTTTTCTTGGATATTTTCTAAAATATTTGGGTAAAAATATCATAATTTTACTCAAATCCAATTCCTCTCGTCGAGACGAACCTATACTTATCAAAAGTTTAACGCAAAACTAACAAACGCAAAAAAAAAAAAACAAGTCAATGACACTAGAACAGGATCTCATGAGTAGTTATTCAGTGCTTACTGAGCGCCGTTTATATAAACCACACAGATAAATGATACTCGTATATTTATTAATCGTTAGACCTCGCGAATTTTTCGCTGAGTAATTTGAGTACAAGATACTTTTATTTTTTAGTTGATTAGATAAACGAAAAAATAGTAGATGCTTTATTCCTTTGCTTTGAAAATAATAGCTCATCTTCTCTTCTGTTTATTGCCTCTATTAGGTCAGATTGTGTATATGCATGAGACAAAGACAAGACAACTCTTTCATCTCTGGATAATTAGGTGAGATAAGGCTTATTAGCTAGCCAGTCAATTTCAAAAGGAATTTTTCTCCAAAACTGATCACATTTCCGATGAATTTTGTGAAATATGATATAGAAGTGAGATCTTTCATGTCATCTCACAATCTAATCTAACATTAAGAATTTTTCGTGAAATATTAAATTAGCTGATGGGTTTTTAAAACAAAATTATTGGACTTCCAACTAAACGCCAAAATTAATCCACTTCAATATAATCAAAAAAATCCATGGTAAAGCAAAGGAATAATCTTTCAATCCCGACGTACGTTCCTCTACCGTCCACACCTCATTTTCCTGCATATACCGAAATTATATTCATGCTAAAAATAAAGCGAATTGGAACTCTCTTCATCTGCGTCAAATTCACACACTAGCGAGTAAATCTCAAAACCATTCTACCAAAAAATATTTGAATAATAAGAAGGAAAACATTAAAAATAGCAGAAACTTTAGACATAGAGGTGTGGCATGTTTCAACCTGAAGTTGTTGTTATATTTCTATTTCCAAATTCGCATCATTATTGTCGACAAAAAAAATAAGACCACAGTTTTCTATAGGAATTAAAGTACAATTAAATGAAATTCAACAATTAGGAGCTCAGACTTGTCTTCGATCGTGCTATCCACGTTCATATTAAACCTGGTACATATCCAGGTTAGCTTTTATCCAGAATCCAAAAGAGAAGTGAAGATGTCGGTTGAGTAAACATCAGTTCAATCATATGTCTATATCCATGAAGTTAAGATGTCGGTTAAGTAGAATTAAACTATCCCGAGGATTGCGTTTCAAAAAACATCAAGTTCTTGCGAATCTGGGATTTGCGAAACCGGCCATTTGTAACTTCAAAATGGATAACTTAAAATCAAGGACACATGTTTCTTGTTCAACTCCATGGGGTTGGCTTAGCGGTGGATGCTCGGGACTTGGGTTTGCTCCGTCTTAATATTTCAGATATGAAATCTTTTTAGTGTTATCAACTTATTTTGGGTCCGTTTATATGGAGTTTTGTTTTGGCTTTAAATGAGGTGCTGCTAGTAGACTGTGAGATTGACTCTCATGATTAGTTAAAGTGCGCGCAAGAGACCCGGACACCTGATTAAGAAAAGAACAAAAAAATCTTGTTCATGTGTTTCCTTGTTTTGTACAGGATAACATAGACCAGGCCATGTTATCTTAAACGTGATTGACACTTCTATTCTTGTTCTTTTAAACTCTAGTCACTAAATCCAAAATCGTGTTCAACCGAGTTAGCTCCCGTTGGCAGGATAAAATTTTGGGTGCAAATAGAGTAGGGGTGACGCATTCCTTCGGCACATCTGGACCGTCTAAAAATGCATTGAACGGTCCTGATTGAAACACACTTTTTTTTTTCTATTTTTTTTTTTAAAATCCGGACGGCTCTTTCAATCCTGACCGTCTTGGACGACCCGGATATGCTGAGAGGGTGCCGCGTGATACCCTCCCCGTACCCAAATTTTCTCGTTTGGCAGGCCACATTCTTCATTTTACATTTTACATTCGACATTTTATTTTTAGTAATCAGCCCTCGATGTACTTTTGCATTCTAGATTTTTTCTACTGATTAAAAAGCTATTTTAGCCAAGCCCTTATTGGATCCAATTTCTGGGGTATAATACGTTGGTTAGGTTGTTTGATGGGTTTTTTTTTTTAACAATTTGTCAAAATTATATTTGTTTTGTTTTGTGATTATCGATGAAGTTAATTTTCAGGCATGATTATAAATTTATATGTCCATTGCAAAATAATACTACATGGTTTGTAATTTTTTAAAAGTAATATTTAAGAGGTAGACCAAAAAAACAGAGACTTTCGAACAATGACCTAATTTTGTGGAGTGGAATTAATAAAACTACATTTTAATTAGCAATATCTATAAATAATTATGAATCTAAAAAAGTTACTCATCAACAGATTATAATATCACAATAAATAATTAGGGGAATTTTTTTTTTCCAATAAGGAGATAGAAATATCATTAATAAAGCCAACCTGAGGGCAAAAGAATACATGAGTAACTGCGAACTGAAACCAGAGAACAACATAAACAAGAAATATGAACATAGACAACAAAGATACAACAACAAAAGCTAGGATGAGATTCCATCACGGTGTCCGGGTGAGGAACAAAAAGACCAGCCGATGTTTAGCTAGAAGATGAGCACGTTGGACTTCTTCCCGGTCTACCTTGGCGATTATGTAAAAAATTCAGCTTAGCAATCTCCTTCCTCAGATTGTGGATCAAAAAGGTGTCGTTGTGGTAACACTCACTCCTGCTCCCTATCTGCATAATAGCATTGAAATAATCATAGAGAATATAGACATTATCAAAATCCTTTTTTGGACACCATTTAATCGCCTGATTTATTGCTTGGATTTCTTTCTGGATAGGACTAGAACAATAAGAAGACATCGCGCGCATTTTCCGCAAGAAGGTTTCCATTAGGGTCTCTAGCTGTAAACCCAATCCTACTCCAAGAATTTCTGTTTTTTCATGCACCGTCGACATGAATGACACTAGCTCTTTGAGTAGAAGAACCCTCTGAGTGATCCTTTAGAATAATAGACAGGTATTTATCTGTTTTCGGAGCTTGAGTGCTAGAATTTCTGAGCCAATTAGAAGCTCTATGGAACCAAAGCGCGTTGTCTTTTTCCATAGAGATAACAGTATCTCTACGGAAGGGCTCATTTGCGAAGACTTTAGAATTTCTGCTTTTCCAGATAACCCATAGGATAGCAACAAAGGAAAAGATCTTTCGCTTATTCATCCGAAGACGAAAAATCCAATCTAGCAGCCATTCATTGAAGCCCAAAACAATACTGGTGGGATGAAAAGAAAGTTGAAAATCGGAAGCATTTCAAACAGAACAGGAATGAGGGCAAGAGTTGAATAATGATCAATATGGATTCTTCCTTGGTATCACAAAGAGGGCAAGAAGGGGAGAAACCAACTATATGCATAGCCAAATTCTTTTTTGTTGGTAGGATACCCTTTAAACACTTCTAGAGGAAAACCTTAATACGTTCTGGGAGATCCAAATTCCAAACTATATTCTAGACATTGTAATCCTTATAAATCCAGGTAGAGGAGTGAGTGGAAGGGTTGTTGCGTCTTCGAATATCATAAAGACACCTGTAACCTGATTTGGAGTTATATTAACCTAAATTAGTGAAAGGCCAAATATAGCAATCTTGTTCAGAGCCACTTGGTACAAAACTATTTCATTGTCTATTTTCAACATTATACTCCTTAAACATTACTCTGTTGCAAAATCTATTGTGTACACATCTTTTACACATTCTATAAATTCATAATCGATTTTGGCCATAATCCAATGATATAGAATTGACAATTGAAATGCAAAATGCAATTTGTAATGAGGCTCCCGAACATGCCCTTAGGGTATGTTTGTTTTTTTGAACTGGCTTAGGGTATGTTTGTTGATGATGAATTTATGGCAAAAGTAAACTATAAAAAAAAAAAGTCAAAAGGGGAAAAAAATGGGGATTCTCGAAAGTCAAATTTTTTCAACGGAAGAAAAGTCAAAATTTGCTACTAAAGTTGTTTATTTATCAAAGTAGAAATTGCTTTGACAAAAGCTGATACCAAGACAAAAGTACTAATACTATTTTACAAATTGGGGTTTGGTTCCGTTGTAAAAACTTGAATTTGGTTGTACAACGCTAAGGTTTGAGTTCCATAACTTTTTATTAGGACTAAACATACTCATAACACTAGTCGCATATAGAAAAAGACAGCAAGAAATGGGTTCCGGTTAGAGGCATTGAATGGAGCTCCGTCTTGAGCCCTAGCAAGTAAGGATTTGGTCACAGCTGCAAGAGAGCAAAAAAAAAAAAAAAATTTGCATAATTGGCCACCCTCGAACACTTCTAATTAAGAGGTTAGGCATCTCTCCATTATTGACAGATCATTTTTTCTCCACTATGAGGTTTTTCTTTCAAGTGATTATATTGTGGTGTCCAATTTCCTCATTTGAAAAAAGGAGCATTATAAGAAGCAACAAGGTCCAAACAAAGAAAATGGGTTACCATGTAAGAGAGCATTCCCACCACGACTGTATGTCTCTGTCTGTCTTCTAAGTCTTCAGCAGCCTGAGATAGAGATTAGAGAGTCCCACCGCAAATCGCGGAGCATCCATCGCATCAACTGGTGGATTCATCTAACCTGACGGCCATGGTCCCATGATCCATGACATCCCATCAGATTAGACACTATTTGTAGCTAATGGCCGAATGCTTCTGTGTCTTCACATCCCTCCAAAGTCCAAACTAATCTCAATCATATACAAAGATCGATAAATCCAGGGGTACCGACGGCGCCGGAGACCTCCTTGTGGGTCCCCAATGTTGGAAAATTGGAATTTTTCCATTTAATTTTTATGGGTTTTGACCCTTAAATTAAAGTGGGACCCACACCGCGTGAGGTGGGCCCTTAGCAGTAATAGACAATCCTATGTTAGGAGTTTAATCTGGTAGATGAATGAGGAAATTCCAATTAGAGATGAATGAGAAATTGTCTCTCAAAGTGGGTTTAATTGGCCTATGGGTTGGACTATTTGGAGTAACCAAATTTTCTGAAGGAGGGAACGTGCACTGCTGCCGCTGCCGCCTGCCTGGACCGGACCATGGCCGGGACTGTAAGTTCAAGGTCTGTGTCCTTGGCCTGGGTTTGGGTTTGGCTGGCTGGCTAGACAATTATACAAGTCAGAAACTTGCGAGTTCTAGTTCGGACCCAACCCGTTTAGATTGCACTGATTATAAAAAATCAGTTATCGAATCAGCCTTGAATGCTGGGTTGATACCAAAATTGGATACGTACCCATGCATTATGCTTGGCTATTTGAATATGCATTCAAATCCCACGTTTCATACCATGCAGATTGAATGATTTCAATTGCAATTTGAATGTTGCACTTAGTGCAATATGAGTTACGGGAATTTCAGTTAATTCAAAGTCCCACGGATTGAATATCAATTCTATTACTTTATGAATTGCACTGATTGCGTCAGCTTTTTGCAAATTCATTTGCAAGGTTTTATTGCCCCATGAATGAGAGAGGCTCCTCCCTACTACTATATAAGAAGGTCCTTGTCTCTTGTTTCGACACACCGAAAATCAGTCTCTTGTTCCATTGTTCTTCATTCAGTTTTTTGGAAGAGAGTATAGACACTAGTTCGTTCGACAGGGCAATCCGGTTGGTGTTATTGTTTGATTGTCGTAAGCCACTGTATCCTGGGAAGCAGACGTCGGTCAACCCCTCAAACATCTACGGTGAGGCGGCGAATTTGCTTTAAGGAAACAGTGTGAAACACGGGCCCTGGCTTGTTTTTCTGTTTGCTAATTTTTTCCCGGTTTCCATTATTTCTTGTTCATATTTTTAATTTCCAGAATTTAATTATGTGTTTTCTGTTTTTAGCACTGATTTTTCCTACACCCAACGGTCGATCTGATCCGTCCATTCATTCCAGAATTGAATTCCGAGTGGGTCCCACGCAAGAATCATCTCAATCGGACGCTCCTAAGTGCTCGAACCAAAATCACCCCATTTCGTTAAAAAATTTTGGAACGAAATGAGGTGATTTTGGATCGAGCACTTAGATTGAGGTGATTCTCGTGTGGACCCCTCAGAATTCGATTCTGGAATGAATGGACGGCTCGGATAAACTGTTTGTGACCCACAAGGGAGTCCCCGGCGCCGTCAGTACCCCGTCGGTACTGTTTGGTCTGTACGGGTAGAAGGGTTCAACAAAGATGATGTTTATGACATCGAATTCCCCCCGTTTGGTGCTCCTAGCTTAGGACGCGGCGGTGTTTCAGGACCACCTTTCCTAGCTTAGCTTAGTTGCTTATTTTACTAATTTTTTCAAGAAAATAATCAAGCATTTTGAAAACATCTCGACGAGTTCGTTTAAGATTTGACAGTCGAGAGAGAATGCACATGGAGAGAATGCACATGGAGCCCAAATTGAAATAAAGGTACTAGCAGTGTGACTGTGTGGTTCTTTCAAACCAGAGGCCAAGGCACACCGTGCAAGTGTAAATCTATGGAGAGGAAGTGGATAGTTTTTTTTTGTGTGGGATGAGTCGTTTATTTTTGGTGAGTAGTTGAGTTCAAGTGATATTACTATTTTGTCATAACGGTTAATTAATGTTAAGTGAAAACAATGGTGAAATATAGTTTTTCATAAGGACAATATTGGAAATCACTTTTATGACGGAACTTCAAATACCAATTGGCGTTCTCTCTTTCTATATTAGAATAGATTTTTTTTTTTTTTTTTCCGGTAGTGTGAGAGGGGGAATTTAATCCTTGATCTCCTCCTCCTAGAATCTAAGTGCGCTCTTGATGCGGTTCTAGATGTTTCTAGATTAAGGTTAATTTCATGATGTTACAGCTCGCTTTTGGGTCTATTATATGTGTTCATTG
Organism: Vaccinium vitis-idaea; assembly: GCA_963854785.1. Taxonomy (NCBI): domain Eukaryota; kingdom Viridiplantae; phylum Streptophyta; class Magnoliopsida; order Ericales; family Ericaceae; genus Vaccinium; species Vaccinium vitis-idaea. The sequence goes on from OY978220.1 coordinate 24,150,164, forward strand.
CAGCCGTGAACCATACAATTTACTTTCATATATGTGGAATCACCACATAACAAATAATTTGTGTGTATCAGGGATCAGAAGATATTTTTGGAGGAAACGACAACAACCTTCACCCAAGAATTTAAAAAAAAAAAAAAAAAATGCTTTGGAAATGTGACCTGATTAGTTTTGTGGTGTGGCCACCACTTATATTAATACAAATTAATAAAGTTTTTTAGTGTTAGATGTTAGTGAAGTTCAATGTTCAAATATTTTCCACACCATATTTTGATAATTTTTTTAATATATTATTTCATTTATTTTAATTTTATGTTTAACTTTTATTATCAAATTCACAAATAAATCACTTTTGAAAATGACAAATAAACTAAAATAATAAATTTTGAAACAACAAACTTCGATAGAAAATTCTTAAAACTAATAATTCTCTATTGCTAAAAAAAGTATTCTTATAGAACCATAAATAATAACATGACTAGTTAGAAAAATGCATTCGATGAGTAGTACTTTGGGAAAAAAAAAATCTCTAATGGTGTAAAAAAGTTTAAAAGTTTATGTTCATTAAATTTCCAAGCTAAAATATCATGTTTAATTATTTTATCTTTTATTAGTTACCTATATTGAATTTTTCTTGATAAAGAACCAATTGACCCTATTTTAAAAATTCGTTTTAAGCCTCCCAAATGTCAAGGTCGGCCTTGGTAATTATTCATTTAGTGTGATTTATTGACCCAGAATGCTAGGAGTTCTAATCAGCTAAGTTGGAGCCTCTAATAAAAAAGAAATGGACACTACTAGTTAGCTAGTTAGAACACGGGTCTTGGCTTGTTGTTGGGATAAGATGAGGCATGGCAGATTAGACTAAAGGGTGAGTTTTTATTTAAAAAACATCACCTTGCCACTACAGTCAAAAGTGGATGTAGTTTCTTCAAAATTGTATTTTTGTGACATATGTGAAGAGAAGAACTTATCTTCACGCTATATTTAACTGAAATAAATTACCTTTTAAAAGGTAGTGGAAACTCCTGCGGTAGAGTTCTTGACAGGGCCGGCCCTTGGCCCAAGCCCACCAAGTAGTGGCTTAGGGTCCTCTAAAAAAAGGCCCAAAAAAAAGGGCCCTTCCTATTATGGGTATATATAGTGGACTAGGAGTCTTTTAAGCCCAAGAAAAACAAAACAGGGCCCTAACTAACTTAAATAAGTAAGGCCCATTTAAAAAAAAAAAACAAGGGCCCAAATTTTTACAATGGCCCAGTACTGATTACTGAAGCATTAAAGGGGAAAAAAATTTAAAACAAAAGGAAAACAAAAAACAGAACATGACCGCAGTTTCTCGATTCTCCCTCTAAATAGTCTACTTCTCAATTTTATTTTCTCATTTCTCAACCTGTAAGTCTGCCCTAACCCCCAAGCTCCCAATTGAAAATCAATTAATCAAACCAAAACCGTAATGGCGTAAATTGCAAAGAAGTAGACGACGGATGCTGCCGATCAGATCACGTATAATATTGGGTATTTGGGTATTACAATTGTCGATTCAGCAGATCAGCATTGGGGAAATGCTCAAACTCTAAGGTATGCATTTTTTTTACTGGACTTGTACATTTGTCTTTTGCAAGTATATATAATATTGGGCATTAGTGATTTGTTTTATACTTTTGAAATTATTTGTTTGTTTAATAGTGGTTTGTGAAGTGTTCTTGTTTTGATGCATTACGCATATATAGAATAAATACGTTATGTCGGCATAAAAAATAATGCTTTCTTTTCCCCTTAATTTTTATTTGTTTTATCTCAGCTCATCATGTCTCTTAAAAGAAGTTACCCACCAGGATATTGAAAAAAGGAAAAAAGAAGCAAAGAATCGAACAATTAGTCGAGTCTCAAAGGGGAATTGATAAGTTCTTTACGAGTGGTAAACGAGCAGAACTAGTGGTTGAAGACTTGAAAAATGACGAATTTGAAACTTTGGTGATCAACCATGTCACAAGAAAGATTGAATGGATTAACAATGTTATCCATTGAAAATGATTTTGCAGCAAAACTAGATTATGCTAGTTTGATTGATTTATTTGCTTCTAAAAATGCAAGAAGAGCGAGATTCAAGTGATACTTATTAGTAAATGTAATGTTAAGTACTTTTTGCGACTTCGACATTCAAATTTTTGCAAGTTTTTTGTTTGGGACTATTTGTATCTTTTGAATTGTAGTGTTTCTTTAAATATGAAGGGCCCCAAATTTATTTTGTGCTTAGGGCCCCGGAAATCTTAGGGTCAGGCCTGGTTCTTGGATTCCCCACACTGCATTCCGGGATTGAATCTCATTCTTCCCTCTTTCATGTAATAAATTAGAAATAATAAATGACAAAATAAAAATAAAAATGAAAACAGTAGTGGAAACTCAGCGTAAGTTTTTTTAATGGGACAAAGTATTGGTTATTACTAGTATTTTCCAGAGTGCCATAGTTCAAACGTCAAAGGGTGGTGTAGGTCATGGTAATGTTTATAGACTTCGGCCGTTTACAAAGGCCCAGAAAAATTCCTCAAAGTCGGGTATGACTTACGAGTAAATGAGTAATACGAAGAGGTACATAAGGTGAAGTAATTAGGCCCAACTTACTTAAATTGGATGCAGCTGTGTCTGGCCATCTATAGCATTACGCACTTAGCTTTACAATGCATTGCAGCCCATGGGCTGGCGACGTCTAAGGAGAAATCTACTACTCCCTCCGTCACAATTTTTTTGTCAATTTACACTATTCACAGCACCACAAAAAATTATTTATGTTTTCAAATGTATAATGTTATTATATTTAATATGAATCTCGTTTGATAATTCTTGATTAGTTCCGTTAAACAAAATTTTCAAAATTGTAAAAAACATTATAGATAAGATATAAACAATTGAAAATTGACACGCGTGACCGTAAATAGACAAGAAATTTGGGACGGAGGGAGTACTAATAAAACCACGGCCACTGTAGTTAAAAGTGTTCCTTATTAAGAACAAAGACAAACACGAGAATCGGGTTCCCTTTTCCTTTCTGGTATGGAAGGATTTAAATGATAATACTAGTCCAACAATATTGTATGATTGACAAAGCTATAAGTCATCCCACACAGTACTCAAGTTGGCCAACTAAAACAATATTATTTTGGGCTTCTGTGTCGGCCTGCAACCCAATCCAAGCTGCTCTATGTTCGAGTGCCCCCTTTTTGTAATAATAATCACAGGCCCGCAAGGCCCAACACAAACACCATTGTTGGTGTACATAATCCTGTTTTACACTAATCAATTTTCGGAGAGTTATATTGGTTGGCAACTATCTTAGATATGCTCATATACCTAATTTTTCTTAGGTCTACGTGTAGGATCAAATTGCAAACTTTAAAATTACATGTACATCAAAGGTATAAAACTTCTTTACTTACAATTTTAAGTTTAAACTACCTAGTGCAATTTTCTTTTTTTACGACATGCGAGAAGTGTCGGCTGTTAGTAATTGTTCATGATATTAGACCATTATATGATTTCTACCAACTTAACTATGACCCCACTTGCCATAGTGCAGTTTTTTAATATCCGCTCACCACAAGTTTCAATGGATCAAGCTCTCATCCAGGGTGTTTTTTTTTTTTTTTTTTTTTTTTTTCTTTTCTCAGTTTGGATTGTTCTGGGCTTCTATTTGGTCCAAAAAAATGATCGGACTCGTTCATTCTGAAGAGCTCATCGAGTAGCACGTACAAGCAAAAAAATAAGCTTATTCGAACAATGGTATCTATATAAACAAGACTGATTTATGCACAGAAAAATGAACATTATAAGTTTCTAATCATATTTATACTTTCCGTTTTTTCATTGCAAAAATCAGTTTGTTAACACCTTAACTTCCGACAATCAGGGGCGGATGTACAGTGGGGCTGGGGTGGGCCCTCCCTCCCAACTTTTTTTTAAATAAATAAATAAATAAATTTATATATATATATGGCCAATCTTCTAGTCCAAACCCTCCCGAAAATAAGAAAAAATGATTTTTTTTTTTGTGTTGCAAAATATTTTTGGAAAATCCGAGCCGTCCAATGTGTTCAGAAGGTGGAAAACACGTTTTAAACACATTGGACTGTTCGGATCATAAAAAAAAAAATCGGGAAGGTGGATCCCGGAGTCCGGAAATCCTGGACTAGAAGCTTTATATATATATATATATACACAGAGCATATCTAGTAAGGGCTCCCTCACTTTCTACGGTGAGGGAGTTTTTGTTCGTGATTGAATTTCGACTATCCGAACCATTAGATGTGTTTAAAACGTGTTTTTAAGGTCCAACACGAGGATTTGTAAAACAAACTCGGAAGGACTTGATCCGAGCAGTTTTCGATAAAAATGTACATATACATTTTTACCGAAAACTGCTCGGATCAAGCCCTTCTGGGTATTTTTTTTTTTAGAAAAAATCCTTGCGTTGGACCTTAAAAACACGTTTTAAACACATCTAACAGTTCGGATCGTCGAAATTCAATCCCAAACAAAAAACTCCCTCACCGTAGAAAGTGAGGGAGCCCTGATTGGATATTTATTGTATATATATATATATATGCCTAGTTTCCAGTCAAGGATCCCGAACTGGTTTTTTTTTTGTGGTGTTTTGAAGGTTTTAAAATGTGTTTTTGCATGATCCAAACCGTCCAATGTGTTTAAAAAGTGTTTTTAAGGTTCCTCGCGAGAAATCGTAAAAAAAAAAAAAAAACCAGGAAGGGCTTGATCCGAACAGTTTTTCACAAAAATTGCACATATACAATTTTATGAAAAACTGATCGAATCAAGCCCTTCCCGGTATTTTTTTTGACGATTTCCCGTGGGGACCCTTAAAAACACATTTTAAACACATTGGACGGTTCGGATCATAAAAAAAATCGGGAAGGTGGATCCCGAACTTTGGAAATCCCGGACTTGAAAGTTCCTATATATATAGGCCAATCTTCTAGTCCAAACCCTCCCGAAAATAAGAAAAAATGATTTTTTTTGTGCAGCAAATTATTTTTGGAAAATCCGAGCCGTCCAATGTGTTCAGAAGGTATTTTCAAGGGTCCCGGCGGGAAATCTTCAAAAAAAAATACCGGGAAGGGCTTGATCCAAGCAGTTTTCGCAAAAACTGTAAATATAAAGTTTTTGCGAAAACTGCTTGGATCAAGCCCTTCCCGGTATTTTTTTTTGAAGATTTTCTGAGTGGACCCTTGAAAACACCTTCTGAACACATTGGACGGATCGGATCGTCAAAAAAATGCTCGGATCACGGAGGTCCGGAAGTCCGGAGTCCGGAGGAGAAGTGGAGCATATATATATATATATTGCAACGAATAATATAAATTTTAAAGTAGAGAAAGTTTGAACAAATAGTGTGCTTTGGCTCAATGGTTGGAGCACCTTACTCCACGCTTCCCACCCTGAGATCTATTCTCCCAAGGCGTAGAGTTTCGGTTAATTCACTTTTGAATATTAAATGTAGATTAAAAATGAAGAGAAACATAAACGTTTGAACATTAATTTTTTCCCTCAACGTTTAGCATTTTTACTGCATGTTTCTTTATGAACGATGGTGGGAATTAATGTACAATAAAAATGAAATCACAAACATATTGATTTACATATTTGTATGAATAAATTACAGATTACTCATCTTTTTATACGTAGAGTGAAAGAAAGATTTCTCTTTCGCTCCTGCATCCATGAAACTTGTCAATTTATTTATTTTTTTGTGGTGTTTACCAAGGGAAAAAGCAGAAAACGACAACTGATGGAGCTACTGGTCAATTTTATTTTGTGACAGTGATAACATAGAGAGGGGCAAATAGGTGTCACCTGGGCTTTTGAATTTACGAGTATACAAAAAAAATAAAATCTAATACATTGTACAAAAAATGAAAAAAAAAAAAGCAATTTAGAGCATTGTTGGTTAATTGGGATGAAGAAAAAATTAGTATCGTAATGTCTTGTACTATGAATACCATAAGAAAGTTGGAGGAACCGTTGATTTATTTTTCAAAAAAAAAAAACCATAACAAAACCTAATTATATGTAATTATATAACTTCCTAGTAATTTTTTTCTTCATATTTTCCGTACAACATGTAACTAGTTTTTCATTGAAAAGTGCCACCCCCGTGGCTGAATCCGGGTTCCATCTCTGATTTCCAGTGTCTCAAATTATCAATGTTTACATAGCCATCAAGCTTTTCACAATTGCTAAGCTAATTTGGCAACTATTATAACTAATTTTTTTAAGGATCGAGGACGAAGGTTTGTCCTCTCTTTGTAATGCCACCCATGAGTGAGCAATTATGGCCTCGTCGTAGGCATCGGTTGAGCAATCAAATGCCTATGGCTAATGGCCCCCGGAATTGAAAATCCTAACTCCGCCACTGCCAACAATCATGTGCCACTGACAATCTTGGTGGTCCGTGTTTCATATGACTCATATATGCGATTTTTCTGGTGGAAAAAAAGGCAGTTATTAGACTTCAAGTAAAATTAGACAGCTTTGATGGATTTCCCTTGCAATGAAAACTGTCCAAATATATTGATGTCAAATAGTGGGAACCTTTGTTAGTTACGTATAGCCGTCAATGCCTATCGAATTTATCCTATCTCCAGGCCGGAGGACTTATATAAGAGAGGGTTTCCAATTGAGGGTGTTCCTATTTTGCCAATTTCGCCCAATTTTGCCCCTCAATTTCAGATCTGTTGTGTTGGTTTTGTTGTGGTTTGGATGCCCTTTGGTGTCCTTTTTGGTCTTTTGACTGTTGAGTTTTAAAAGTATCCGTTCGTTTGTCTTGTCTTCTTTGAGAAGTTCTCCGAGAAATTAAGTTTGCTTACGTAGGCTATTGGTTTCTGCGCCATGCACAGGAATCAGATGTGGAAAGATTGGAGAGGATTCAGTGTATATTGCCTTTTGTTGTGCCATTATTGCAGAGATAATAGTGAAGTTCTAGATTTCTGTTTTCTTTGCTCTAATATATTGTGGTTCCGGAGCTGATTTCTGGGTAAATCGTTATGCGGTTTGAGTAAAGTTTGGACTTGGTTTGGGTTTGGAGATCGTGGAGAATTTGGTAAGTTTTTCGTCCCCTGTTTTGGTTTTCGCAAAACATCGAGTTGCAAATGTTCAGTTCTCTTAATTTGGAAGTTTTTGGGTGCTGTAGATCTGTGCATATGGTTTGCATGCATTTACCTTTGGTTGTATATGATGGATAAATCATAAAATCGGACAAAGAAAGGTTTTATTAGATCAAAATCCAAAAAAAAAATGTGAAATTCCTTATCTTTAACATCCGATTTGGGTAAAGAGATATGTATAAATAATAATGCAGTTTCGTTATTTGGGCATTTGTTTTTTCGAAATATTTATTTCTGGATGTACGAAGTGATAATTTCGGTTTATGTTTTTGCTTATGTTGTTGCCTTGGAGAAAAACACATACAAAAATTTACTTAAGTTTTTTTTATTAGATCAGAGAAATAGCTATAGGAAAACGAAAATCATGAAACTAGATGCTAATAACTACTGATGCATATTGATTAAATTATGTATATGTCTGCGGTGATTTTTATTGCTTGCCTGTATGTGTGAAACCATATAGTTTTCCAGATCATGAGGAAGGTTTTAGATCAAAATAGTACAATCTGTATGAAGAATTTCCATTGGCCGCTAATGTTTTGCCAGGATATCAAATATCTAATTATAGCGTTATTCATTTTGTTTTTACTATTTAGTTTTACCAGTAGAATAGATATTAGCAAAATTATGGCAACAGAAAGTATTGTAAATGACTAAGACTCTAAGAGTATAACCCAATCAGTATGGTGTATTATTGAACAGTAAATAATACATATAAAAAATAGACTTTGGTTATATCATCTTAACATATATATGTATGTTTATGTATGTGTGTGTGTATTCATACGTACATAAATTTTAGCATTTCTAAAAAACTCACATTTCCTAGGTCCTATTATCATGGCATTGCAAGTACCGTTTGTTCGCTTTGATTATGAGCGCCAGGCACGCCACTTAAATCAGAATGGATCTTTCTATTATGTGTCAACTGGTGGGGGCCTAAGAGAAAATATTGGTAGATCAATTGATCGAGGAAGAGGGCATCTTGTCTACAGGCGAGACTACAACTTTGTGCGCACCTATGCTGGTGAATTCCCATTGGGTAGTATTGATGAGTGGGATGACTATGCGAAATTCACTAGATGGATTGAATCAGTCATGTACTACTCATTTCTTCGGTCTAGCATTGCAGGTATAATATATTGCTTATGGCATCTGCAATCTATTTCGCTTCACTAGCAAATACATTGTATATCTTGTTAATGATTTCTTTTCATTAGTTCTTCTATTTTATGTTATCTATTATATATTTGCTTCTGATAATTCCTATTTTTTAGTTATTATTTCTATTTCTCTCCTGTTTTCTTTCTTAGGAGTCCCACGCTGCTGGTTTTTAAAGCGACTCTCTTCATTGTACTCACCGGAGGTTATAAACTAATCTCATTTGATGCAACTATTTCCGTGTCGTAGTATGTATTGTAATCTTCAAATCTTATTTACTTACATAGGGGTTGCCACTAGGGTTGGAAGGCTTCTTCCCAGCTGAAAATGTTACGACATGGATTGTCATAAGACATGGTTACAGAGTGTGGCCAATTTTAGTGGTTGGTCGCATGATGTTCAACAATAATTGGAATGATTTCTGCAGAGTTCATAACTTAAGGATTGGCTGCCGGGTCGTGTTTGGTTGTGAGCGCCGATGGGTGTTCAACACTTTTCTCTTTGATGAAAATGGCAAACAAATGACTTATGCATGGACAAATCCTTATGATCCTTTGCAGCAGCTGCACCCTGTGCCAGGTGCTATCTTAGAAAAATATTATGCTATCTTATTTGCACAATTATAACAGATATTTATCCAGACTAACATTCTACACATTTAATTATTTTTCACATCATTAGATCATTTGCGCACAGCATGTTTACCATCAATCTTTGAGCATGAAGCTTCACTTGTCAGATTTCTCTGTGAATATACAACAGAGGATTCACTTCGTCTGGTACAGATAAGTTATTTTAGCAAAAAAGTTATATTCTACAGCATTATATTTTTAGTATAATCCTAATTTATTGTTGCTGTACTTTATGCAGTAAAATATATTGTGACTAACTGATATTTTGTTCTAGGCATTTACGAATTCCCTAGCTGAGTACATAGAAGATTTGAAGGTTGAAGCACTTGTCTTTAAAGCTGCAAATCGACGTTGGACTCTTCAGGTTACTGACGATGGTGGATTCAATCCTGTTGCATTTTCGAGCTTCTGTGATGATCTATTCCTGCAGCCATTTGATTTCATCATGGTTGGAGTTTGCTTTGATGAGAGTGTTAGAATCATCATCTTTCGATCGAACGAGGGCTCAGAAAAAATCGTGTCTGACTGGGAATTTAATGGGATTTGATAACGAAGAGGTTGTGACTTGCTTAGTGATGTTAAATATGATGAAGTGAAGTAGTTATGACTTATTTTGCTCGGCTTTCACTAAGACAAACTTGTTTTGTAATGGATATTAAGATATTAATATGTCTACTTAGGTTACTTCTAAAACTTGATATGTAATTATTAATATGTTAAGCCTTGGAAGGCGTTGTTAGGAATCATATATGTGTAAAATCTACTGCCTTCAATTATATTTACTGGTGTTGGTTGTTTTGAGGTTGCAAAGTTACATACAAACGTAAATGATAGCACAAATGCTAATTTCCTTTTGATTTAGACCATATAACAGGTTCAGTACCTCAGTGTTTATTCTACCAATCATAATAAACTACTTTTAGCATTTTTAACAAACGTTCTCTTAATTAGAATAATTTAATTCCACATTATCATATGACTTAAAACCACACATTAATAAAACCCACATATATATAATTTAATTCGACATTAGTATATGACTCAAAACCACTCATTAATAAAACCCATATATATATGTATATATATATATATATATATGTACACATATATCTACATACAAAGCTATTTAAAAAAAATGCATTTATTACCTACATTTAATTTCTAAAAAAATAAAATCTCATATATTTAGAATCTCATAAACATATACCGGTTAATATTATTTATTACAATTGCCAAACGAGCCCTTAAAATATCTACCTTACATATTTACTTGGTCCTTAATAACCTATACATCCCTATCTTCTAAGAGAAAATTTATCCTTTTCTCTTAGATTACAAATCTATCCACAAAAAGCAAAATATATAAACTAATGAACAATTTCTTATATATTACGCTTCTACACTAGACACTAGAGAAGACAGTTACCAAACAAAACGCAGAAGAAGAAGGTGCACAGAAGTAAAGTTACCAGATACCCATTACTGCAGGACCTTATAGCCGTGCTCCATCATCAGCTCCAGTTTGTTCTGCTTTTTACCTTTAACTTCAGGTATTCCTATTCATCCTCATATATACTGCTGTTTTTACCATATATTGGTCAACAAATACAAATTTTACCATATTTGACTTGTATATTTTGTTTCAATATTTGTTACTTACACAAGCATTCATTATATATTTTAGCCATATCATTTTATATCCTATACAAGTCATACTTATGTACAAAAACACAAAGGCATTAATATTACACAGATCTGTGCACTCAAATTCACATAGCTTTACAATCTAGCCTTTTCCTGTTAGAAAACACCTAGAATTTGCCAAACAACCTTATTCATTTCAACAGCAGACATGGTAGAACCAAACAACTCCACAGCTTCATGCTCTGAACTTCCAAATCTTCACAAAAGAAGGAAAGCTGAAAAGAGGAAACTTCTAGCTGCAGAAAAAAGAGGCAAAAAACCACAGCTTTTCCCAGTACCGATATATGAGGAAACCGAAATACAGACATCTTCAGCAGTTCACTTCAATACACCTGACCAAATTACAACATCATCAGATTTGGCTTCAAAAGTAGATGAAGATTTATGTATGATATCTACACTTTTATTAGCTATTGTCCCTTGACATAAATTGCTTACTGAATTATGATCTAATAGAAAATGATATTTTATATAGGTATGCTCTATGACGTAAATCTTGGTAAGTTCAATCACCTTATAACATTCATACTCCAGATAATATATTTCAGCCACAATATTATATATTGTCTACATTATATAGGGTTAGCATTGGACAACTTTATTGCTGTTTCCATCATCAACCACCATCCTACCCCAACACAATCACATATGCTACCTACTGTCAATGAATGCCTACTTTGTGGAGCCAAGAGATTTCCTTATGAACCACCAAACTTTTGTTGTGCCAAAGGTGATGTATCACTTTACCCAACCACTATGCCTGAAGACCTATACCAACTATATTCAGGATCAACAGCGGAATCAGCACATTTTCGCAAGTATATTAAGCCATACAATGATATATTTGCTTTCACCTCCATGGGTGTTGTTGTTGATGAAGAATATGCAAAGCGCTGCAATGGAATCTATACATTCCGAGCCCAAGGTCAGATTTACCATTATCTGAATACCCTATGTCCTCAACAAGCGAAACCATCATATCTGCAACTCTACTACTATGATACAGAGCATGAACCTACCAACAGGCAATCAAGCAAGGACAAATTGGAAATCCCTCTCATTGAGCAGTTGATTAATATATTAGAACCAAACCCTTATTCTAGATTTTTTAGAAGCCTAAGAGATATTCAAAATATAGATACATACCAAATTAGGCTGAAGACAGATCCAAAGATTCAGAATACAGGAGCTGCACCACCTGTTGTAAGCCAAGTTGGAGCAATTTGGACTGAAAATTCAGAAGCAGATGATCCAAGGGAGAGACAAATAATTGTTCAAACACATGATGGTCACAGCCAAAGAATTCGATATTATTATGGTTTATTTGACTCCCTTCAATACCCACTATTATTCCCTCGAAGTGAACCAGGTTGGCATCAAGGTATCAAGAAAAGAAAAAGAAATACAAGATCAAAACCATGTATAGGACAAGGAAAAGTTCTTCCTGCTCACTCAACAACACCAGATGAACTCATATCAACAGAAGCAGCAGGTGAGAAAATTATAACCCACAATCCCTTTGCCTATATTTTGAGCCTTATTCATTGACTGCCTCTAAGGTATTACTATTGTCTGCAGTCTATGAAGAATCTATTGAGAAAGGCAACATGGTTTCAGCTAGAGAATTCTATGCATATCGATTACAAATTCGACAATCAACAACAACTATCTTGCTAGAATCAGGGCGCCTGTTGCAGCAATTTGTAGTCGATATGTATGTGAAAATAGAAACTTCAAGGCTAGATTATTTTAGACAAAATCAGAATCTCATAAGAGCAGACCTATACCAAGGCATTATAGATAGTGTAAACCAAGGAGAAGTAGAAGGATCACGAATTGGCAAGAGAATTGTTCTACCTGGTTCTTTTGTTGGAGGTCCAAGAGATATGCGCAAACGCTACATGGACGCAATGGCATTAGTTCAATGTAATGGAAAACCAGATTTGTTCCTAACTATGACTTGCAATCCAAACTGGCCAGAAATCAAGGCAGAGTTAAAAGCTCATGAGGAAGCTCAGAATAGACCTGATTTGCTTACACGGATTTTCCATTGCAAATTTGAGTACTTAAGGAATGAGGTCATCAAAAAAGCTTTATTTGGGCCAGTAGCAGCATATACTTTTGTTATTGAATTCCAAAAGCGAGGTTTACCTCATGTACATATGCTGATTATTCTCAAAAAAGCTTACAAGCTAAACAATGCTCAAAAATTTGATGCCTTTATATCAGCTGAATTACCAAACAAAGACCAAGAACCACACTTATATGCAATGGTGTTGAGGCACATGATGCATGGACCCTGTGGTACATTGAATGAGACAAATCCATGCATGCGAGATGGAAAATGCAAAGACAACTACCCTAGAGATTACTGTGAAGAAACATTGATTAGCACAGATGGATATCCACAGTATCGACGAAGGGAAACTGATGAACATATCAATGTTCGAGGCCAAATGTTAAACAACAAATGGGTTGTACCACATAATCCATATCTACTAGCCCTCTTAGATTGCCACATAAACGTAGAAGTTTGTTCAACAATTAAAGCTGTCAAATATTTGTATAAATACATATACAAAGGCCATGACCAAATTATGTACCGATTGATCAGTGCAAGTGCAAAAGGAGATATAGATGAAATTGAACAATTCCAAGCTGCAAGATGGATATCTCCACCAGAGGCAATATGGCGCATTTTTAAATTCCCATTGCATGAAATGCATCCAGCTGTACTAAGCTTGCAATTACATCTCCAGGATTGCCAAATGATCAATTTCAAAAACCAAGCAAACCTTACTTCAATAGCTACCAATGCTTATTATCAAAGAACAATGCTCACTCAATTTTTTTGGATGAATGAGCATAATGAGTTAGCAAAATCTTTGCAATTGCTATACAAAGATTTCCCACAATCATTTGTTTGGCTAGCACAGTCAAGAGTCTGGAAGGAACGACAGCAGCAAGAAGTCATTGGCCGAATTGTCACCGCTAACCCTGCTGAAGGAGAGAGATATTATCTAAGGCTATTGCTATCTCACATTCAAGCACCCAAATCTTATGCTCATCTTAGGATAGTGAAAAACCAAACATTTTCGTCTTTTAGAGATGCTGCTGTTGCACATGGTTTACTAGAGGATGACAAAAGCAATGAAAAATGCCTACAAGAAGCAGCTACCTATAGCCTGCCTATATCACTACGCCAACTATTTTGCACAATTCTTGTTTATTGTGCCCCAATTAACCCAGCTCAACTCTTTTACCAATTTGAGCAAGACATGACTCAAGACTACATCCATAGGCAAAAAATAACACAGCAAGCTGCACGCCAAGTCTTATTAGAAGCGTTGAATTCAGAGCTTGAATCAATTGGCAAAAGCTTAGCCAACTTCCAACTAGACCACCTCTTGACACCAAACAAAGATTCAACCAAAATTTGGAAAGAGATACAAGATGAGACAAATATAGAGATCTCAGAATCAGATGTCGAGAGTGTTGCTGCACTGAATGAAGAACAAAAAGAAGCATTTGATCAAATTCTAGACGCAGTCCTCAATCAAAAACCTCAGAGTTTTTTCATAGATGGACCAGGAGGAACAGGAAAAACATTTCTTTACCGAGCGTTATTAGCTACTATCAGATCACAAGGAAAAATTGCATTAGCAACAGCAAGTTCTGGAGTAGCAGCCTCATTGTTGCCCAATGGACGCACAGCTCATTCACGATTCAAAATTCCCATTGATGGCAAAGGAAAATTATGTTGCAATGTGAAGAAACAATCTGGATTAGCTATATTGCTAAGACAAACTGCTCTCATAATTTGGGATGAAGCATCAATGGCCAAAAAACAAAATATTGAGGCATTAGATGATCTTTTAAGAGATCTAACTGAAAAGGATGAGCTCTTCGGAGGAAAAGTCATAGTTTTGGGTGGAGATTTTCGCCAAGTGCTTCCTGTCATTCCAAAAGGAACAAAACAAAAATGCATCAATGCAAGCTTAGTCCGATCGTACATTTGGCCTCTCCTCACTAAGAAAAAATTGAAGCTCAACATGCGAGCAAAAGAAGACCCAGCATACAGTGCATATATCCTTCGAATAGGAAATGGTTTAGAGAAAAAAAACCCAGATGGAAATATCACATTGCCTCCTTCTTTAGTTATCCAACCAGCATCAACACATCCCTCTTTGGACGATCTCATCAACTTTGTCTTCCCTTCTATCGAAAACTATGAATCTGATCCATCAATGCTCACGACATCAGCCATATTGACTCCAAAAAATGACGCAGTTGATGAGATCAACGATGCAATGCTTTCAAAATTTCCAGGCAAAGAACACACATACTTAAGCTACGATCAAACAACTGACTTTGGTCAACAAGGTATGTACATTGATTTCCTCAATTCAATTTCGCCTCAAGGAATGCCTCCTCATCGTTTAGTTTTGAAAAAAAATGCACCAATTTTACTGCTACGCAATATCAATCCATCAAAAGGACTATGCAATGGAACAAGATTGATATGCAAAGAATTCAGCACAAACGTTATCAAAGCTAAAATAGCAGTGGGCGAAAGAAAAGGCACTATTGTTTTCATACCAAGAATCCCATTGCAACCAAATAATGTTGAGCAATACCCAGTCGAATTCACTAGACGCCAATTCCCTGTCCGAATATGCTTTGCAATGACAATCAATAAAGCTCAAGGACAAACTCTCAATAGAGTTGGTATCTACTTGCCACAACCTGTTTTCTCCCACGGACAAATCTATGTAGGAATGTCACGTGCAACAACAGCAACAAATATTAGAGTCCAAATATTGCCTTCAAGCAATAAACCACTCTCTTTGCACGAAACCAAAAACATAGTTTATACTGAACTTTTAGCTGAGGCACAATGTGATTAACATTATTCAATAATCTATACATCCATCTTATAGCTCAGCACTGCATACACATAAATTTTGTCATCACTACATACAATAAACAAAATTTCGTCGCTACATATATGAAGTGACAATGCTGTGCATGGTGAGTAATTTTAGCTTATCTATGATGCATACAAATGTTAAAATCTATTTGACTATATTACCTTTTATAGTAATATACTCCAATACCTAAATTACATTTCTAATTCTACATCTATTTTGCAGTCATGGCACCTACTCAAATCAACTTCACTGAGATCAAGCCTGGCATCAAATCCTACACAACATCTGGCATCGTCATTGAGAAGGCCCTTCCTCACAGACTAGGCAAGACAGCTACAATCTTCCAAAGAATAGTTCTTCAGAACTCCAAGGTAATTACCAAAATATATTTCTATACCTAATTTACTTCTGTACATTACTTACTTATCACATACCTGCACAGGGCGAAAAAATCCAAGCTGCAATCTATGGCTCAAACATTGAGATTCTACAAAAAAATCTCAAGCTGTACCATTGTTATTCCATAACAAATGCAGCTATTGCAACAATTCCAGAATCATACCGCTACCTGCAAATTCCTTACCAGCTCACACTCACAGCAAAGACTCCAATAGAAGAAATACAAATTGAGGGGCTTACTATGAGATCACTGAAGTATAATTTCACACAGCTCTCTGACCTTGAGCATGCCACAGATTCTGCTCCAAACATAGGTAACATTATCAACTTCATCTTCCCACAAACTCATAAATATTGCATATATTTTACAAATTTATCATTTACCTTATTAATTTAGTCCCAACAAACACAGATATTTTGTTCACTATTCTAGAAGTTGGCCCACGCCGTAAGCCAAAACATTCCTGGGTTGCAGATGTCAGAGTCATAGACCAAAGGTTTACTCAATCATCAACTCACTAGCTCTATATCATTTAAATTCTATTTAATGACTCACAATCTAAACACCTATTATCCATATGCATTATTTACATTCACAATCTAATTACCACCTTATCTACATATTCATTTCTGCTCATACAACTTAAATAATAAGAATACATACCATTTCTTTTTTACTATTCTCACCATTTTCTACATACTCAAACAGCTTCCGCCCAATTACTATCTCACTTTGGGACCAATTCAGCGAGATTGAAGCCAATGCAATGGCAAATCTACCAGGAACATTCCCAATAGCAATTGGACTGCATCTCAGAATTGCATCATACTACGGTAAGCATTCACAAAACTCAGAATATATTACTCTATCAACTTCTCTAACAAAAATAACTTTAAATTCTCGCAGGTATTGGGCTTGGAACTCACAACTCAACAATATTCATCCTCAATCCACCAACAACACAGGCTGCAGCACTCCAAACATGGTACATACTCTATCAAATCCATGAAAGCAATTGACTAAATATTTGCTAATAATAATATGTCCAGGTGCCTTGCAAATGCTGACAAAATCAAAGAGTTACACACCAACGAAACACCAGCAGCAACAACCATTGCACTCACACAGCCAACACCAGAGGAAATTATTAACATTATTGATCTCCCATCTTCAGTTGATAAGGTACAATAGCAATTACAAACTACATTTATTCTCAAAATTGTACCCACAAAAACCTATATTCACAAACTGCATCCTGCAGCCTCAAATGCGAAGTGTTCAAGGTCTCATTCATGTTGCTGACCTACAGCAAAAATTCTACTACCTAGCTTGCTCCCTTTGCAACCAATCAACAACTGCAACCAACGATAATGAATTCTATTGCAACTACTGCAGTCATAGGGTCCCAGCTACACCAAAGTAAGCACCATTAATATACTGTATTTGCTTAATACTAAAAGCTTAGCCTTTCAACTACTAACAAACCTTACTTCTTAATCACAAAATCAAATTTCAAATCAAAATCACAGATTCTACGGACTCAATTGATGCAATGGTATTCGCTGCAGTCTCAGACCAATATTATGGCATCACAGGAAAAGACGTAGATACCTCAACAATGGATGTACAATTTTTGATTCACTCCACCTATATACATCATCCATTTTCTTATTACACCATCTTTTCTAATCTCCTACTTTACAGGGTTCACTCCCACTGCCCCTCCTCAAGAAACTATCTGAACCTAAGGAGTGTGCTATACGCCTCAGAGCTGAAATGAACAATTATGGCGGCCTCAACCAATGCAAATTCATTGTGCTAGCCATCTTTGATTCATCACCAACCGCCGCTTCAGTAACCTCAAAACATTCTCTAATGCTGGAGCCACCAACACCACAAAAAAAGAGCAAACATGAAGAATCCATCACAGAGGCTTCATCCATCAACTCAGGGAGTAGATCTCCAGACAGCGACAATGACATGAATTCTGAAGCTACCCACCAAATCAAGCCCAAAAAAGACTAGATTCCATCACCTATCTACCATCTTTTGCTACATAATGCAGCATACGTCAGGCCAAAAATTACCCAGGAAAAGAATCTTTTGCTACCCAGAATTCCATTCCTTCCTAATCTTTAGGCCTACACTTTTGGTGTTGCATTCCACCACTTACCAAATGCTATCTTTGTATATATAACTGCACTAAACCATCTACGTCCTTCATATGTCTAATCCTTTATGCTGGCTACTTTGGCATCTAATTATCCACTCTCATCTTGCATGTGAATGATTGCTAAACATATTAATCAACGTACATGGCTATAAACAATACACATGCTTTCATGCAAAATTAACTACTTCCAAAAACAACGGGCATATTAATCGTGCAACGCACGTCGCCCTGTACCTAGTTTTATCCAAATGAAAACGATCGATGAGAAAACTAGTAAACATGGAAAACCCCAAGCACCAAGTGGGAACCTGTGTTTCTTTCTTTTTGTCTTTTTTCTTTTTCTCTTTTAAGTTTATTTATTTAATTACTTATTTAATTTGGTTTACTTGACACTTGCAAGTAAATTAATTTTTTACATTGACATTTAAATTTGACTTTATATTATTTTAATTAATTAATTAATTTTTCTTAACAATGAATAATAAATTAAAGAAAGCTTCTAAAAGTGAATAATATTACAATCACGCTTAAGAATAAATAAATATTACAATCACGTTTAAAAGTGAATAACTATTACAATCACGTTGACAATGTTCAACCCTAATCAATATTGCCTCCAAATTGTGGTCCCGGCACAACGCCCAGTACTTGGAACCACAAATTAAGATCATAACTTAAAGCCCATCTTTTAGCTTCATCCGACGCGTGCTTCCACCACCATATTGGTATGGGTGGTACATGGTGATGAGGGTGCAAAAAAAGTTGCACGAAGTGATTGCTAATATGGGCAATAGTTATTTCTTTGCGGTGTTGGACTCGATCTGGAGGGGATCTCAGGGGCAAGTGAGTATAACAACCTCCAACATTTGTGTCAAATGTGTGTAAAACAATGTTGTATCGTGATGCGATGACCACCCCCAAACTCATACAATCCATCCAATATGGTTCTGGAGCCGTACGTCGGAAATAGCTCAGTGACTGTAGTAGCTCATCTGTCAAATTATGTTGTGGATAAAGCACATCGTAGAGATCTTTATTCTGAAAAATTTATTGAATAAGATCTTTTCGTACTTGAGCCCAGTCCTCCTCAGTGTCATAGATTTGCACGGCTATCGCCCTGAATCCACAATGACCATCAGCTTTGACGTCTTTAGTGTGTGACATATACCGCTGAAATTGCCCAAGTAAATACTAATACAAAGTTAATAGGGAGTTAAAAAATACTAATACTAACTTAATAGGGGGAGGATAATGGGGTTCTAGAAGCGGCGGGGAAATTTGGCTTTTGTTGGTGAGAGGGCCCGTGAGGAGTTTGTTATGCATGTGAGTCCTATAATGGTCCCCTTTTTATCCTCTTGCTAGTTTAGGTTCCCCTTTGTCTAACTGCTTAAAATTTATGAAGTTAAACTGGAAAACCAAAACAAGATTCGCCAAATATTTATGAAAATTGAATAGCTTTAAAGGTGGAAACAACTTACAATTAAAAATTTGAAGACAATTGCTTCTGGTTTTTCTTTTTCTCTTCTTATTGCTATTTTTTCTTTTTTGAATCCGTGTCAATCCGATAAAAAAACAGAATATTTTTTATGAATAAAATTTAAATTTTTACACCAATTAAAAATTCAAATACTTTTGGAATACAATTTGAATTTATGCGCCAATTAAAGATTCTAAATTAGATAAGTTAAATAATGTAAAAAATAAACAATTATTTACAATGATCTATTATTTTTTATCTGAACATTTCACTCTTCTAGAAAGTGATTAACACTTAGAGAGGTAAGCAGTGACATAAGTGATTTCAGTTGACCGATTTTAGATAATTTTCTAATTTTGTGAAATTGAAGTCATCCTCTAATTCGATGCACGCGGTCTAGGCTTCAAAATTGAACCCAAATACAATATCAAAGCTTCTTTATTTTTTACTTTATATGATTGAGAAAGAACTCAAATAAGTCAAATGGCAATTGTAAAATAATAAGGAAAAAAATAAAAATAGTTGCTTTAAATGATACTTAAAAGAGTGTTTTTTATTTTTATTTTTGATAAGCTAGATTGAAGAGACCAAGGGGAAATAGAAAATGCATGCACCTCCACATAATCATGGAGTGTACGAATGATAGAGGAAAATATAAGCTTGTAAAATTCATAAAATTATCCTATCTAAAGTCTATTAGTTCAACAATCATTCTAAAACCACAAACACTTACAAACAAATTTACACACGCACACTCACGTTCATATTGGGACCCACAGACATTACATTTCCAATGTGTGTAGCACTCATACTTTAATATGAGGGATCCGGGGACTATAACTCTGTAGTGCGGCACTCGAGCCGTTGATCTCGGCAATGGCCGGCTCGGATTGTGCAAGTGTCGAAATGAAATCCGAGCCATTGATTACACGATCAACGGCTAGAATGCCGCACTGCAACCCTGTAGTGCGGCACCGCACTACAAGATCCCCAATTCATAATATGAGTGCGTGTACATTTGTGTGTGGTTTAAAATTTTTTGATCAGCTCAATTTGGTTTGGACGGTCCTTCATTAATTAGCTTCGCCTAGCAGCACGACGGCCCTCTGCTCTTCCTAGTTTCATGAAGAACACAGACACAGCTTTAGAATTCATGAAAGATCAATGCTAATGGCAGTCCCATTTCCCTTGGTTTCAACGGCCATGAAAAAAGTTGTATCAATAAGATTTTTTTTTGTTTTTTGTTTTTGCTTTTATCCCCAAAATTATTCATATTTTCTACTTTGTCTATAAACTATTGAAATCATTAATTTAGGTTGAGTTTCTACTTTAGTATTCTCGGTATTTTTGTTATTTTCACTAGTTTTCACTCATTCTAACGCAAGTCATTCTCCTCATATACATCACAAAAATACCATTTAGCAGAAATTACACCCACTTTTGACTACAACTTAATACCTAGAATATTGTAGTAGAAACTCACTCTAGTCCTTTAATTATTTGATTGCAAGCAATTGAGTCCAATCGTTAACATGGCTTCACTTTTTGAATGGAAAAAGTAATAGCCTTGCTACTCACACATATATGTACCCATAGATCGAGCACAGATCGCTTCGTGAGGTTCACTTTGTGTCCCACACAATGGATAAGAGCCGTTCATTAATTTTAAAATATGTTCTCGAGTGGCCCTGTGAATAAACCAAATCAATCGAATAACTCTATGTACATTATCCAATCTTTTAATTTTTTATAACTCCAAAAAGTTAATAAAAATAGGAATGTACAATTAATTTTTGATAACTCTGACCACATAACAAAAAATAGGATTAATGTAAGATCAAACACTTAAACTTATCGCTTGAGCTGATTTTTTATGAGTTCCATTGATAACATATTTTAACATTAATGAATGGATTGGTTTGTTCATGTTGAACTCTGAAGTGGGCTCCATCTAGCGATCTATGCAGGATCGGTTCACATAGACGGTTTTCCGTCCAAAAAGTGAAGCCCCCCGTTAAAAGTTGAACTCAATTTGCTCGCAATCAGATACTTGATGGACTAAAATAGGAATGTACAATTAACCAGCCTTTTTTTATCAGCTAACTAATGACGTGATTATGGCGTAATGTCCTATGTCAAATTACAATTTGTCAATATCTCGGGGAAATAAAGGTCGGAGTAAAAGGGAAACGGGAACTATTAGTAGTACTATAAAAGTGTTTTGCACTTTTTGACTGTCCGATCATATTTTGGACGGTTTGGATGCATTCAGTAATTTTAATTTAGTTTTGATTTACATTTACAGTTACAGGTAAAAAATCAAAATACATCTGGACTGTCCAAAATACGATCGGACGGTCGAGGAGTGCACAACACTATGCAAAGCACCCGGGTCCAAAATACTGAGAGTGAAAAACTGCCTAAAAAACAACAATGAGAGTGAAATCAATGGTTCAAATAAACATCCCAGTAAATCTAAACCACTAATTTATTTTCAGAGTAGTTCTTGGGATAATTTTTCGGAATACCAAGCATTACTGGTTAAAAGTTGACAAATTATTACCGGTACGAAAGTGTATGTAAAACTGGTGCTTTTTCTGTAAGCAAACAGACAAATTCGTCATTATTTTAAAATGGGGCAAAACCAGCTGGACATTTTCAAAATTTATCGTAATTATTTTCAACGAGAAAAGAAAAAAAGGCAATAAAATATTTTTAAGTTGGGCTAATTGTACTTTTATCCCCAAACTTATACTACTAGTCTTTCCTTCACTTTAGGCCCTTAATTGTACCTATTTTGTCCTTTGTCTATTGGATTTACATGCATTGGGTCTGATCGACAATATTTGTTCAAATTATGGACAAAAGCCGCTTCATACACTAGGGTTTTTTTTTTTTTTTTTATCAAAAGGATCATTACATAAGTAAAAAATAGCTTAAAGGGCTAAACAAACTCCCAACCGGAGCTTAAAAACAATGATGGGGCAAAACCAGTTAGACATTGTAAAGACTTGTAAATTTTTTGTTTAAACTTAAAGAGAATACTCCAAAATTTTGAACTTGGGGTTTGGGGTGTAATTGCAAATAATATTTAAATGAGGAGTTAAGTATGTAATATAACTTGGATTTAGGCTTGATGATAACACATAAGGAATTAGAGGGGGTGTGAGCGCAATTATCTAGATATATGTGTGTTGTGATCGGGAGAAAAAGAGAGATAGCACAAAGAGATCAGAGGAGAGAAGAAGAGAAGAAGAAAAGGAGAAAGAAAGGAGGAGAAAGAGAGGAGGAGAGAGAGGCCGGCTGCCACCAAGTCAGGCCACCTTCACCACCATGTCCGATCATCACCTCCTATCCCCAAGCTTCATCTCCACAAGTATATCTCTTCTCTCCTTCGTTTTTTGTTGTTGATTTTATTGTACAAATTCGTGTTTTTGGTACCGGTGGGTTCAACAGCTTGTTACAGTTGAATGGGTCACGGTTTTTGGCCAATATCTCCTTCATAAACTGTTAATTAGGTTTTGGTTCCTTCATATGATTTAAAGTTAACTCAAAGCCCTTTCTTTTGCCGCTGGAATCACCCAAATCCATTGAGAATTCGATTTACTATGAATTTTTGAAATCGGATCTGCAAATCTGGAAATTTGCTCTGAGACAGATTCGTGTAGCCTCTATAATTGCTTATTTTTTCATCTTTGGAGTACGAATTTGACTTTGATCCCTTGATAAACTTTGAACTTCATTCTTCTACGAAACTTTTGGCAGAAGAATCACTCAAAAATATTAAGAGCTTGATTTATGATGATTTTTCAAAGTCAGGTTGTTCGGTTTCATCCATTTTCCTACAGATCTCTATTTTGGCCGAATTTTTAAATATTTTTATAGAACTGGTAAATTTACGAAAATTTTACTTTAGATACCCATACCTGTCTACTATGTTATGGTAAAGTTTCAGAAGTTAATTTGAAGTATAGAAAATATAAAAAATGTTTGATCAGACTATGGTACTAAAATTTACTATGCTAACAGCCACTTGTTGGGCCTCCATTGTTTTGCTTGGAGCTTGAGTTTCGGGAGTTAGGGTTTTGCTCAAAACCCAGTCAAGTAGGGATTTCTCTCCTCTCTCCATAGATTTATGTGTTTAGATCATGAAATCTCAAATTTCTAAACTCGATTTCCGATATATTGATGTGTTGTGAAATTTTTAGCCTTTGCTCATGAATTCGGGATTTTTGGTAAAACTTCTAAGTAAGAGTTGATTGTTTGATTATTTTAGAATGTTTATCCGTATAAATCTTGAATCTAGTTGACTGGTGGAGAGAATAATGATTTGGCTAAAGTTACGGGTTATGCCTTGAATTGAAATTGAGGTTTTTGTGACATTCATGATTATACTTCCAATTACTTTCATCATAATGAAATTGAGATATTTAGAAGTGCACTTGAGGTACGGATTGATGGTGATACTTATGAATGTGACCCGTGGTGAAATTACGGAATTACCCTTGACCGAAAGAGTTCGGGTGATGTTTGATGTGTTGGGTTCTTACTCTAGTTTCTTACGCTCCTTAATTGAGTTGTTATGTTCATGAAGTTGGGTGTGATGTGTCTTTATTGTATATTGTTGTTATGTGTTGTTTGTTTGTAGTGTGTTGTCATGTGTTGTTTGTTGTATATTGTTCCTTACTTTCCTTCATTGGTTTGATTGTGTTTGTGCATTGGGAGTGGCGTGGTATTTGTTGTACACTTTATGAGAGAGGCCTCGGTGTAAATGAAACATCTATCTAAGAAATCAAAATGCGTGGTTATGTTGAAAGATTAGAGTGTTTATGTGTGTTGAGAAGTAAAAGGGTTGATTGTCAGAGACAAAATTGGGGCAAAACCTTGGTGATCCTAAGGGTGGCGTTGAAATAGAAATTAATTGATAAAGAGTACTTCCGATCAATTTGAGACTTTCAAGTGTTGTTGTGTATATGTGGTATCGTGTGCGCGCGAGGGATATATGTTTATGTGTATGTACATGTGTGACGAGACGTGTATTTAAAAGAAGAATGACTTTTAAAATCAATCTTATGTATTGTAAGTTCACTCACTTGCATTGTGTACCTCATACATAGATAGAGTTTGTGTAAGAGATTTTTCCGACTGGGATAGTGTTGCTCAACCTATCAATTTTCAGATATTTGATGAGGAGCATGGCGTGAAGTGCATTGGGAGTGCATGAAATCTTTTGGAGGCATCATTGATCATTGTCTCTTTTTGAAAACATAGTATGTACTCATTTGCGAGATCATCATTTATTTTTATTAAAACTAAGATGGGTTTGTAACCAAAATTATTTTTAAAAAAATTTCCTTTTGTTTGGAAGAATGTAACCAATTTATCTTTTTTGTTCATGTCTTTCCAAAAGGATACATGTACCCTTTTTAGATGAAGCATTGTGGTGGGATAAAAAAAGAAAATTTATGAAATATGACACTTTTATTTCTAAAAATGTTTACTTTTTATTGTTTAAAAATCGAGGGCGTGACAGACATAACCAGTTGGATAGAGTTATTTCGATTAGATAAATAAATAAATAAATCAACATTAGGTTGAGTTTTCCCTAAATGGACTTTATACGAATTCGTTGAATGGCCTTTAGTTATTGTATGTTAGGAGGATAACTTGTCTCAAAATTCATGTTTTTTGAGTTTTAGCCCGAGAAACTATGCCTTAGTATATTTGTCAGGAAAAAAAAAAGACTCCGGCCGTCTTCATGTAGAATAGCGTGATTCAAATTATATTTTACTTGATATTCAATCGAACTTATTTTTTTTCATGAATATTAAATACATCAAGAGTACTAGATAAATAATTGTAATTATGAAAGTGCGGCAACCCCTTACAGGATCCTCGATTCCATA